>CAUJNA010001771.1:0-57015 GCA_963377175.1 Effrenium voratum | reverse complement strand
GGATTTTCAATGGTTCCTTTCCACTTTCAACACACGGCATGTTCCCGTACACCGGAAGACACTTTGGACCATGTTGGTTTTTGCCTAAATGTATCTCAGTTGATCAATGGAAATATCTAACTCTGTTTTTTGTGGTGTGATTCTGGAAATGGTGCGTTGATAAAATACCAATAATACTAATAATAATAATGAAAATAATAATAACAATAACAATAATAATCAAAAAAAAACTGGAGGCGTGGACACGCTTCGATGAAGTGTCTTTTGGCTATCTGTGTTGATTCCTAACATGTGCTGGATCGCTACAACTTCAACATCAACCAACATGAGGTACGCCAAAGTATTCCCGCAGCACTGCACTCGCAAATGTCAGCTATGAAATCAATCCGAAACATGCAATCATGATCCAAAACAGTTGCTGTCACCGGGTCCGCACGCGCACACACACACACGCCACAACACTCCTCCCCCACAAAGTTAAGTTCATGTCGAGGCCTTGATGTGCTGGCAAAGCTGCTTTGGCTAATTGGGGCTAATTGAGCGAACTTGACATTTGCTCGAGCTAGACAGAGACGGCCTTCTGGGGTGGTAGTCTTTTTGGGGGGAGTCTTGCACTCGGTGACTTGCAACAACAAAGAACGCTCTAAGAACAAGCTGCATACAAAGCATGCCAACTCTTTTTGCGTGCAATGGCAAAGCACAACCCGCTCACTCACAAGTAATGAAAGCATTCGGAAGTGATACTATTTAAGCCAACAACGCAGCATTGTTAGTTTATTCAATCTGCCACATTGTCAAAATGCAGGGCAATACAATGCGCCGAGCCAAATGCAGCCAAAATGGGTAATGACAAACAGAACGTGTCTTGCGCCTCGTCTTCTGCAGCTTCCAAGCGCAGTTGCCTAGCCTGGCTTGGAAGCGATGGAACTTTCATCGGAAGCACTACCTTTGTGTCAAGCTGGCAGCGCCATCAAAGCCGCATGGTCAAAGCGGCATTCGGCTGCCTCAATATTGGGCACAAGGCTGCCTATCGGCGTCGATATGCACATGCCTCAGCATCTGTCCCAAATGAGGTGGATGAGATCACCTTGACTTCTTCACTTGCTCAAATGCAATGGCAAAGCTGGGAACAAACACCATGGCGAGCCTGGCTCGCCAATGGCCTGACACGGAGCAAAGTGGTCAATACGATCAAACATGCACTGCCAAGCCCAAGCTCCGCACGGCAAATAGTCCAACAATTCCATTCGAGCGCATCGATTTCAGCAGTGGTCCAGTATTTCAACGCCCAAGTAGAGCACATGTTCTTTGACAAGGATGTTGGCAAATAGATGGAATGCTGTACCAAAACATAATTGAGTTGGTTTCTCGGGTTGGTATGGAAATGCCGTAAAGAACAAGCAATGATTGAAAGTTAAAAGCCAAACAACTGCAATCATGCACGATGCAAAGACACACACAAATGTGTGCGACAAATACAAAATGCATGGTTGGAGCTCTTCAAGTTGAATTCCATTCTCGCAAGATTTGCGAGGGTGCAGGTTCTGCCATTTCGCGCCCAGTGTAGCCCAGAATTCAATGAGCAACCAACGAATACCCCGTCTTTCTGGTTAATCGTGTTCCGCTCCTGTTGAAGTCAACCCGTGCGCCAAGCGGAATTGTCTCCCCTTTGAAAAAACATTCACCATGTAGTCTGAGCCATGCACCGGAACCATTCATCTTCTCTATGTTCATACGATGACATAGGGTGGCGATGGCTGGTAATGAGTAAACCAAGCGAGCCAATGTCTGGCCAACGATGACTTGACTTGTCCCTTCAGCCAGACCATGTCTTGAGGTTTCCCAGGTAGTGAGAAATCATGGTTGATCCAAGGCAGACGCCTGATGCAAAACGCCGGTCGGCAGTGAACCCAGAACAAACACGTAACAGCGTGAGAACGTGAGACAAAGGTGAGACTCACCCAAGTTGCCAGCCCGAATTGCAAAGGCCAGCTCAGGACACACCTACCTCGCAACGCTTCGACCGCGGCAATTCAAACAATAGAAGTAGTTTGTCGTGTGTTTTTTTTGTAGCAAGGGCCCAGACAAACAATAAAACAGAAAGTCAGCGCACTGCCAGCCAAAAGCCAATGGCCACAAGCGCCTCCTACACGTGCGCGACGCGCGCAATTGAAACAAACATCTCGCAGCTCACGTCTGCGCGCCGGCGAGCGGCGCGGACAATGCGTCAACATGTTAATGACAAAGCAGCTGCGTGATCCCAAAGGCCCAGCTCACAAGCTAGAACCCGCCGCTCTTGGCGCAGCTCCGACGCTGCCTATGCTGGACTCGGCGACCCTGTTTTGCAACACGAAAATGCGCGAAAAGGGTCCAGAAACGCACCTTGAAGACGGCCCTTTTTGGGCCAGAGCGGTGCATCATGTTTTTGTTTAGCGAAGCCAAAAAAAATGCGGGCCGGCTTTGTCGGCAGCGTTTGGCAACGGCGCAGCCAGCGTCTAGGTCAAAAAACGCAACCTACGCCCCGGTCAAAACAAAACAGACAAACCAACAACGAAACAGACAAGACAAAAAGGGGACAATCCAAGACAAGGAAAACGAGTTTTTCTTGGAGTAAGAAAATGGACTTGACAAAAATACAAAGCCAGCAAACTGGATCATCACTGTACTATGATTGCGGTTTATTGCGCAAAGAGGCAAAAATTAACTTGGAGATTCTACAACGGGCCAAAAGCTTAAAAACACCTTTGCCAATCGACTGCACGCCACAAGCTTTTGGCATCAAAGGAAGGATCCTGCTTCACAAGAAGTTATGTGACGCTACACTTACTCATCGAAGCAGCAAGTAGAGCAAATGCTCCGTCGACGGAAGTTACACACAGACAAGACACAAGAAAGATGGGGAATTTAAAAAGCACGGCAGCAGGGTTCAACAGCATCTTCGAAATGTCGTTTCTTATCTGCGGTTTGGGAGAAAAATGAATTCTCAGGGACGCGAATGACCACAACGTTGTCCGCAAAGTGGCCAAAGCACCCGGTCACAAAGATCAGGGAGAAGTGGATGGTAACCAGGTTGACGTAACTGTTGATAGTTGATGTGAAAGTTGAGCAGCAAGTTGCAAAAGAACATCTTGATCAAGCTCAGGAAATCCCTGCCCAACCCACCAGGTACCCCCCAAAGCCGGCTGCCCGCGGCCCCGATCAGAAGGAACGAGGACGAAGAAGGCCGCCGCTTTGCGGCGCCTGCACAAAGTTACAGAAAGAAGAAGAAAGAAAAAATAGATAATGAAATAAAGAAATAGACAAGAGATACAGGATATAAAAATAAAAATAAAAACAACAGGTTCTAATGCAAGAACAAGTCATATCACTTACCTTTGGTCTTGGAAACCGTTTAACCACTGCATCTCACACACACTCCATCTTTAGAAGCATCCCAACTTCCAAGACTTCTAAATTAAAAGGTGTAAAAGAAATGGAGATGAAAGTATAGAGAAGGGTTAGGTGTGTTCTATCGTTTGGACACGTTTCTATCGACCAACGGTCACAGAGCACGGAACTTCCCTTATAATGGAAAAAGGCAAATGAATAATACAAAATAGAACGAAGAATATACAACAGACGAATAAAGAGAATGAAGAATACAAACAAAAATAGCATTCTATTATTTTCTCTGTCATGTTTCTTTTACTTTCGGTCATGTCTCTTTCCTTACAACCTACGGTTCTTCCCGGACACGGTCTAATGCATGACTTCTGAGCCTTTGGGTTACCACGTCAAGAGACGAGGATCCCATTCACTTCTTTCATGCTCTTACAACTTCTTTTCCTTTGTCACCTTCTGCGCGTGACATCCCAAGTTCTTGACGACGGAAGGGAGTGGGAAGTGATCGCTACAAGGGAACAGAGCATCTCTTTACACTTCCCAGTCAAAAGAGACTAGAAACTGCCGGTGTTAAGGCGTGTTGCACTGCTCCTAGCTTGAACCCAAACAACTCTCTGTTTGCGGAAACAACTGCAAAGCCAAGAAATGCAGAACAACTTGTTGATGCCTGCTTTGGTGGCTGTGTTGTCCGTGCCTGAGGCAAACTGAAGAAGTAGTGACATCCTTCTATATGCGACTGCGTGGCTGCAGCAGGGCTAATTGTGCGAAGGTCCCAAGGTAGGGCCATGCGCCTTGTAGCATGGTCGACGTCTCCGCAAAACCAGACCATTTGAGTATCCTCCGGCGCCAACCATGTCAGCTTTTGCACAATCGGCTGGCCTGGAGTAGTTGGTTGGACAGGCAAGTGTTGGAAACACGATCCAAGCCAGGCCAGGCATTGCTGGCTGAATTTGGATGGCTGGTGTGTGGGCTGGGCGGATCTGAGCGTATGGGACGTGCGTGACATCCTGCACACATTTCAAAGACCTGGGTTGCTTCTGTGATCCAGAGGCCTGGAAGCTACGGCTGGTTTTTAGGTCTTGATTCAAGTGGCGCTGGACTCGTTCTGGTCGAGCCCTTCAACCGGGCGCTGCTGTCCGGCGCTCCTTGGTGTTCAGCTGCCCCGGCGCACGCGCAGTCCAGGCGCCGACGGGCGTGAGTAGTAGTAAGGAAGTACGTCTTATAGGGGCCAATTAATTTTGCGTTTTTGACCAAAAACAGGGTCCTAACACGCCAACCCGCCGAACTTGTCATCTTGTCATCGGGGCCTTTTTGGTGGAAAAAGTACGGTTCGGCGGCACGGTGAAGTACCTTGGCCGTGCGTAGACGTTGTCGGCCTCGGACATGTACACCACGACGAAGTTGGAGGCCGTGCCAAGCCGATACTGGCGAAGAGGAGCTCTCGGCCGGGGGTCAGGTTGTAGGTGCGCACGATGTTCCACGGGTTCACTGGGTCAGGGTGTACGCTCACTGCGCCGGCTGCGCCCGCTGCTGGGGCGAACCGTCCAGTTCGCCAGTCCGTCGTCCGGAAAGCGCACGGCTATCTCCAGCGCCAAGGCTGCCTCCGTGACTCCGAGCTTGCCGGCCAGCAAACTGTCCACCTGTGCAATAGTGTAGTAGCTGAGCAGGCGGCGGCGACGCTCGAGGCCGTTGCCGTGTCCTGGTCGGCGGCCGAGCGGTACGCCACCAGCGCCGAAGTGATCTGGTTGGTCGTGAACACGTCCTGGTCGCCTGCGTTTGCGTGTCCTGCGCGCTCGCCGTCCGGTAGTCGGCCAACAGGGCGTCCACTTGCGCCGAGGTGTAGTAGGCCAGCAGCGCAGCCGAGATGGCGCTGGTCGTCTCGGCGTCCTGCGCCGTCCCCGTTCGGTAGTCGACCAGCAGCGCGTCCACTTGCGCCGAGGTGTAGTAGGCCAGCAGCGCAGCCGCGAGGGCCGCGTCCGCCGCTGCGACGGAGTAGCAGTCGGCCGTGATGCTCAGCGTGTCGTCGCCGTTGGCCTCGAGACGCAGGCTGCGAACGACGTTGCTTCCACGAACGAGCCCCCAAGTCGTGAAGCCCGCCCAGGCCGGCGCGTTAACAACTCCGCCTCCGGGAAGGTGCAGGGCGGCAAGCTCCGCAAGGATTGCGTCGAGGGCGCTCTGGAGGGTGGTCTCGCTGGCGGAGAGCGCGGCGTTCGTGGCGTACGAGGCCAGCAGCGTCGCGTCGGCCTTGGCGCCCTGGAGCGCCGAGATGCTGGCCGGCTAGCAAGCTGCGCTGCGACGAAGGCCTTGGTGGCGAGACCCAGCACTGCATTTGCTATCTTGGTGTCCACCTCCAGTGGTGTGTCCAGCCCGTCCACCGTGAGAGCAGGGCGGCCAGCGCGCTGGCGTCCGCCTTGCCGGCGAGGGCGGCGTCGAGGGCTGCCGTGGTGACTGCGTCCAGGAGGGCTGCTGTGATCTTCGAGTCCACCTCCAAGGAAGCGTCGACGGCCGACTGCAGGGCGTACGCAGTTAGGGCGTCCGCCTTGGAGGCCTGCAGACACGCCGCCCAGGAGAGCGTTGGCCACCTTGGTGTTGACCTCCAGCAGCGTGATCCTTGCTGTGATGTCGAGGGAGCGCTGGCCCACCACCGTCTTGAGACCGTACACCGTGGCCAGCGTGGCGTTGGCCGAGGCGATGGAGCCGTTCATGGCTGCCATGGCGCTGTAGTTCGACAGCTTCAGGTCCACACTGTTACAGATGCTCTTCGTGGCCACCACGCCCTGGTGGCGCGGCCGGGTGGCGCAGTGCCAAGCCGTATGACCGTATGACCGTATGACCGTATGATCCGTATGATCCGTATGACTCGGCGGGCTGGCGTGGCTCCGATGCCGGGCAGGCGGTGCGGCCGGGAGGCTTCTATGCCGGGCAGGCTCCTTTGCAGAGCACACTTCTTTGCAGAGCACGCTTCTTTGCAGAGCACTCTCCTTTGCAAAGCGCTCTCCTTTGCAGAGCACTCTCCTCTGCAGAGCACGCTTCTTTGCAGAGCACTCTCCTTTGCAGAGCACGCTTCTTTGCGGAGCACACTTGCGCTTCTTTGCAGAGCACTCTCCTTTGCAGAGCACTCTCCTTTGCAGAGCACTCTCCTTTGCAGAGCACTCTCCTTTGCAGAGCACGCTTCTTTGCAGAGCACTCTCCTCTGCAGAGCACTCTCCTTTGCAGAGCACTCTCCTCTGCAGAGCACACTTCTTTGCAAAGCACTCTCCTTTGCAGAGCGTTTGCAGAGCACTCTCCTTTGCAGAGCACACTCCTTTGCAGAGCACACTCCTTTGCAGAGCACGCTTCTTTGCAGAGCACCTTTCCTTTGTAGAGCACTCTCCTCTGCAGAGCACGCTTCTTTGCAGAGCACTCTCCTTTGCAGAGCACGCTTCTTTGCAGAGCACTCTCCTTTGCAGAGCACTCTCCTTTGCGCAGATGGAGACGAGTCAGCTTTGGAGTTGTGTGTGATGATGTCGTCTTCTTTTGGGGGGGCGAGTCAGCTTCCAGGGGTGTGTGGAGAGGAAATCCAGAGGAGTGCAACAGGACGGGCGCGAAGTCAAATATTCTCTGTTCATACACCACTAGAGAAATAAATGAGTCAGCTTCGGTGAGTCAGCTTCGGGCGCGAAGTAAAATATTCTCTGTTAGTACACCGCTAGAGAAATAAATGAGTCAGCTTCGGTGAGTCAGCTTCGGGCGCGGTGAAGACAGAGCACTCTCCTCTGCAGAGCACTCTCCTTTGCAGAGCACACTCCTTTGCAGAGCACTCTCCTTTGCAGAGCACTCTCCTTTGCAGAGCACTCTCCTTTGCAGAGCACACTTCTTGGAGTTGTGTGTGATGATGTCCTCAGTCAGCTTGTGGGGGTGTGTGAAGAGGAAATCCAGAGGAGTGCAACAGGACGGGCGCGAAGTCAAATATTCTCTGTTCATACACCACTAGAGAAATAAATGAGTCAGCTTCGGTGAGTCAGCTTCGGGCGCGAAGTAAAATATTCTCTGTTAGTACACCACTAGAAAAATAAATGAGTCAGCTTCGGTGAGTCAGCTTCGGGCGCGGTGAAGACAGAGCACTCTCCTTTGCAGAGCACTCTCCTTTGCAGAGCACTCTCCTTTGCAGAGCACTCTCCTTTGCAGAGCACTCTCCTTTGCAGAGCACTCTCCTTTGCAGAGCACACTTCTTTGCAGAGCACACTTGCAGAGCACTCTCCTTTGCAGAGCACGCTTCTTTGCAGAGCACTCTCCCTTGCAGAGCACGCTTCTTTGCAGAGCACTCTCCTTTGCAAAGCACTCTCCTTTGCAGAGCACTCTCCTTTGCAGAGCACCCTCCTTTGCAGAGCACTCTCCTTTGCAGAGCACGCTTCTTTGCAGAGCACACTTGCGCTTCTTTGCAAAGCACTCTCCTTTGCAGAGCACGCTTCTTTGCAGAGCACACTTGCGCTTCTTCGCAGAGCACTCCTCTGCAGAGCACGCTTCTTTGCAGAGCACTCTCCTTTGCAGAGCACGCTTCTTTGCAAAGCACTCTCCTTTGCAGAGCACTCTCCTCTGCAGAGCACGCTTCTTTGCAGAGCACTCTCCTCTGCAAAGCAGGCCAAGCTCTCTCTTTCAAATGGATTCTATTCTATCTGACAGGCTCCTAGCACTCGTCCGTCCAGGAAACGACCTTGTCCTGCGAAGGATTCGAAACCTAAAACGCTGCTCCAGCTTGCATTTCAAGCGAGGTCAAGCTTTGCCAAAGGAAACCCCTTTTCCCTTTTTTTCGGGACCCCTTTTTTTGGGACCCCTTGTTTTCTTTTTTTGTTTTTTTCTTAGCCCTGCAAAGGTTGGCTCGCTTGAAATGCAACCTGGAGCCAAATTGCAAGCATATCTAGGGGTCGTTATTTTGCAGCCACATGCCTGCACGCAGCGTTTTAGGTTTCGAATCCTTCGCAGGACGAGGTCGTTTCCTGGACGGACGAGTGCTAAGAGCCTGTCAGATAGAATAGAATCCATTTGAGAAACCCCCTCTAAACATAAAAAGCAGGCAACACGGGCAACGTGGTCTGCGACACAAGCTTCACGGACTTGTCGGACAGCCGGGTGAAGACGGAGATTGCCGAGGCTGGAGGCCAAGCAGTACAAGCGCCCGGACATGAACGGGGACCTGAGGCTGGGCTTTGCCTCGAACGACTTCGCAGGAGCAAAGTGGAAGAATTTGACGGGGACCACGCGGTGGAGCGACGGTACTCACCAGCGTGCTCTGGGGGGTCTGCAAGGGCTTCCAGGCCCGGCTGGGCAAGGTGGAAGCCTGACAGGCCTAGCGCGGGCCGGAGAACCCACAAGACATGGCTGACGCGCGCAGACAAACCATCAAGTACGAGGATAGTAGTAAGGAAAGCCAGCTTATACTACCCAATTAATTTTCGTTTTTGGGTCCAAAGACCCTGCAAAACAGCCGAATTCTCCATCCAGCTGAACGTTTTTCCGATGTCACCGGTCTTCGTCACCGCTCCGTTTTTGGTGCAAAAAGCGCTCAAAACGGCCAACTCCGAAAAGTTCGTTTTTTCGTGTCAGACGTCAAGTGTGGTGCCTTTTTTTCCAAATTCGCTCGTTTTCGGTCGAAAACAGGCTCCAGACGCTTGCTTTTTGTGGATTCCGCTTTCTGCCCGGAAAAGCAGGCAAATTCCATCCCGCCGAGCTTGTCACCGTTCGTCGCCGCTTCGTCACCGCTCGCTTTTGGGCCGAAAAAATGCGCAAAAGCGGCCCAGTTCCCAGAGGACTTTGTTCTTCGCAGGGTTTTCCGCGGCACGACGGACCTGGCTCGGAGCGCGGCAGCCCGCCGAGGTTTCGGCTTGTGACACGTCAGCCCACCGCCTTTGTCACCGCTCCGTCTGGCTCCGTTCTTGGTGCAAAAAGCGCTCAAAACGGCCAACTCCGAAAAGTTCGGTTTTTCGTGTCAGACGGCAAGTGGGACGCCTGAGCCTCAAGTTTCGCTCGTTTTCACAGTCGCAGGGGCGCCGGCGGAGTTTTCAGTCAATCCTGCGTCCAGCACAGGCTTGCTCCACTCAATCCTGCGTCCAGCACAGGATTGCTCCACTCAATCCTGCGTCCAGCACAGGATTGCTCCGCGTCCAGCACAGGATTGCTCCACTCAATCCTGCGTCGGGCGCAGGATTGCTCCACCCATTCCTGCGCTGACAGCAGGATTGCCCCGGTGCAGCACAAGCAGCTCGGGCTTGGAACTGTTCTTGCCCGAGCACAGGGCCATAATGGAGTCGGCCCCGCTGTACACCTCCCAGGCCTCAGGCACGTCGTTGATGCTCAGGACGAAGGGCAGGCCGCTCGCGAAGAGCGTGTCTCGGAGCTCCAAGTGTCACGCCCCCGCCCCCTTGCGCCATAGTAGTTCATAGGGAGGGTCGGCGTAGATGCATTCTTGGGGTGCCAGGCTGGGCAGAGCGCGTAGATAGGCCAGTGCGTCCTGGCGCCGCACGGTTACATTTGTCGGCGGTCGTTGCAGACGCCGCACGCTGCTCAGCGCCAGCGGCCGCTGCGGTGTGAAGGAGCCCCACTTTCCCGAGAAGCTGTTGCGCAGCAGGGTGTATGAGCAGGCAGCCCGACGCCCGGCACGGCCTCTCTGAGCGCCCGGCAGGAGGTGCCTGAAGTAGAAGCGCCTGTCCGCCTTGCGCCCCACCAGGCGCAGCAAGGAGCGCAGGAAGACCGGGTCTCGTCTCAAGTAACAGCGGTGCAGGTTTGCGATGAAAGGCGTCGACACCACGCACCTCCAGGGCCGGACGCCGGGCAGCAAGGTAGTACTCCAGCTTTCCGGAACCGAAGAAGGGAGAGCAAAAGCACAGTGACGTCCCCCAGCAGCCGGTCCAAATGCGGTGCCAGCCACGCCTTGCTTCCCATGTACTTCAGCCGCATCTGCCTTTAGTCTCTGGGGGACTATCATGCGCAGCGGGACACGGCACGGGCTTGGACCAGAGTGCTCCGCCACGCAGGGCAGCGCGCTGGACGACCTTCTCAGGCTGGCCGACCACTACCTCACCTGGAACCGCCGACCCCGGCCCGTCAGCATGACCCGGCGGGAGGAGCTGGAGCACAGGGCCCGCCACTCGCTGCGGAGCTGTCGATGGTGAAGACCTGCTGCCCAGGAAGAGGGCGCAGCCGCGGCCCCGTGCGGGCGCAGTTCAGTCACAGCGGCCTCGGCGCTAGGCGCACGCGGCTCCTCCAGAGGCACCGCCCGGACAGAGCTGAGCCCCAGGCGCCCCCAAATGCGTTCTGACAGCTCGGAGATCATGGCGCGAATTGGTTTGAGAATAAATTGCTTTCTATAGAAAAAAGTATAAATATTCAATCGGTCGAGTCGGACGAGTCGAGCGCCGCACGTCTTTTTTCTGTTCGGGGATTCTGTTCTGTCCGGGATTCAACGGCGTCACAGCGAGTCGGCGGTGCTGCCCTGCAGGTTCAGCGCTGTGAGGAGCTCTCTGGAGGCCACATCCAGCTCCTTGCGCGCGTTCTCGACCCGCTCCAAGGCAGCGAGGGTTGCGCTCTTGGCCGCCAACAAGACCGACAGCCGCTCAGCGATTTTCTTGCTGATGAGCTGCTCCTCCACCTCATAGAGCTCCCTCTTGATCTGGGCCAGCGATGCGATGTCGCTCGTGCGAATGCGGCGCTGCCTCAGGGCCTCGCTCTTCTCGCGGAGCGCTTCCATCGCCTCCCAGCTCTCCTCCTTGTGCTCCTCGGCCGCCGCGGGAGCAGAGCAGCGAGCCGTGCGCTGATTCAGGCGCTTGCGAAGCTTGAGCCGAAGCTCTTGGACCTGCTTCAGCATCTCCTTCCAGTTTTGGATGGCTCCACACGCAGATCCGTGACATCAAGACTCAAGCCGCACATGCCGCTCATCAACCACAAGCTGCGCGCTCTCAGCCGAACGCGCGCGGTGCAGCGGGCTAGCTCTGCAGGACGGTCCGCAAACGTGCCGCCTGCGTTCCAGAAGCGCGCGCGGGCAGGCAGCTTGGCCTTCAGCAGCCAATCGCCGCCGCGCGATTGCCTCACAGAGGGCAGCAGCCGCGCACGGCCTCGCGGGCGAGCTTCGCGTCGAAGACACGCTCGGACGCGGCCGCCAGCTGCTCGATCAGATCGGTCTCGGCCCGCTCCCAGAAGAGCCTCGTGCGACCGTCGGTTGCGAAGCTCACGCTGGGGCGTTGGCCCTTGGAAAAAGCCCTGGGCTCCCATGGGATTTCCAGCGAAGCTTCGCTTTGCCAAAACAGCGGCTCCAGGAACTTGCCACCCTTAGCATTAGAGCGCACCTCGCCCAAGTTCCACATGCTTGTCGATTAAAAAAAGGTTGGTCCGAGCATGCGAAACTGCTTGAGCCGCGCCGTCGCCTGCGCGTGCTTCATCGTGCTGGCGGTGACTGCTGGAGCTGTTTTGCGGCACACAGTCGATTGGCCAAGCCTTCAAGGCGGCGGGCTGGGAAGTCGTCTCGCTGGACATCGTGTCGAAATTTGAGCCCACGATCCTGTGCGACATCCGGAGCTGGCTGTTTCCGCCGGGGCACTTTGACATGGTCTGGGCCAGCCCGGTCTGCACGGAGTACAGCCGAGCTCTGACGATGCGCCCTCGACGGCTCGAGGAGGGCGAGAGCTCTTGAGATCATGGCGCGCTTCGACCCGCTCATGTGGGTCATCGAGCGTCAAGAGACGGCAAGGTGACGTCCCGTGGGACGCTGTCCACCGAACCCTCCAGCTGTAATACCAACCACGTAGAAAGGTGTAAACGGTCAAACCGTTATAGCCGAACCCGTGTAAATGTTGTAAGGGAGAAGGAATAATAGTTACAACAGTGGTCCTGACAAATGCAGCGCAAGCGAAGTGTTTTCCGCTCTCAATTGCCGATCACGTACGAACGCAGCTTCACATAAGATCTTGAACCTCACTTGTGACTTGAGCCAAATGGCAATCAATGGAACCTTGTAAGCAACACAAACACGGACCTCAGAACTGCTTCCCAATTTAGGCACGGGGCCAGGAGGGTTTTAACATCCCCCATTTGGGTCGCATTGTTCATCATGCGGTCCAAACACCACAAAACGGTCCACTGGCCACGGCTTCAGCTACGAAACTGTGTCGAACACTCTTTCACTCACTATTGCTACACCGTCCATTCATTGTGAAACTTGCCAGGTCCAATTAAGGCAGAAACATGCATCCGCAAATCGTAGCACATTCCTATACTCAGACGCAAGAGACATTTTGCCTCTAGCCAATACGCAACCACTTGAAATCCCGGCTGCCGCATTTGCGCATCGCGCAGCCGTCATCCACAGAAGTGGGTTGGCCATAGAAATCCATAGCAGCGCACGGTCATATGCCATCTGAACACCATTGGCAAAGAAGCTTTGGCGAGCAATACATGCAAAACATAGCCATTCCAGGTACCATGAATAATATATATATATATATATATATATAATGAAAAAGGAAATCATCCATGGGGTAATAGTTCCATCCATGAATATCCGGAATGTCATAGTCGTCGGAATATGTAAATGTATACACATCCATTCATCTTGGACGCATGAAATCATATCATGTAGAGTCGTTCCATCGCAATGACGTTGATGAGACGCAAGCAACAGATGGGGACTAGCCCACATCGTGCCGCAATCAACATCTGCATTACGCATACCTGTCCCCAATGGACAGTCTGCGGGTACGTCGACGGAACTCTTCGTCCAAATTCTTTTGGGCTTCTCGCGCCCGGACACACTTCTTGTGATGATCTTCTGGCATCCAATGCCCCATTCGGAGGCACCAATCCAGGTCGCATTTATTCGGGTCGGTGGCTGCAATAATGGCGCTCACATTGACCGAATAACCATATTTGCATCCCTTACGAACGATATGTATTTACAGTTGAAAGCCAGGGAGAAGCATCTGTAAATAATATCACCCACCGGGCGCACGCGATCCTTGACCAGGAGCTTCATTTCGTCCTTGGTGACGTCGAGGATTCTCGCTGCAATCCACAGCTTGTAGAATATGTATACTTGTCCGAACATTCTCGGATTGAGAAATCTTCAGTACCGTCGATGGCAAAAGGATCCCTTCCTGATCGTGCTCAGTCATGTTGGGGTACTTCACGAAGTCGTTGTGGTATGGGCAGCCTGGCTTCCCTTCGAGCGCGGCATCGACCGTTCTCTTTCACCACCTTCGAACATCCCCCACATCTTTGACATCTGCAGTGCGATGAATCCCGCCATGTATTGAGCTTCGCGCGGCTCATCAAGGCAAATCGCCATCCGCTGGGTATTTATGATATCCCGCGATGCCAAGTCATTGTCGCGGTATTGCCAACCGCCATCTTCCTCCTCGGACATGTAGCCGGACGTGTGTCCTTGCGCGTCCATGTCGTCTTCTTCAGGAACGTCCTCCGCCTCGTCATCCTCTTCCTGTGCTGCCGCATCATGGTTGGCTTCGTCTTGCGCGCGCCTTGGCATCACCCGAGACGTTGGGCCTTTGGTTGCCCTCGTCGTCGTCGGAACTGATGTGGATGTAGAATCTCCCGGTAGAGATCAATTGCGCTCCACATTCCAGGCACACACAGAAGCATGTGGGAATCGCGGTCGCACATGACGGACATATCCGGCACCTCAGTCCTTCCCATGTCTCGTCATTCAGGATGACGACTTTGCTGATCTCGTCCCTGACCTCGTTGGTCTGCGCGTCAAACTCCTCCATCTTGTTTTCGCGAAACAGTTCGCATGCACGATCAACCATGTCTTTGATGTAGTGCAGATTGTCGGCACCTGCCTCGGTTTCAGGCATCCTCTCGTTGATCTTCGCGACGTTCTGGAGGAACATCGCAGCCGATTCCTGGGAGGAGTTGACGAAACCCGGACAGATCTCGTTTTCCACACATTTTGAGTACGCTCGCTTGACGTCCGTACTCCAGGCGTTTCCCTCCGTTGCTTTTGCCAATCCAAATGGACTTGACCTCATAGAACGGGATCACGTCAAAGACCATGAATGTCCCATTTGCCGCGACTCCAGCTCCCTACCGCGCGAGGGTTGCACTGGGAATGTAGATGATCGCAATCGGATCCCCCGACCTTACGTTTCGTAGCGTCACCTTCGTTGCTACGTTCATCTCATCCCATGGAGCAAATGCCCCGAAGTGCAATGCTAGCCTGTTTCCGCCATCGATCCCGCCGGGGACTAGCCCACAGCGCACGATGCTTGGCAGGTTCTCCACATACGTCACATGGAACGCTCCTCCGAGAGAATCACCCATTCTTGCGGAATACGAATTTGCCAGCGCGGATGAGCTCATGAATCACTGTGACCAGTTGTGACTCGGATGCACCAAGGCCTGCACCATCCGTCGCATCTGTTGAACATCCTGTCGATGTCATCCCGATCCAGGCCAGCATTGTTCATCTCCTCCCTGGCCGCCTTCATATCATTCGGGTTCATGACGCTTGGAAACCTTGCTGCGAGGACCTATCGAGATTTCTTGTGTCCGGACTCCTGCCACTTGATTACTTCCATGATACCCATGTATCGTTTTGCTCTCGAAGTTGAAGGTGGGAATATGTCGTTGTTGCGGTCGTCAATGACTGCGTCGATGTCGACCCATCCTGAAAACACTTCCTCGGCAATTGCCGATTTTGTGCCGAAGGACTCTGCATAGGTTGTGAGATAGCTGGTTTGCTTGATCTTTCGTAGCAAATACCGAGCGATCGTCGCCAATCTTGCATAGTGGAGCACCTTCAAAAGGAGCAACGCAGAAATTGACGCTCTTGCCAAGCTGCATCACATCCACCTGCTCAAGGTTGGCACCCTTGCGAAAGTACTTGGGGTCAACAGTAGACGCGTACGCCCATGGCATATGCACATCACTCACGTCGCCGTACTTCGGGATGTAGCATGGGATGGTGTCACATCCTCGCTCTAGCGTCGTCTTGAACGTTCTGAATTGTCCCCGCACGGATTGCAGGTGAGGACCACGCCACCGCATTGTAGCTCTCCTCCCTCAGCCGTGTCAGCCATCTCCGCCAGGTTGATGGTATAGCTATACATTTCTATTGTTTCTTTCCCTTCTTGTCCCCCTTTCTTGCGTTCCTTGGATGTTGATGAGGACGGCTCCTCCGTATCCCCCATTTCTTCATCCGAGGAAACATGATCGCTGCTGAGAAGTTCACGGATCTTCTTCATCGCCTTCTCATTCCCAGCAGCCTCCTCATAGTTCTTGCAGTCGCCGTCGTGGGCCAGGTTCGCGCATCTCATGCAAATTCCCATCTCTCCCATGCACTTTTCCATTGAGACTAGGAATCCAAGCGCCGCTCTCCGCCCATCAATCACTCGCTGCTTCTTCTCTTCTTTCTCAACGTTGGGCTGAGAGCTTCGGCTCGGGTCTGGCGCTTGACCAAGACCGTCACCTTCACTCTCTGTTGCCTTCCTCTTGGATCCTTGGGTGGCGTGATCGCGGATGTCTGGGCTTGATCTTGTTCGTGATGTCCAGCACTTCTTTCGTGGGCGCCCCAAGCTGGGCGGATGGTTTGTTCCGCTTTCGGTTCTGCCCCGTTGTGTGGCTCACGTTCCCGGCGAGGTGTCGTACGATTGAATGCTCAAACTCCCTCTTGATCTTCCATACATCTTTCCACAGCGGAAGTTCGTGCTGAAAGTACGACATCACCTCAAAGAATCCCAATATCATCTCGACGACGTCTCCCAAGGACTCCTCATTCGCAGTCTGTCCCAGGAGGTCATACATCGTCCCCTGATCGAGCACGCTCTTGATCCAGGATGAATAGGCCACGTTGCCAAGATCTCTGTCTATCACAAAGATGGAGGTCCTCTCCTCAACTCCCTCGGAGTTCTTGCACGTGATCACATCCCAGGATGCACACAATTGCTTCCCGTGACCGTTATTGTAGAACTGTGCTGCCTGATCCATTGTCATGCTCACGAAACCCACGTGGGATAGCTCCTTCTTCAGCTTGGAATACGCAAGTTCCCGTATAATCGTGGTCATGGCCTGAACATTGTTGACGTCCTCCATGAGATGTTGAAGATCTGGGATTGCAACCACGCATTCTGCGAAAAGTCGCGTGTATAGCTTCCTCCCTTCGGTTGATCTCACAACACCGTTCGTATCCGCATTCCAGTTCGCGCAACAGTTCACGCAAGAAGTGGGATTGAATTTTGAGTTTGACCCGAGCACCTTCGACTTGTTCATCTGCATCTCTCTCACACAAAGTTCGCAGATCAACTCACTGAGCTCGGTGACCGAATACCATCGAAGACGTTGATCACTGACATCGATGTTCCCAAACGCATCTTGTCCGCCGTGTCCTTCATCCTGCCGTTCTTGCTTCCGCTTTGATTGAGCAGTGAAGGTCGGCTTGTACTCGAATTTCACCTTCGACTCCTCCATGTTCTTCGGGATATTGAATCGAAGGTCGGGCTCGTTTATGCACGTCTCCTCCAGCTCACGCACGAACGCGTTGCTTGGCGCGATCACATCGATGGATTTCTCCACCAACAATCGCTTCAAGAGGAAATGTTGCAGATTCGAGCTCCCCGGGATCTTGTAGTTCTTACCTGTGAGCGCGTGGGCAACGCGCCACAGGCGATCATTCTCGGTCACCAACGCACCTGCCGCCTTGCAGATCTCGCTCACCTTGTTGGCGATCGCCCCCAAGTCCCCTCTTCCTCCATGGAAAGCTACGTCGCGATTCACGCACACCACAACCAAGCCCTTGCACGTGTTGACGAGGTCGGATATCGCCTTTTGCAAGGAGTCAATGATGGGGTTGGCGGTCACCTGCCACCCACACCCTCTCATGCACACCCAGTCATAGAGCGACATCCAAATGTGCACCGACACAGGTGAGTCATCCATGTCTCGCCTCCGTCGTTCGACGATGAGCATTTCCAGTTTCTGCAATCGGGAGATGATGCTCATCGTATCTGCGGACGAGGAGACTTGCTCACTCGAACCGTAGCACAAATGTTTGTCCATCCCTGTTCGTTGACCATCATCTGGAAGGTCTTCGTGCTCCCTTTCGCATTGACAGCCCTCAGGGGCCAATCCAGGACCAAGAAGCTCTTCTTCTGAATCATCATGTCGCGAATCGTTGCCCCACCATGAAAGCATACAGCTGAAGCCATGCCGCATTCCCTTTTCCAACATAGGAAAGAATGATCTTCTCTGCGCTGGTCTTCTCCTCGAAATGTACCAACGAAGAAGTCAGGCATCTCAGCATACACTCCCAATATGTCGCGCTCTTCCCGTCTGCGAGACACGGCCCAAATACAGTTTGTACGATTGGGTACCCTGTGTTGGCGTCTATGTTGAACTTCACGTTGACAGTCGCGCCACTCAGAGTAATACCCCCTTCGAATGAGGTGTATGTGTCGAGTCCAGCAGTTGGGTTGATGATTGTCCATCTGTCATCATCACCACCGGAGTTCATGCGGAATATGGAGTCGATGATCTCGTTGTCGATCTTGACGGCATCGCTTGCATACGACCCCCCACTTGAAGCTCCCTGCTGGGGGACTGGCCCACCAGAGGTTTGTTTCCTTTGCCCGGAGCTCGACGCCGACTTCTGCTGTCGCTCCGTCTTCTGCGGCGGCTCCGTCTTCGATGAACCCATCACCCACCACGTCGGCTCCTCTCCGATCGCGAAGTCCTCGGGGTACCTCTCCAGTTCCCTGTCGGCTTCGTTAACGGTGCAGTAGGCGTTCTGGTAGAAGTCGATCACGTTGTCCTTCTCCGCCTTCTTTTCAATCTCCTTTAACCAGCTTACCCACTTGCGCCGATCTTGGTTCTCGCCGCGTGTGGCGCCAAGCTGATGGAGTTAATGTTCATCGCAGGCAGCGTTGATTTGTAGATCATGTCGATGCACCACAGGAAGTTCCTGGCGACCCCGATCTCCCGATAGAGGTCCTTCAGCTCATTCTTTTCCTGACGGAAACAAACTGTGTACGACTGATCCGTAGCATGCCTTTCCCCGACCAATGGCTGCAACCTCCTCGTGATGAAGGAAACGCACATAAGTGAGTTGATTGCCCCAATGCATGCATCAGAGATGTCGCTGGGGGTTGACCCACAGATCATCCAGCGCAAAAGGTTGCGCTGGTGAGCTCTTTCATCTCTTCTCATTGCATACGCAAGATTCTTCATCGACGCGCGCAGCTCATTCTGGTAGGTCAGCCCAAGGTCCCAATTCTTCTGGTAGTCGTCTTTTGCGCCACGACCGTAGAAGTCAAGCTTGGGAGCCTTGATCACGCTCAACGTGAATACCTTCCCCCAGTTTCGATCTCTGAACTTCGAAATTCTTCGATCATGCCTTTCGAACTCTGCAGTTGTCAGAAACTCCTCGGAGCTCCTCCACCTTCTTGACGACGAGGTTCTGGTTCATCGCTGATGAACTCCTTGTAGACTTCCCCGACCGGAGTGTCTTGGTGGAACGCAGCTTTGAAAGACCGTTCTTCATTGTCCTCGGCCACACCTGATGCGATGCATCTCAACATATCTGCCCCTTCGACGCAATACTTGGTGACGTTGAGCAGTTCAGGATTCTTTGCTAGTAGTGATGCCTCACCGCAAAGCTGGTTCAGCGCCGCCACAATCTTCTTCCCTTTGCTGCAGAACTCCCTCCAACCAAGCATGCATTCGTCAGCAGAAAGTTGTCCGAAAACTTTACTGATAAACTCCAATGCAACCCTCATGGATTGCCCTTCTCCTTTCATCATTCCGCGGCACTTGGCAGAGTAGTACGCTGAGTAGGCGTAGATAGCGGGGACGCCAATGTCCTCGATCCACTTTATGCATATACCCAGGTCGCTGCCCATTTCCATTCTCTTGGGGATTCTTTTGCCCTCCTCGATGGCGTTCTTCACGAGGTTCCCCAAGAATATTGCCGCTTGCCTGGATTTCCCAACAGGCACGCAGAAGAATTCATTCGTATTGACGACGGTCGCATTGGCAGTCATCTTGATGATATTCTCCAGAACCGGGAGAACCCAAAATAGGCAGCTGCAAATAAAGCCACAGAATAGTCCCAATATGAGCCCAGCTTCTAATTGAGGTGCGGGACTGGCCCAACTCCTCTTCGAAACTTGAGGTTCGGGACTAGCCCAGCTCCCCGTTGGAACCAGAGGTTCGGGACTAGCCCAGCTCCTCGGTGGTACAGTCGGGGTGGTGCAAATCTCACACGCAGCAGCTTGATGCTTCCGCGATCTCCCTCGCGTAATGCAAACAAGAGCGAGTTTCAATGGTGCCGGCTGAAGGCACTTTGCTCGAGCACGAAAACGACGGAGGATCACACCCACAATCAACGACGTGTACAACTGGGTTTCTTTGGTTTCCCGACCGGCACAAGGTCCACGCTCATGGTTTCCATTACACTTCTTAGACAACGAGCTGCCAAGGTCGAAGTTCCACGAAACAACTCTCCATGGTTTCTTGATTGGCATGGGTTTCTTCGCATACCTTTGCTTCAAGCCATAGCGACACCCATCAAACTCATGACTAATGCCATCATGAACAACCTCATGCAGTCTCTCATCCTTCCAATAATCGCAACTTCCAGGCAACTCAAACAAAATCGCAGCGCGTTTCGTCATGGCATGCCGTTTGATTTCAACGAACCGTTCAAACAATTTCCAAAATTCCTTCTGTTTGGCCTCGATTTTCTCTGCGGTGTCAACTCCGCGAGTCTTGTTGAGGCGTGCCCATGATGATCCCCCCGTGCAAGGCCCGGCGAAGAACAACAAATCGGAAGGTTTAGTAAGCACATGTCTGGCGATTCTCCCCCCGTACTCGCTCAGTAAGTCATCGACCAAAGTGATGGTCACGACCTGCGGCCCGTTATGTCGGGCAAGGGCAGTGAACCAGTTACGCGGTTCGGAACATGCCATCAGCACAATAGGCCGAGCCAAGTCAACACTGTACAAAGTGACGACTGTGCGAGTTCTCATACCAGGAAGCGAGACATGCACCGGAGCGCGAAGCACACCACCGTCATGTTTAACCATCGCGAGCTCAATACCCGGCGCTAACTGTGGTTTGTGCTTCACCGCAATGCGATACGGAACAAAACAACGACCAGGAACATGTTGCTCATGACTGGTATGCAGGCAACGCATAAGCAGCTTCAACCGGAGCAAAGTTTCCAAAGCAAGGTCATTGACACATTTTAATTCAATGCGCTCGTTCGACAGTTCTTCAACGAATGCGGCCAGCACGGACTGCATGTCAACATCCCCGGACCCGACGTGAATTGGTCGTGGTCGTGGAGATTGCTCCCGCGCCGGTACAGCAACCGGTACGGGATGAAACTGCCAAACTGCGCGTTCAACCCACCCATCAATCCGCTCACACTGCAACCCAGGGTCGACCCTGTCCTCAACTTTGAGCCATGACCCGTTCCTCAGAAACCAAGTGGAACGAAGCCACTTGCTCCCGAATGGTGTCACAACCGCGAGTGGAGGTTTCACACGCATCAATCTGGGTCCTTTGGCAACGACAACCGGATCATGTCCTTCATGTTCATGCAATCCCTCTTTGGATGTCAATCCGGACCACCACAGGTCCGGGGGCATGATCGGAATGTGTGTGTACGGAAATGTGGGAACTCCGTCAACCGTTCCCGAAGCAGTCTGCATGGTCCCTTTTATGGGATCACACGTAGGTGTGAGCGCCTTGAGGGTATCCGGGTCAGACAACAAGCTCGGGTCGAGTAGACCAATCTGCAAACATGCATGTTTCCATTTGCGTCCATCATTGAACGCCTTGGTGTAGATGTCAGCCGCCATTCTGTCGGTGACCTCATACGCCAAATACATGTAATCACGTGTGAACATCTCATGCGTCCACGAAATGCAAACACCATGGCTTCTCTCAAGGTAACGCATAGTGGGGTTTCTCCCCGATCGCACGACACCGATCATAGCCTTGTTATCGTCATAGAACACAAAGTTCGGTGACTTCTTGAGAATCCGCTGCAACAACTTTAGAGCAGGCATACCCATCGCTCTCATGGCAACATCGGCCGCAACTATTTCGGCCTCAGGAGTTGAGTGACTCACACAACCCTGTCTTTTTGAGCTGCCAGACAACGGAAACCGAGTATTAGGCCCTTGTATATTCAAGTGTCCACCAGATGTGGAACGTAGCGAGTCGACACATCCTGCAAAGTCAGCTTCCGCATACAAGGCCAAGCGCACATCATCCATGGAGTCTCCGACCCAACCGACCATGCGCCAATGTTTCGTATGATGTACATAGCACATCACATGATGCAAACCCCGATCATCGGAGTCAGTCCACCTGTGCACATTCCGTGCCAGGCGATTCACTTGCCGCAACAAATCGAAGCGGGCGATCCGCGCACCGTACAGCAACTTCATTAGTACGCTAGCGGCATGCGGAGCAAGGTGTCCACGCGGGCTCCTTCATGGCCAACTCAGGAGTCCCTCCCCGCTGGTCCGGCACTGTGGCAGAACCGTCGGTGGGCACAAGATTGTTACACCAATTGCACACGACTGACGGCCCCTCTTTGGCAGGCTTCCGTGAGACGTGATTCTTTGTTTCTTCATGCAACTCAGGAGTGACAACCTTATTCAACTTTACGTCGCCCGCCGCCTCAAGATAGCGGTCGTTCCCGAGAGTGACGTTTCCCTTGCTTTGGTTACAACCAAGGTACATGTCAAGTCCAGTCTCGGGCTCAATCTTCAAACGTGTACGTAACATGCTCCATCCCTGGGCAAGGTTCTTTTGCGGCCCTGCCATTTTGAAGTCGTCGACACACACAACCAGAACAAGCTGGAGCTTTTCATGAATGTACACTGACGGCCATCCCTCACCGATGGGTTCAAAACCAACGGCGCGCACCGATTCATCACAGCGCTGCTCCCAGAATGTTCCCGCATCTGGGTGTCCGTACAGCGCCTTCCTCAATGGGACGACTGGTCTCCTGTACTTACCCCAATTGCATTCACTCGGCACAGCCTCTGGTGGCAATTCAATCCAACATGGCGTGCCTCTCAGTGTGGCCTGGATGTACGCTTGAACAGCGTCGGCCATCTGCACATCCCAACCATCATGACAACCCAAAAAATCCGCCCAACGCGAGGCCTCAAACGAAGCAGGAGAGTTCCCCAAATCTTGAAACATCGCAGCTTCAAAGCTTTGATTCTTCACTTGGTTCCCCAGCAACACGCCTCTACCCTTGAACTTCCTCTTAGGATCACCAACAGGCAACTGTGAGTGCTTTTCAACACAAATACCATGCGCGCGAGCCATGTGTATCTCTTCCCCTTTCGCTTTTGCCTCCTTGGCCACAGCGTCATATTCCCGCACTGCGCCAAGATCGAAGACGCCCTGGTCGATTAATCCCGACCATTCTTTCTTCGTTGATGCCAACGCATCAGGGTTGGTCAGCATTTCCTTCCTGCCAACCGGTCTGGACACTAAAGCGTCGAAGAATCGTACAACTTTTACGGCTTTCTCTCTGCGCTGTATTCGCTCAGAAGTCACGCACGGCATCGATGGGTATTTCTTGGCTTCACCGTTTTCTCCTATCGCGGGCAACGCGAGTGGCACTTTCAGCAGATTCCTCCCATTCGTACCAGGTAAAATCCGTCGATGCGTCGACCGTAGGATCTGTCCCCGACATCGTCTCAGCTTCGTCTCTCTGACGCTCTATGACTGATGCAACTGCCTTCGTCCCATTTGGAGTCGATCTCGACCACTCCTCAGATTTGAACTTCCAGGCGTAAATTACTACCAGACACGAAAATTCTTTCTCAAGCTGAACGTTTCGTCTCAAGACGTCTTGGGATTGCTTGGAATCCATGAGAATAACCACTCCGTCAACAGGATTTACAACTATCCTGACCCAATCAAGCTCAGCCAAGTGTTTCCCATCCATTGGGTTCTTGATCTTTGATATGTTCTTCCGCAATCCCCAATTGTACTGCCATTCAACTCATTGCTCGAATTCTCTTACCACCGGGCATCTGCAATGTCTGTGCCTCTGCCGGCGCAGAAATCTCAGATTCCTTACTTTTGGGGTCGTCTTTCTTCTTCTTGCCACCGCCCTTCACCTCGGCCTTTTCTTCCTCGGTGTAGTATTTCCTCATCATTGCCCATTCATCGGGAGTGTACTCTGGAGGTCTCGTCGTCTTCTTTAACCTGAAGCCATCTTTCCCGACAGGATATGGTCTTCCGGCCCTATCGATCTTAACCTCCTTGCCATCGTCGTTGATGTATGTTATGCCATCCCCAGGTAGTCCAGCTGACACATGTGGAAGGTCGGGCTTCGTAATTTCTTCGTCGCCCTTGGCATGTCCATCCCCTTTCCCTTTTGATGAGCTCGGTCTAGCATCCTCTTCTTCTACACGGCCCCCCCGACCTCCGACAAGACTTCCGGACCATCGTCAAGCAGCAGACCAGCGATCCGATCGACCTGGTCGTCGAGCAGTCGCTTTTCGTCACTCTGCAATAACTCGGGCTCGTAGTCCTCATCTTCGATCAGGCGGTCACGTGCATCCAGACCGATTGCATCGACAGACATCTCAATCCCCTCCAAAGTCTCGTTGACAGCCTTGTACTTCTGTTGTATTGGGAATGTTAGAGGTGACTTGAGAATCATCCTCTCCGTCTGATGTGGCATTCTCAATCGAGGTGGAACCTTTGCTTTCTTGATGTTCAACTCTGCACCTGCAAACGCAGTGAGGGCCCAAGCCCGATACTTGTTCGCCCAATGCATCCCGGTGCTCAACACGTATCCAGCAAATATACCGGTTTCCCCTCTTGGTTCGAATTTCTCCCTCTTCTCTCCTCGTGCTTCACTTGGCTTGAAGTCTACTAGCGCACGAAAAGGTATCTTTTCGCCTTTGAACTCCTCGCCATGCAGCCTCATCCAAGCGCTCGATCCATTTACTTCTTCAATGTTCATAAGATGGCACAGCGTGGTGATGCCCTGCACCCAGTAGCACGTGGGTAGACCGGCATGTACAAGACAAGCCGAAGTCTGGTCAATGATGAATTGGTTTGTTCTCTCAGCAAGGGAATTATTCTGCGGTCGTCCAGGCAGCGACAGGTCGTGGTTCAGTTTCAGCTCCACGCATGCATTGATCAGTTCCGGGCCATCATCCGAGTATACCTGCTTGATCTTCCTCCTCCCGCAGAAGTGCTTGATGGCCCTGACGACGGAGTCAGTATCTCTTCTCGCAGTTGGATAAGCCATGATAATTCCGGTATATATGTCCCGAATAATGAGCGCATACCTGCCTTCCACTTCATGATCTCCTGATGCCGTCACAAAGTCGAACGTCACCAGGTCCCCGAACATCTTTACCTCCCTCTTGAATGCCCCCGTTCGTGATCTGAAGTGTCTCATCTTTGCCTTAACGCATGATTCGCAGAAACGGTTTCGATACCTGTGTGTAAGCAAATGAGCAATGGAGTTGGCGTCCCTCTTGAGGACTCCCACTTTCCTCTTTATTGATGATCCTTCGCACACATCAACTTCAATTCCGGCATCTGGATCATCCTCATCAACCTCTTCCTCGTTAGCTTCGGCATCACCATGTCGACGCGGAACTGGCCCAACGTCTATAAGTGTTTCCTCAGCTACGGGAGGCGGACGTACCGGACCGGCTCCTCCGGGCGCACCAGCATGGTTCGACCTCTGCGGATTTACCGACAGCGGGTAACCTTGTTGCCGCCAAGTCGACAAGGTAGACGTAGCCGTACGCCTTGCTGATGTGCCAGCCACCTCATCCTGCAGGCGATCGCCTCTCTCTTTAGAGGGCGTTTCCCAAATGGATTCTATTCTACCTGAGAGGCTCCCAGCACTTGTCCGTCCAGGAAATGACCTCGTCCTGCGAAGGATTCGAAGTCTAAAACGCTGCGTGCAGGCGTGTGGCTGCAAAATAATGACCCCTAGATATGCGCCGCAATTTGGCTCCAGGTTGCATTTCAAGCGAGCCAACCTTTGCAGGGCTAAGAAAAAACAAAAAAACAGAAAACAAGGGGTCCCAAAAAAAGGGGTCCCCGAAAAAAAGGGAAAAGGGGTTTCCTTTGGCAAAGCTTGACATCGCTTGAAATGCAACCTGGAGCCAAACTGCGGCGCATATCTAGGGGTCATTATTTTGCAGCCACACGCCTGCACGCAGCGTTTTAGACTTCGGATGGACGAGGTCATTTCCTGGACGGACGAGTGCTAGGAGCCTCTCAGGTAGAATAGAATCCATTTGGGAAACGCCCTCTAAAGAGAGAGGCAGGGAATGCAGGGATTCCCTGCATTCCCTGTATTGAACTCCCCCCACGATTTGATTCAGGTAGAATAGCCCTCTAAAGAGTGCGCCAAGCCGCTGAACCCCCACAGTCCCCAGGCTCCTTGCTTTTTGTGCTATATGTGCTATTTGGTTTTTGGTTGCCCGGTATCGAAGCCTCCTGCCTTCAATGCCGCGCCAAGCCGCTGAACCCCTTCTCGGCGCCGCCGGGCGGAATCGCGAAGCTGCACTTCGAAGCCTTCGGCGGGTCTATCCCCGGGCTGGTGCAGCAGTCGGCGGGCACGCTTTCCCCCTTGGTTCTCATTTTGTGAGACGATGAGCAAGCTTCAAGGACCCATCCATACATTGGCCAGCCTGATAGATATCCGTGAGTACATGGCGAGGAAACACACCCCAACAAAGAGTCTGTCAAGCACACACTCCTCGCAATCCTCCGAGAAGGATTCCAGGAAAAGGATCTTGCAAACCTTGAGAGGTCGAGTCTGTTTGCGCCTCGGCCATTCACAATCAATCTTCTTTGGATTCCTTTGATCCACGGGTCAGTGAAAAACTGCAAGGTCGACAGCACTCCAAGGACATGCATACGGAAAGCAGGCACTCCATCATCCCACTATAAACGCAATGACTTGCATCAGTATCCAACACATGCTGCACGAACTAACGAATCGATCCCAGTGTTATAGGCAAAATACTGGGTTGCCGGAATGCACTGACCAGGCCACATTCCCTCCAAGAGCTTGACCAACAGCCTTGAACCTGCTCAAGTCCCTGACCAAGCGGCCCACATGGGAAGCGTCAGGATTACTGGAGAGGGTGAGTCACCACCATTCATGCAAAAGCGTCACCGGGTCATTTCGGGCAAGTTCTTTGTCCTGTTGAACCCAAATTTAACAGCCTGTTGAAAAACTGGATTTGAAGAAGCCGGAGTGGATGTCGTTGACTACCTGGTCCTATTGCACGCAGCTGCACAACTGGGTCTGAAACCAGTGCCAGCATGAATGTAGACGAAGGTAAAACCTTGTCCACCAACACGCATCTCAAGCCACCAGTTTCCCAGGCAAATGTAAAACTGACCTTAGGACCACGGCTGTCTTGTCCAGTGTTTCGTAGACCTGTATGTGAAATATATCCCCGCCGGGCTGCATGGGATGCTGGTACTTCGCACAATGGGCATTGGAGCCGCGCAAAATAAGACCCCCCTCGTCAGGCATCACGCAAGCGGCGGCTCTATCACTCCAACAACTATCTATTGCACCATCTCCAACAGCCAAAAATTTCCGGCCAAAACAAAACATGGGGTGATGGAGGGCGGCCCCTGACCGTTGCTGGCCAGCGCGCCGGCCTCGGGGTCTCCCGCCAGGTCATCCTCAACAAAGCGGGTTCCGCCTAGGGTTGGGGTCCTCGCTGGACTGTACGAAATCGTCCAAGTAGAAGTGGCTTGTGACGAATGAAGTGGCCTTGCGGTCCGGCTGATCCAGGGGCAGCGGCTCATTCCGCTCAAGGTAGCCCACCACCTGCTCAAAGCGCGGGCGCTGATTGAAGCCGTGCGCCCGAAGCGTCTTCATTTACTGTTGCGCAACTTCGCCCGCCGCCCGTTCCACGCCCCGGCGCTCGGCCCGCGCGTAGCGCGAGCTTGTAGATACGGCTGATAACCTGTCAAGAGACGGCAAGGTGACGTATGCACCGAACCCTCCAGCTGTAATACCAACCACGTGGAAAGGTGTATACGGACGATGCCGTTATAGCCGAACCCGTGTAAACGTTGTAAGGGGGAAGGAGTGATAGTTACAACAGTGGTCCTGACAAATGCAGCGCAAGCGAAGTGTTTTCCGCTCTCAATGCCGATCACGTATGAATGCAGCTACACATCAGATCTTGAACCTCAATTGTGTCTTGAGCCAAAATGGCGATCAATGGAACTTGGTAAGCAACACTAACACAGACCTCAGAACAGCTTCCCAATTTAGGCACGGGGCCTAGAGGGTTTTAACACAACCCCATCCACTGCGTCACGCTGCCCGGGGCGCCTGGGACGGCAGGCCCGCGAGACTCATTCACCCGCTCAAGCCAACAACCCCGAGCTGGGCGAGAGGAATAAGCACCAACACCTATCACCGCAAGCCTTTTTCGGAGATCTTGTCTTTTCTGACGCGGGCACTGACGCGGGCTATGGTGCACCAATAGAAACCGGTGTCGCCTTGATAACCTTGCAGGCGGACCATGCCCGCAGGCACTTGAGCAGTGGGCATGGGAGAGCTGCCGAGCAAAAAGTCAGAATTGTGCAGTTGGTTGTGTCGGAGAGAGAGTTGGCATAAGCTGAGTGTGATGTGTGGCTCGCCATTTTGGTCGTCTAGGGCTCAGAGATTGGGCGTGTGGTGTGTCAGAGTCCTTTGTGCTGTGAAGCTGGATGCTGGAGCTTGCTGCTGGCGTTTCGGATAACCCTTGACACGAGGGATGGCCGTGCTTCCGGAAGCATGTCACGCGGGCAACCAGCATGCTGCGTGGATGACCTGCAATGCGATGTGCCCTGAGGACGAGTCTGTGACAAAGGCTGCAGGGCACGGACAGCGTCAATAGGCATCGCTGCCGAGATTTGTGACGGCGCTCGTGGAATTGCAGGATGTAGTTCCAGAGGACTGCACGGAGAAGATTGTAACGGGCAAGATTATGAAAGTGAAGGGGCGACGCTTTGGCAGAGCTGGACTTCTGCGTGAGACCGGGCACCACCGCAAGGAAGTCCGCCGTGGCGGCCGCCAGTGGAGAGGCCGATGGTCCGACTTCGACATGGCTCAGCCGACACCGCCCCGCTGGCCGCAAGCGTGCCGCCGTCGGTGAAGACGGAGGACTTATGTCGAGAGACAGGCGGTGCTGATCAAGAGTGGGAAGACAAGCTCAGGCTCGGCGCAAGGCCGAAGCAGCAGCCCGGCGGAGAAGCGCGGCTGGCAGCTGCCGGCGTCTAAGCCCTCTGTGGCCTCCTGGCTGCGCGACAGTATTCTTGGGCGTGGCTAGTTGGCAATCCAGGCCGAAGGCCGGGATCTGGCAGCTTGTTCTGAAGTGGAGTGCGGTCGCCTGAGACTGACCAGCCTTGGTCCTGGCTAACGCCCAGTACATTGAACTCCCCCCACGATTTGATTCAGAGTGCGCCAAGCCCCACAGTCTCCGGGCTCCTTGCTATATGTGCTATATGTGCTATATGGGTCTTACACGCCAAGCCGCTGAACCCCCACAGTCTCTGGGCTCCTTGCTAGATGTGCTATATGTGCTATATGGGTCTTACACGCCAAGTCTCCGGGCTCCTTGCTACATGTGCTATATGTGCTATATGGGTCTTACACGCCAAGCCGCTGAACCCCCACTCTCCCCCAGCTCCTTGCTATATGTACTATATGCGCTGTATTATTCTGTACGCGCGAAAATCTGTAGTATATGTGCTATGTGGGGCCATATAGCACATATAGCACATATAGCAGGACCCGGGGGAGAGTGGATGTTCAATGGCTTGCCTTCCATGTAGCACATATAGCACATATAGCAAGGACCCGGGGGAGAGTGGATGTTCAGTGGCTTGCCTTGTGAGAGCCATATAGCACATATAGTACATATAGCAAGGACCCGGGGGAGAGTGGATGTTCAGTGGCTTGCCTGTGAGACCCATATAGCACATATAGCACATATAGCAAGGACCCGGGGGAGAGTGGATGTTCAGTGGCTTGCCTTGTGAGACCCATATAGCACATATAGCACGTATAGCAAGGACCCGGGGGACTGTGAGGGTTCGGCGGCTTGGGCCTGCCGCGCCTGGCATAGAAGCCTCCCTGGCGCGCCACCTGCCCGGCATAGAAGCCCCCGGCCGCGCCACCTGCCCGGCATAGAAGCCTCCTGCCGAGCCCGCGCCAAGGTCGGGATTCTTCCCAGGATCTCGTGGGGGGAGGACTGCAGCACGCTTTTTTTTGCCAATGAGGCCCCAGGATTGCCTCCTTCAATCCTGTTGTCACCCCAGGATTGCCTCCTTCAATCCTGTTGTCACCCCAGGATTGAGGGGAACTCCACGCGGAACTCCACGCGGGCAACTCCGAAAAAATGGGACATGCCTGTTTCCAGTTCCGAACTCCACGCGGGCAGCAACCAAAAAAAATGGTTGGTGCCTGTTTCCAGTTCCGAGGCACTTCGAAAGCATAAGTGCCACTTATGCTTTCCAGCATCACATTCCTGCCCGGCATCGGAGGCTTCGATACCTAGCGCGCCACATTCCTGCCCGGCATAGAAGCCCGGCCGCACCACCTGCCTGGCATCGAAGCCTCCCCGGCCGCGCCACCTGCCCGGCATAGAAGCCTCCTGCCGAGCCCGCGCCAAGGTCGGAATTCCCAGGAAAAAAAAAGTTGAGGTTGTCCCCCCACAGGACAACCTCGACATTTTTTGTGAGGCTGCCGCGCCTGCCTGGCATAGAAGCCTCCCGGCCGCACCACCTGCCCGGCATCGGAGCCACGCCAGCCCACCGAGCCCGCGCCACACCGAGCCCGCGCCACACCGAGGTCGGGATTCTTCCACCAAAGTCGGAATTCCGACTTCGCTTTTTTGCCCGAAAAACCCATCACCGGGCCAGCGCCGAAGGTCTGTCAGCGATGCCGTCCTCGCAGCATCGCTGACAGAGTGTTTTTTTCACCATTCACACGCCCAGCCGTCAATCCTGGCGTGGCAACAGGATTGCCCCGGTGTCTCCCAGAAAACATTGGGAGCGCAGTGCTGTACAGCGATGCGCTTCCAGACTCGCCGCCCGGATTGCCCGGAAAAAACTCTGTCAGCGCCCTGCTGTATAGCAGTGCGCTGACATACTCGCCGCCCGGCTTCCCGGCTTCAAATTTGGCAAGTAACGCAAAGGGATGGGAAAGATCAAGCTCTTTCCTGCGCGCGATCTGATCGAAACTCATCCCAAATTGGAGTTTCATGACAAACACGCCAGCATAGCGAACGTGCTTGACATCATGAGAAAGTGAAATTGGCTATGTGCAATTCTGCGCCACTGAAGTCGATGCACAAGGCAACGACCACAAAAAATGAAAACGGTGAAACGTCGAGTGAAAAGTCTGCAATATCAATCGCATTGGAATCCGGCATCACAGAAAGGCATGCTCATACCCAACTCATGCACGGATGTGCCAGTGAGTTCGGTACCATTCAATCCAACGAAGTCTGGCAGTTTTGAAATCATAGTCGGGATCTCGCGGATCAACAGCGAGCGCACTGGTGATATTGGGAGTCAAAATCTTGATCTTTGAGTTCAAAGCATATTTGCCCGTCTGCTTTGCAAAGAAATCACGCATATGCCTTTCGACCTCCAATGCACAGGGGATAAGAGGTCGAATCTTTAAACCCGCAGCTTTAACTCGGAAACCAAAGGTCCTCTTTGTATCAGCATCAGCAGTGGAGAGCTTCCAAGGGGTGAGCCTTTGTCCAGTGATTGTACTGGTCGACTGGAGAGCACTTCGCAGGCTGAAAGCTTGCGCACCCAAAGTCTTTTCGGTATGTATCATAGACCGATGTGTGCCAGGGGTGACAAACGTGCCATGAATGTGAGGATGCTGGTTCGGAATTGGGGAAGCGGTGAAGAGGCCGAAGGAAACAGCGAGCTCAGCCCAGGTGATGTGCCTATTGGAGTCATTCTCGTCCGGCCATTGCAAAGTGGCAGCCCATCGAAGCAGTGATTGCGTGAAGGTGATCCCTCAAATGGCACGCTCGGTCCAGTCCTCAAGAAAAGACAGGTCACAGTACGGGTTGCCAATGTATCGGACCTCACCTGGCGCGTCATGCAATGGGCCATCATTGTCGCTGGCGTCCTCAGGATGATTGATTGCATGCATGTACGTCCTGAGCACAGTAGCAATGTGAGTGTAGAGTACTGGCAAACGTATCTGGCACCGACGTTGTTGTCTGATATGCTCGTCAATGATATGTTGCATTCCAGGAACCGGACTAGCAAGGGCAGCTTTCGCGGCGGCATCCGCAGCGTGATTGCCGGCAGCATGGTACCAGTTCTCATGCGATCTTTCAGGGATGAAGTGGCTTTTGACCTTCAGGTACACAATGACTCTCTCCTCCCGAGGCCATGCATTGACATTCGCATGAAGCATCTTGAGAAGGTCAAAGTCTTTGTGTGTGGCAAAGCCATGGATTCCACCTCCATTGCTGAAGAAACATAGATGCCCCAAGGCGACTTGGCTGTCAGTCACAATGCGGACATTCTTAGCTGTGGCAACAGCGATGGCGATGGCTGTAATTTCAGCCCTGTTGATGGATTGCCGTCCCGGTGTACGACCACATTGAAGAACTGTAAATTGCTCGACCAATCTGTCAAAGCCATGTGGATAACTCCTCGGTTGTAGGCCGTATACTGGATCCTGCACAACCGCCCAAGAGGACTGTGCACCAGAAGGTAGTTTCGCATCTTGGCAGCTGCCGTCCGTGTAAAAGGTGGTGATGTCATCGCAGACTAATGTACCATGTACCTTCGGGATGGGCAAACATCTCCAGTATCGCATAACCGCAGAGGCTTCCGGTGTACAGACCGGCCATAGTGATCTGGCCTGTTCAGGCAATAGTTGTTCAAGTTCCGGGTGAGCTTGACGGATCTCCTGAGTGGCACTGCAACGCAAAATCCTATGGTCCAAGGTGTCTGGTTGACCACAAATTGCGCAAGCATCCGTAGTGTCCTTCCAATGCTTTGCAGTTGTTTGAGTGACAATCCCACCACAAAGGTATGTTCGGATTAGGCGTGCGTCCTTGGGTTCAAGTTTCCCAAGGATATTGGCACATTGCACAGCGCATATCGTGGGGAGATCTGCGGCCCGGGCCGTATTCATGATCTCCGATTGGACTTGTTCCTTCCAGGCGAGAAGAATGAGATCATGTATCTCCTGGATGTTGTCATCAAGGAAATGTACCGGGATCGCCCCTGGGAAAACCAGATATCCATCATCACGTGGTTTGATCTTTAAGGATGCCAGATAAGCTGCAAGCGTACCTGCTGGGCCAAACGCCCGTTTTGGATTGCCATCGTGTTCAACGACAAGGGTCCATAGTTGTGCGTACTGCTCCGGGAATTTGGTGAGTGCCCTCTTAGCAGCAGTAATCGTCCTGAGAATGACGTAGACCCTGGGGTCATGAATTCCTCGGTCGACAGTTAGCAAAACCGCTTTGGGATTGATACCCCTGGTCTGCTTCGCAAAAATTGCGGCTGTGGAGCTGTGCAAAGATTTCAGGACGTTAAGCCCAATGTAGCTGACCTCACATGCATAAAAACCTGACTGGTATGCGCCTGCTCGAATGGCATTGAGTTTGGATCCAGGATCACTTGGTAGCGCAATGATCTGGCCGGCTCTCCGCTTGCCTTCAACAATTCTGTTCGAAAGGGAACCAAGCTTTGTCGATTTCTTGTATCTCGCAAAGCTTCCAAGATTCTTTGCGCCAGCAACGTATTTGAATTTGGACTTAATTCCGATTCTTGAGTTGGGACCTGATGTCCACGCCCAGCTTTTCTGTTCATCTACTCGAAAGTTCCATTGTGGTGATTTGCGCGAGCCTAGCCCTGGAAGGACCAACCCCATGTTTTCACTAAGTTGGCAAGCATTTCATTCCTCTATGAGTGTGTGACTGCCAGCTTGTTCAGATGTAATCACGCTCCCAAGTTGGGATTGGAAAAACTAATCAAAACCAGACCTCAGCCAGCCCAGGCATGTGTCTGAATCGTGCTTTTTGCAAGGTCAAAACTAGGTCAAAACTAGCTAAAACCAGTTTCGGCAAGCAATTGCAGCCCGGCACCTTCGTGTGTAGGTGCCCAAAGTTCAAGCTGCTGCGCCGTGTTGATGAAAGGTTGAGTTGAAGGCGTTACTAGAGATACTGGGGAAATTGAACTACGGTCTTTGGGGTTTGGGGGCGGCGTTTTGTAAGCAACGGGCCCCTCTGGGCCTGTGAGCCTAGTCTGGACAGGGCCAAGTCGGGCCGAGTCCAAGTTCATTTTGAGTAAGTTGTCAATAATGAACATGTTCAAAGAAACAGGGGGAACTGAACCAGGGTCTGGGGGCGGTGACCGGGGGGGCCATGTAAGGCCTAGGCTAGGGCAGAAGTTATCGCGACAAGTGCGTCGCATGTCCTTTGCGAAATTGCAAAGGGCGCTCTTTGCAGCAACCTGACTCTTTACTAAATTTCACCCAAGGGGAAAGTTTGGGCTTAGGTCAGGCCAGGTCATGTCAGGTTTAAGGGCTTTAGGAAAGCTTCAGGGCTTCGGCTTAGGATTTAAGGTTAGGGCTTAGGGCTCAGTTGCGATCAGCGCGTGGCCCCGTGAGAACCTTGGCCCCGATCAGGGGCGTAAGGCCTCCGACCACATGTCAGCAAAGTTGAACCTAGCAGAGTTGTCTCTTTTGAGCTCCGCCATCGCGACAATACTTTGGGCCGCTGCAGAATTGCTTCAGAATTTTGCTAAAATATATGGAATTCAGGATTACTTTTTCCGCCTTCTCCGGAAGCAACGTAATTTGAGAACTCTAGCGTCGCCAAGTCACTAAGAAGGTCCAGAATAGGGGCGCCAGATCTGCTAAGTTTGAAGGCAAAAAATGAAAATGTTGAAATGACTCTTTGATGCAAGACTAGCATGAAAAGGTGGGCAAACAACAGCGAACAAGTCCAAACGAAAAAGCAAAACGCAAAACATCGTCGCGGCTTTGCCAGTGAAATGCATTTCGCAGCAACACTGACTCAATCCAGCAGGTGAACAAAGCATGACAAAGTGCGCGCGCAAGAAAACACGAACAAACACAAACAATCATCTGCGCCTAATTCCAGTTTCGCGGAAAGAACAACGCTAGCAACTGTTCACAGAAGAGGCGCCGACGAGACTTGCGAATAGCAAGCGTACTAAAACTGCTCAAAGGCTACCGGCCTTTAAAAAGGCGACAGGGGTGGCGGGTACGCGAAGCACAAACAATAGGATGTGTGTGGGTCGCCGCTGAATTTGATGATCGACGTATTCACGTGTTTGGTTTGACGCTGTCATATTATGTAAACGTGTTACAGTGTCCATTGTTGTAAACACGTTAACGCGCAATAGTTGCGCGCGCAACCCATTTAAATCTAATTTGCGTAAGCCTGCTAAAGTGTCACAGTCTACGCACACTGTTGAAGTCAACATGTTGCGTAAACGTTTCAAATGAACATAGTTTCTGTGAACCTGTCAGAGTGTCGCAGCTGTCGCAGACCTCCAAAAGTGAAGTAGCTGCCGCAAACCTTGTAACGTGAAGTCGGTTTTGTAAATCAACTGAAGTTAAGTACTCGACCCTAAACCGATTGAAATGTGAACGCCTCAAGTTAGAAGAGGCGTTCCTTCAACAAGGTTGGAGGGCTTTCAGGCTTCGACTGAAATTGGAATGTTCAATCGCTGGGCAAACAGCGCACAGTATACGTTTTGTGTCGCGATGCGTCATGGCATTTCTTGGATTTTGCGATTTTCGTTGGAAAATCAGAGGGCTTCAAATTGGAAAATCAACAAGGTGACCACGCAAGAACAAACGCACACGCGTGTGGGCGAAGTCAGACATTAGTGGGAATCTAGCCTCGCTACTTGCGGATGAATTGAAAGACACCCCTGTCACCTTGTAGTCAATGTAGCCCTTCCTTCTGACAGGCAGGTTTGTTTGGGCCTAGTTGGGGGGTTTGCATGATTTTGCATGGACAGTTTATGGGGGGGCAGCCTATTTCGATAAGGGCGCCAGAACAATGGGGCGCCAGATCACGCGAAATGGCAACGGGCTTCCCTCGTCTCAACGTTCACAAGGCGAGCAGTCACGAGAGCTGTAACAAGAGGTGCGTTCGCAAGCGTGATGGTGCGACAAAGGGCGGGCAGGAAGTGGAATTTCAAAGTTCAAAGGCTACGAGTCCACAATGAAAGGAAACGCCTGGATCCACAAAATAGCTGTCTGTTCACTCTTGAAGGCAAATCCACAGCTTTCAACATCTGGCAAACCATGAAAGGACAGAGCGTTGGCACGCCTCACACGGTTCACCCTTTCAGCTTTGAGCTAAAGTGTGAACTTCCAAAGGCCTACAAAACAGACACAGTATACACGATTGTTTCTAGCATCGGCGTCGTGTCAATTTCCATGGCGTAACTCGTCGCTTTCAAAACGTGAAGCCGGAAACGCACAAAACTCGCTCTGTTCACCCTCGCAGGTTTGGGCTGGGGTTTGGCAAAAAACACAAGAATCAAACAGTTGGGCTATCAACAAAATAAAGAAGGGGAGGGCGTCTGTGTATCCAATGTTGGCAAACCACGAAAAACCAAATCAGCAAAATTCCACAGTTTGGCAGCTCGTAGGCTCTGATTTGCGCTGGACATTGAAGAGACTAAAGCGCGCATTGATAGAAAACCTGGTTATCAGATTTAAGGGTTCCTTAGTTCCCAAGATCTGACAACTCCTGTCAAAAAACGAACATTGGCAAACAAAAATTACGCAATAGCAGAAAGCACATGGCGTAACAAAAATCACCGGACTTTTGAAGCTCGAAGGACTTGAGTATTATCGTTTGACACCCAAGTCCACGCTTGCGGTCTTAAGCAGGAACTCGGCGATTTCAAGCAAACTTTGAGAGCGCGACGCGCTAAGATGCCCGGCAAATGTTGGGTGCTGGGTTTCGCGGTCGCGCAGAAGACCTACATGTGCCAGTTTCGCCAGTCCGACACACGTAACTTTTTCTATTTTAGTAAATGTTGATAAGTTTGGGGACGGCAATTTTCAGACTATGGCCATATTCATGTTGAAACATGTTGAAGAAACATGACTATTTGAAACTTCATAGGTGCTGAACAGTTTGATAACACTTGAAGGAAACATGACAAACATTACAACGCTGGCCTGCTGGCCAGACTAAATTACACGTCGCCCAGACAAAAACATGTGGTTTGCGTTTGGGGTTCGGACTTTAAACCAATCTGGGGCCGCAATGTTCTTCGTTGCAATAACCACTTATGTGTTGCCTCGAACAAATGACGTGATGGATTGAGTTCGGAGTCCTGATTGTGAACCAACTTGGGTGATAAAACAATTGCACCACAGTACTCACTTTTGCGTTGCCTAGACTAAAGTATGTGTTGGTTTGGCTTCGGGGTTCGGGTTTCGAACCTATTCGGAGCCACCTGAAAGGTCTATCAGCTGCGCGTGCGCCTGCACGCCCTAACCTTGGCCCGGGTTGAATCGGGATTACTGAGTTGCGTTTGCGCCCGCATTGTTTGATCTCTGACTGTTGTTTTGACTGGCGTGAACTTGCAGCTGCACTTGCAAATGTGGCAATTCCCTTTGCAACTTCGACGACCGTTTGCTAAAACAAACGCACGCGCTTGGCAAATTGCTTGGCGCTGGACAAGAAGGGTTAGCGTGGTTGCAAGCTGGGGCGCGCTCAGGATTGGCATTGTAAATTGCGAAACCCATGCATTTGGGGCTTGAGCAAGGCTTATAACTTATAATCCAACCCTTTGGGCCATCTGTGGAAATCCAATTCGCCCATGGAAAGCCAAAAAGGGCAAAACCATGTGTGCTGGCACCAGACTGAGGATTTGGGTACGTTAGCCGCTCGGCAACGAGAACACGGCCTCGACCTAAGAATGCTGCGAGAGTTGTCCCTTGTGTTTTCAACCATCAAGAAAAATGAAATAAAAAGAGCGAGGGCGCGTCAGTCACGTCAGCTCCGTCCATGGTCATGAAACACCAGCCTCATCAGAGACGCCAGCGTCAAACACCAGCCCAAAAACAGCAACGGCCGCTCCCTCCCTCTCTTCCACCTTCCCTCCTCCCCTCCAGCCCCTGATGTGGTTGAAGGCGAGCCTTCTGACAGACCGGGATGGATGTGAGAGTTGAAAAGGAAAAGGGCGTCGGCAACATCGCAAAGTGTCATCGCCAGCGACGCGGCCCCTCGTGAGTTTGGAGTACAGTGTAATAATTACTGTTTCGCGCGTAACCGGATTTGATGGACTTTGAGGGAAATGCCAAAACCGTTCACAAGTTAGCAGTCCATCATAAAGCCGAACATTGACAAGAGTCGCTTGGTTTTGGGGGGGCGAACTATGACTAAGCGCATGACTGTAAACTCGCACGCCTCGTGACAAAACGTTGTGAGAGTAGCTCAGTCGGTCAACCTGTCGCAACACATAGCTACACGTTCCCAGGCGGACGATGATTTGTCACACATCATATCAGTCTACACAAAAGCAAACAGCATGAACAATGAAAACCAATGCAAAACATGAAAGCAGCAAACAACTGATGGCGAACGTGTCCACTGTAACTAGGCGCGCTTTGTCACGACGTGCTTTTTTTGCCGCTTACCATGTGTTTTCGCAACATCGTGACACTGGCAAGACAAGTGCTGCTGCAACGTGGCATTCTCGAGACACTAATTTGACAACAGTGGCTCCAGCGTGTCGCACGCGCCCAACACGTGGATTTGAACTCGATGACTATAGCTGTGACTTTCCGGCGCTGCTGGAATTGTCCCAGACTAACCTTCATCTACCCGGGTTTTGAGTGGACTCGCCTCATTTTCTTCGTGGAGATGTTTGCCCTGTTTCATCACAATTGTGCACAGTGAGGTTTTGTGCTTTCCATGCGGCGTGTCTCCGCAAGAACCTTTGCCTTTTGCGTGGCTGTATTGCCCGCAAGAACATGGCTCCTTTTCATCATCTTGCGATTTGCGCACAAGTTTGTGTCTTTTTTATCGTTTGTTGTTGTTGTCATTGAGAAATTTGTGCTATTGCGCCATCTGTTTCTCCATTGGGGTTTTTGCACTGTTTCATCATCACTGTTCAAATCATTTCGCCCTTGTTGAAGGAAGGGGAAAGGGGCAAGTCCGCGCACCCTTCCCTCCTCTGGTCCGCGCAACGCAGTTGCCCTCCTTAGGATGACGCGGGTTGCTTCTGGCGGGCAACCCTTCCTCCAACAGCGCGCGCAACTGTTGTTCACCACCAGCGCACCTTCTTAGGGTTTGGGGTGGGCGTTTCAATCTGCAACAGGCCATAAGTTTGGGCGCAGAGCCTTGGTTTTTAGAATCTTGAGCCGGGTTTCCGTTTTTTTGTGAACAAGCGTGTTTTTTTTCAAAAAGCATGGCCCGACCAAGGCCCGACCAAGGTCCGACCAAGGTCCGACCAAGGTTGCCCAAAACGACGCTTTTGTGACACCCCCCCCCCTCCGAAACAAAAAAAGCACGCAAAAAAACAGAAGATTGTCCTCCGGGAGGGGGGGGGGTGACCGGGGGGCAAAAAGAAAATGACACCCCCCCCCCTCCCGGAGGACAATCTTCTGTTTTTTTGCGTGCTTTTTTTGTCCTGGAGGGGGGGGGGTGTCACAAAAGCGTCATTTTGGGCAACTTTGGTCGGACCTTGGTCGGACCTTGGTCGGGCCTTGGTCGGGCCATGCTTTTTGAGAAAAAAACACGCTTGTTAACCGAAAAAACGGAAACCGGCTCAAGATTCTAAAAACCAAGGCTCCGTGCCCAAACTTATGGCCCAGGTCACCATGTTGCAGATTGAAACGCCCACCCCAAACCCTAAGAGGCCGCACTGGCAGGCGCTATTGGAGGAGGAAGGGTTGCCCGAAAACAACCCACGTCATCCTTAGTTCGATAAGGGAGTCCAGAACAGGAGGGGCTTTGGATCATGCCAATGAGAGCAAAAAAACAGATTTGTTGTAAGGGCAAGCAACGTGAAATGTGAAGAGCATGCAAAACATGAAAACAGCAAACCAATGGACAGCGAAACATGTCCTCTGTAACTTGGTGCGAGTTATCATGACACTATGAAGGGTAACTTACCATGTGTTATCAGAACATCACGATACTGACAAAACAAGACTTGTCAAAACACTGATATGACAACAATGAATCTAACGCGCCCACGTGACGCTAAACTGGATGACTATGACTGCGAGTTGCCAGCGCTGCGCATTAACCCGCAGAAATTGTTCGCCTCAAGTTTTTTTCACGGAGGCGCCTGCCCTGTTTCATCAAGTTTGCGCATAATGAGGTTACGTTCTTCCACCTGGCACGTGTCCGCAAGGGTTTTGTCCCTTGTCATCATTGTCTCTCGGCCGAAAATTTGGCCCCCGTTCGCCATTATTGTCTTGAAGCAAAGAGCTTTGTTTTTGCGTTGGTTGTTTTAGAAATATGTCACATGTCAATTTCCTTGAAAATGTCGCGCTATTGCGCCATCTTTTTCTGCACTGGGATTTGCACATTGTTGCATCAGCCAAGTCCACAGTCCCTCTCCCCTCTGGTCCACGCGACGCACCTGCCCAATTTTTCCCAGCACACTTTCAACCAACGGTGATTTGCGAGAACTGCCTCTTTTGAGGTTGAATTGTTTGACGTGTAGACTGATATGATGTGTGACACATCATCGTCCGCCTGGGAACGTGTAGCTATGTGTTGCGACAGGTTGACCGACTGAGCTACTCTCACAACGTTTTGTCACGAGGCGTGCGAGTTTACAGTCATGCGCTTAGTCATAGGCTTGGCCGCTTTCTTGATAAAGGCCGATTCGCCCCCCAAAACCAAGCGACTCTTGTCAATGTTCGGCTTTATGATGGACTGCTAACTTGTGAACGGTTTTGGCATTTCCCTCAAAGTCCATCAAATCCGGTTACGCACGAAACAGTAATTATTACACTGTACTCCAAACTCACGAGGGGGTCCCCGCGTCGCTGGCGATGACACTTTCCGATGTTGCTGGCGCCCTTTTTCTTCCCAACTCTTGCATCCATCCCTGTCTGTCAGAAGGCTCGCCTTCAACGACGTCAGGGGCTGGAGGCTGGAGGGGAGGAGGGAAGGTGGAAGAGAGGGAGGGTGGTGTTTCATGACCATGGACTGAGCTGACGTGACTGACGCGCCCTCGCTCTTTTTAATTCATTTTTCTTGATGGTTGAATAACACAAGGGACAACTCTTGCAGCATTCTTAGGTCGACGCCGTGTTCTCGTTGCCGAGCGGCTAACGTGCCCAAATCCTCAGTCTGTGACGCTGCTGGCGCACATGGTTTTGCCCTCTTTGGTTTTTCCATGGGCAAATTTGATTTCCACAGATGGCCCAAAGGGTTGGATTATAAGTTATAAGTCTTGCTCAAGCCCCAAATGCATGGGATTCACAGTTTACAATACCACTCCCTTCCTGCGCCAAGCGAACCAGCGCCAAGAATTTTGCCACGCGCGTGCGTTTGGTTTAGCAAACGGTTGTCACATGTCTGAGGGGAACACAGCAAAAATAAATCACGTAACCCAGTTACCATATTTGCCAGCGCAGCTGCAAGTTCACATCAGTCAAACATTCAGAGGCGACGCAACATAACCAAGCAATGCGGCCAATCCGGGGCATACGCGCAGCAGGTTTCTGCGAGCTGCTGCTTTTGATAGAAACTCTTGGCGGCCCAAGATTGTTGCAAAACCTGCCCCCCAAATCCAAACCGATACATAAGTTAGTCTAGGCAGCACACGCGATGCAAATGCTCGCAAGTTCGGCGGCCCCAAATTGGTTACAAGTCCGAACCGCCACTCACTCACACCCCTGCATAAGCTAGCCCTCGCAATGGCATAGGTTGGTGTTGCAATGAAAAATAATACTCACGAACCAAAACGCTGTTTAGTCTAGAAGGCTTTTCACAAGCATTTTTCAAAATGTCTCATCGTTTGCATCAGACTAGCATCAGACCTTTGTAGCCCAACTCGCGCACCCGCGCCAACAAGCGTAATCCAACCTCCAAAAATTGTTCCTTCCTTTTGGGTGCCTTATAGCGCCTCGCACTTCCAAAGGTTGCTTGAAATTATCAAGTTTTTGCCTGAAACCGAAAGGGTGAACGTGGCCATCAAACCAACTGAAGACTACTCTGGCCCACGATTCTTGAAACTCAATGCGCTTGGCGCTTACTAATATTGCGTGAGTCTTGCCAACGCTTCATCCTTTCGCAGTTTGCCAAATTGCGATAACTATTGGTTTCCCCTCTAGAAAAGTCAAACCTCAAAATCGAAAATCAAGGCGTTTCCCGCCATGGCCGACTTGCGGCCTGTTGAAACCTCCGCCTTACGGCCCACACGCCCTTGTCACAATGCCGCGCTCCTGACCGCGCCCCTTGTCACCAACCTCGCCCTTCGTCGCACCGTCACCCCGCGCCCGGTGCCCTTGTTGCACCACCGAGCCGTCATCACGCCCGCACCCAGTTCAACGTGAACAGCACGACTCTTGAACGTAGATTGGCAAATTTGGGAAGAAAAAATCCTCCCACCTTAAAGTCGCCGTAGCCATTCCTTCTGACAAGCAGGGATAGGCGCGACGGCTTTGTCCTCAGGGGCGTTGCATTACAAGGGTTAGCAAGCAAGCGCTTACTGGGCGGGAATTTGCGCCGCAAGTAGATGGGGATGGCGTGGTGTATCAGCACGCGCCAAGAACAATTTTAGTTCAAGGGGCGGCATGCTTGAGCAATCCACCCACTGCTCCCACCACGACAACGCACAGTTGGGATGGGCGTTGCAACAAACACCCAGACCTGGCCCAGCATCTTTGCGATAGGGACTTACAAGCCCAGGGCAACACGCAACACCTCGACATTGCCCGCATCTCAGTATCGCAGCACTTTCATGTTTTTGCGCCAACTAGCATTTGCAGCATCCAGTATCCTCAGTGTTCCAGCATCAATCCCTATCTCGAGAAAAGGTTCCAGCAAAACGGGTGCAAAATCATGCCCAGAACATGATGAAGTTGTCGCATTGATCTGTAAACAACAAGGTTCACCTCTCACGAACTTTGATTCATCCGCTTCGCCCACTCCACATGTCTTTGTAATTGTTGACATTCCATGACGTGTTCAGTTTTGAAAACAAATGATGTAAACTCAGCTAATTCACTTGGAAAGGTTTACAACAACTGCGGCACTTTGACAGGTTTACAGCAATGATTTGCCTTCGCAAGTTCCTACAAACTTAATCATAAAAGGATCACAACAGTTATTGCACCAGCGCCAGCTACGACATGCGCAACAGCTGCACAAACTATGGCACGTTGTCTGTTTACAAACACATTACAGGTTAAACAGTTTACAACGACTATGAAATGTTAGACGTCGTCACATAAACTATAACACAATAAATGACGTTAATCAAATCGAGCGGTATTTTACACACATGCTCTTGTGTGTGTTTCACATAACCCTCAACCTTGTCCATCCTTTTCGCCCAAGGGCAGCCGTTCACCAGTCTCAGCATGCGTCCCACTCACCACTATGCCGCAATCTCGTCCACGCAATGGTTAAGGTTTCCAGGTCAACATTCACCCACAGCCTCGGCCTCGCCCTGTTTTTCGACGGTATTTTTCTGTTGCGCCCATTGACCAAACGGCCTCTTCTCACAAAGCGCCGCGCGTGCCCTCCACGCTTCTGCGCATTTTTATAGACACGCGACGTTCAGGCCAAACCGCAACCCGGGCGCGCAAACACTACTCACGAGTTCACTGAGTGATCCAGCATAGCGGCACTAGATCAGGCAATTTGGACAGCGAAATTGCAACATCAACATTGAAAAGCACGCGCCGTGACTTTCTGGGCGCAAAACAATCCCCGAACATGAAACGAAGGGGCGAAAACGTGGCAACCGCGAAAAAAACAAAATCGTGAAACTGGTCGGGTTTTTGTCCAGTGGTGTTGGATCAAATAACGCAGCTCAAAACAAACAACGCCTGACGGCCAGCTTGTAGGGAAGGGCCGAGCAACAGGGGGTTAACCTCAGTCAGTCAAGTTTTGCGCGTTTGCACCTAACCAATCCGCCTAGCACAAAACGCAGTCCACAGGGCGCAAATGCTTAACATCCATCCACTAGCTGGCGCCATTAGCACTTGCTGATTCGCCCATTCCAGCAAACTAGCTCCGAGGAGACAAGCGCGCGCACTTTGCAAATGAGCATGCAAAAAAGGAATCAATGTGACACAACATGAGTCTCAGAAATGACTTTGGGCGTCCAAGCCCTGACTCGCGGCAGACGTAGTGCGTTCGTGCCTGACGCCAAGAACCTAAGAAGTCACAACGCGCAAGGGACAGCGCGATCACGCTGCGCGACAAATCATGAAGCCGGCATTCAAAAAGTTGCATCGCCCTGCCTGCCCCACATGCGCCCGCGCAAACGGCCTGCTAGTCCCGTTGGCTGTCACGCATGAGTTAGCAATTGCGGGCAAACCGCTGCGTGTGTTGAAGGCAGCCCCTGTCCAACGCATCATCACCCCGCCATGAGCGCGAAGTGACTATCCAATGCGCAAAAGCCGTGCGCCAGTTGAATTTGGATTGCCATTTGCAACGTTGAAACGACTTTTTGGGCAAGTCACGCCCCAAAAAAAAACAACTGGAGGCCAGCCAGAAATGCGAGAAACAAACAATTCGTTTAGCTTCCCGATCTCCAGAGTCCAGAGACGCCTCGCGCCTGCCAAACACCTCCTGCCCTAGAATTTGTTCCTGTTTCAAAAACGACGCGCAAGGACACGCTGCTGAAGAGGCGCGCCAGCATGGTGCCTGGCATGCGAAGGCTTACAACACCATGCAAGATTTTGGCCCAAATTGAGCCCAATCGCGATTTCCCACAGATTTCCAGCTTTCCAGCTGCTGCGTTCCGCAACATGGTCCAAAACAGTTTGTAAAAGAAGCACACACGCGCCCGGCCCGACAGGGAGCGACCCGAAACGTCAGCCTCCCGGCCAAGATTTTGGCCCAAATTGAGCCCAATCGCGATTTCCCACACAGATTTCCAGTTTTCAGCTGCTGCGTTCCGCAACACGGTCCAACACAGTTCATAAAAGAACCACGCACGTGCCCGGCCCGACAGGGAGCGACCCGAAACGTCAGCCTCCCGGCCAAGATTTTGGCCCAAATGGAGCCCAATCGCGATTTCCCACACAGATTTCCAGTTTTCAGCTGCTGCGTTCCGCAACACGGTCCAACACAGTTTATAAAAGAATCACGCACGCGCCCGGCCCGACAGGGAGCGAACCAAAACCTCACGCAAATCACCATTCCATTGTCTGAAAAATTCAAGCGCAACCTGAGTGCTGATCTCAATATCGCTGGAATCGTTCGAGATGAGCTCGATGTTGTCAATATAGATCAGGGCCTTCGAAGCCGTGTTTTGTTGGATATTGGCAACAAAAAGAGCTCCAATAGCAATCGCAGCAACAACCGAGAATGGGCATCCTTCAGGGACTCCGCATCTCGAAGAACATGGCATGCTGATGTCGTTTTGCACAACCACACAACGTTTCAGATCAAAAAGGAGCGCGATCCATTGATGTACAAAGGTCTGATCAATGCCAAGATGAATCATGAGTCTGGCAAGTTCTCGCCTCGGGATGGAGTTGAAAAACTTTTGTAGGTCTGTGACAACACCAAACAGTGGCGACTGAGTCTTGTCAGAAAGCTCTATCAGGTATTGCGTACTGTACCACAGGTCAAAAGGGTTGCGCTTGGGTAAGCCTCCAACGAGTGAAGGAGGCAGCGTCGAGGTAAGCTTCAAGAGCACGTCTTTCGCGATGGCCTTGACAGTGACACGATACATGGTGGCAAGGATATTGATAGGGCGTCCATCAGCAATAACGCAAGGGTCAGGGACTTTCCCTGGGAGAACAATCTTTGCCCAGGAGAAGGAGGAGGGCCAACCTTGCCTGCCTTGCAGTGTGTGATTGATAAACTGCACCCAACACACAATAGCGGTGTCGCATAGGGCCTGCAGCTCGAGGACTCTCCATCCATCCGCTCCGGGCGCACTGTCATTGCGTGTATGTGTAATTGCTGCCTTGAAGTCTGCAACCGATAAGGAAACCTGGTGTCGAATTTTCCACTCATCGGGGATGATATCTGGGCTGATGTAATCTCCTCCTGGGGGGTCATCCGAATCCCAGAATTGGGACCAATATGCGAAAAAGGCTTGATGAACATCGCGTGGGTCGTGAGCCCAAATTGTACTCTTAATCTGGACAGAGGCCTCAGAAATGGCGGGAACAATCTGGAAAATGCGTTCTTGTCGGTCAAACCATTTGATTTCACCCCTGTCGCAACTGAATCGAGCATGACATGCTACATCTTGAGGAACGCGGAATAATCGACCTCCTTTAGTTCGCGAGCGTAGAGCCAGACAAGTCACATGGTCGGTCTGGCAAGCTTTTGTGAGAAATGGATTACCACGCACCGAAGTAACCTGATGGGTTAGCTTATTCCCGCGGGATTTCCAAGAAATGTTGAGGGCCTCAGTCCACTTGGCTTTCCTCTGCCTCTCAATCTTTTGCGCAACACTCCTTTCATGTGTCCGAAGCATCTCCAGCAGGTGGTGAACCAAATCAACATCCGGATAATGTGGCAAAGAACTTCGCGCCCATGCAGCAAAACCATCCTTGAAGCCCTTGGCACGTCTGACCGCATTCCAATCATCAAGCACTATTGGATGAATGGAGCTCGGAAAAATTCTGAGCATCCTCGAGATACTGTCCAGACGTCGGATCTGCTTGACAATCTGGCAGTACGGCACGTTTCCAATGTGGGTGCTCGGCTGGAAGTCACCCGGTCGCGCGATTTTGGCTCCTTTTGGGTAGGGAACGTTTTGTACACTGGGTCACGCCCACGTCCACGCTGGCACTGAGACAGTCCCGTCTTGTCATGGTAAATGAGGGCGCGATGTATCGCCATCTGTCATGCAATCATCGCTGGCGATCTCAACGTGCCACCACGAACAACGACCCTATGGCAATTCCTGTCACCAAGAGGCTGGGTGGAGGCTCACCAACACGCAGACGAGACGTTAGGTCCACCCACATTGCCCACTTGCAGAGAAAGCACATGGAATGACACGATCTTTTTCTCGCCATCACTTGCACCAGCGATACGAGAGATCTCGACCTTCAGAAAATTCATCCTCCCAACCCACGCTCCTTTGGTTACAGCTCTTTCTTGACCTTGGCGGTGTTCCGGATACTTACACTATCTGGAAGACAATTCAGCCGATTCACCAGGAACAACTTCAGGCTTTGCGGGAGACACAATATGATGAATTTTTCGTGGACGGTGCAGATACATCGCAACAACAAGGATCTGAAAACCACGTGCCTGGATGATGGTTTCAAGATATCTCGTACTGCACCACTCCTCAAGTTTCAGTTGGGAGGTTGGGCGCCTGGACTTTGGGGAAGTGAGGATACCAACGCCTCCAAACTCCGGCCTGGGGGGGGAGTACTTCTTCCCTCTGAGTCCGCACGGCGATCCCGAATGATATTCGAGGCTCTTCCATCTGCAGGACTTGGAAAAATGCTGTATTGCGGATTCATCCGCCGATGTCTCCGCTAGGCAAGTAATTCCAGGAAAAGATGCGTATAATCGATGGATCTCGTCAGCATGTTTTCTGAGTCTGGTGATATTCGCGATGCAAACATAGAAATCTTCTGATCGAGACTGCTCGGCTGGTCCTGGGTTGGTAGCCTCGCCCACACGAGTAGCCCAAAGGTGGGAGTGCCAAGATGCCACCTGGGGGCAAGGTAGATGATAACGAGCTGCAAAACTCCAATCAAAATTCATGTTGGAGATGTCATGTTGCAGCCAATGCGGCATTGTAAATTCTGCATAGAAAAGTGTGATCTGCGTCTGTCTGTTCCATACCGACCCTAAGCGGCAGGGTAAATATTGTACTGCAAAGATTCTCGAATTAAAGCTGTGATGACGCAACATGCTTAATCCCCGAAAGCAGAGTTGCACGGTAAAAAGGATGTTCCACGGTATCCAAAGGGGTTGCATCCCCTGGCAAGAGGTAAGTCGCCAAACCCGGCAAAACCTTTGGATCACATGGGAGCATCCATTCTGCTCAGCCCTCCATGGTGTCACCCTCGTCGAGTGGGATGGGGCGTTTCCCGCTCGAAGTTGGGCGTTTTCCAGTTTGCAGCATCGATTGGAAGGAGGCCATAAGGCCTTTGGTCTGATCCGCGAGAGCTTTCTGGAGGGTCGTCTCGAAGGATGTTTTGGTGTCATGGAGGTCCTGACGAAGCTGGGACGTCTGGCGCTCCTGTTCAGTTGTTTTGGCGTGGATAGATCCAACTGCTTCTTGAAGCGCCTTGAAGTTCGCAGTGAGACTTTGAACATCTTTCGCGTTCTGGATGATCTGTTGCTGGTGCTGCTTGAGCGTTTGGTCAGCTCCCTGAGGAAGCTGCTGGATTGGGTTCTGGCGCTCTGGTCGAGACCACGGGTCGTGGATTTGAAGGGGGTCCTGCTCACCAACCCTCTGTCGCAAAACGGGCTTTTGAGAAGCAGCAACGATAGGTCGAAATATCTGCTCGTTCTGGTTGATGCGCTCGAGGATGACAGGTCTCTGGTTGATTTGAAAAGGCGCACAATCAAAATCAAATTCTGCTCCAACGATCCAAGTCTGTCCTTGTCGTCGCAGGGCTCTGCATTGGATGTTAAGACCATCCAGCGCCGCCTGAAGTTCAACCTGCGACATCTGTGGTGGAATCCCCAAGAGGCGCCATTTGAATTTGATGTCAATCCTGGCAGGCATCTGTTTCCCAGGGTTCCTCTGATTCCAAGCCTCAGTGAAATCCTCTTCTTTGAGCCGCGCCCCAAGCCCTGAGCGCCCAAATGTGAAACCGTGATGGTTGGAGAAAGTGGCTGCAGCATCCAGAATTGTCGACTCCTTGGGTAGCCATAGGATTCGCAGGTCCTGACACAATTTTGGCAATTCCTTATCCTCTCTTCCTTTCCGAAGGTCGACATAAACTGGTGGCGACGTGGCGCCGCTCCTCTGCAAAAGGACGCCGAGGTGCTGTGTTGAAATGCGTGCCCAAAGGCAAAAAGAGGATGACCTTTCCGGTTTGCATGGATGGCGGTCAACACGCCAAGTTCTCCCCCAAATGGCATAAACGTCGCTCTGCATCTGCAACAGGTTGAGGATGGTTTTGGCAGGGTGCGAAATGAGGTCTGCCCAAGTGGATTCATGGTTGTTCCATTGGTCACGAAAAGCGTATCCAGTGATTGTGGCAGTCTCGGGGAGGACGACGTCCTTGTTTCTGGTCTGTGCAAGAGTGATCTGCTTCTTGCCATACTGGTAAATCCATCCTTGAATGATGATTGAATGGCCAGCTGCATCCATCGCAGGAAAAGTGACGGTGGTTGTCTGGATCTTGCAGGTGCTGTCAGGCTGCCGAAAGGACAAGATTCCAAGCTCATTCGGCGATAGGAGCTTGCCTTCCTGATTGATTCTGTCAAAATCATCTGGCGGCACCGTGTACAGCCCCCGGTCCGATATACGAAAATTCGATCCAATCTGCACATCTGAATTGTCAGCATATTTGAATGTCGTAGGAAAAAATGTCAGGTCTCCGATCACAAGAGTCGGACGGGTTGTCTGTCTTGTTTTTGCAGCCTTTGCGCCCGGGAAGTAGTCCTTGAGGTCCAACGTGAGCTCCTTTGCAAGTTGACGAACACACTTGACCAAAATCCGGTCTGAGCTTGCTTGTTCAAGTTCCTCACGCTGAGCAGTCGTTGCCTGTTGTAGCATCGCTTCAACGTTGACAATCGCCCTGTCCCACGGTAGGTCCTTGCCTGAGATAGTCTTGGCGATCTTGGCTGTGAGGTCACCTGTCTTTGCACCACCTGTAGATCGAGTCGTGATGGAGATCATGTCGTGTCGTTGCAAGCCGTAGCTGCCAAACGTTTCCTGCGGACAGATCCGGGTGCATCCTTTATGTATCTTGTGCAGTTTGGGGTTGAAATCTCCCCATTTGCTCTGTATCATAAAACCAATTTCAAGATCATCACCGATCTCGACAGAGAACTTCGTGCCTGATGGCGTCCCGATGAAAATCTGTAAAGCATGGCTCGAGGTTGAGCTGTGATTTCCATGGTCCGGCGCAAAACCTGTATTCTCGATTTCAAGCTCATCATGGGGTTCATCAAAGAAATCAACCTCACTGTGCCCGTCTTGATCAGAAGAAAAAGTTCCTTCATCTCCCTGATCAAGGTGTCCGCCATGCGAAGAAGGTGATGGGTGATCCCAGTCAAATTCTTGGTCAGCAACTCCTATACCCTCACCAGCGGGTGGACGCACAGGCGGTGGAAATGAGACAAGGAAACGAGTGTTGCCCGTCCAAAGGCAGGCCAGAGCAGTCTCCCTCGGGGTCAATTGCCAGAAATCGTAGTGGTCAAAACTTGCGTCTCGATTTCCGACCGGCACGATAGCCGACCACCTTTCAGGACGTAGGTGTGCGATGTTGATTCCCGGCGGGAGCTGGGCATCCTCTGGGTGGAAGAGAGCAGTCCTTGGCTCCATATGCATTCGGATAATTTCAATCCAGAGCGGGTATTCCGGATGAGGTCGAGTGGTCCAGTGATCGCGGAGTTGGGCCTCGGATTCATTAGATCCACCAGGGGACCTTGTGGTGACGTGTATCACGTCGTCTCGGCAAATGTGATATTCCTTCCAGCTCTGTTGGGGGAGGAAAATGACGCTGCCTTTGCGCAGCTTGTGGGCGCAAGGATCAAAAAAGGGCCACGTCTGTTGTGTCGAAAAGCCAATTGCATCCGTCTGGCACACGACAAGAGATATCGTCTTCCCACACGGTAACTGAAGGAAGCAATGTTCTTCCAGAGAATTCAGCGAATCCGGATCATCAGGCTGAGGCCCAGCTCGAACAGTTGCCATGGCAGAGTTCTCACACAGAGCGCGGGGCCGATTCATGTTGCTTTCACCAACATCGGGGATGAGGGTGGGAGTGATCACATCAAAAGTTTCAAGGTTGGTGGGTTCAAAGACCTTGTCAGTGGCAATAAGGCATAATGGGAAATTGACAGTGGTCGAAATGTCAAATGTGCAACCATTCCTCCAGAAATCAAGCATAGCGGAATTCAAGTCCGCTTGGGCATCAACTGCAGTCGCAAAATCAGTCCCAACCTCGGCATTGAAAGTGTGGAATCGTCCTCCAAGTTGGATCGAAATACGGACCTGATGTGTTGTCGGGAGAGAAAGGATTTCCTGACAGGCAATCCCAAATCGGATGAGGTCCTGAGTAACCTGCACAATCTGTGGAATCGCACGGAGTCTGCTGATCTGAAAACATTGGATGAGGTGTTCGAAGGATTTCAAGCAACCAATTTTCAACAAATCTTTCGCTTGCATAGCAATCCACAAAGGTGCATAAGCATGCACTTCCGCGATGCTATTTCCAACAATGCTGCATCCGTCCTGAAGATTCTTGGCCAGGGTGATGGGCTGCGTCGTGCCCAAAATGACCAGGATCTCAAGCGCTGTAAGAAATCTGAAGCGTCCGTTTTCTTCCCTCAAAGCACCAAGCAACTTCTTCTCCGACAATGTGGAGATTTTGATTGTGTGTTGTCTTGAGTACATGCACATGACAACAGTAGCAGGCAAAGGTTCCGACGGCTTTATCTTCCTGTTGGATATTGCAACCTGGGGCGCGCATGGTCGTCCTGGTGCAAAATCCGGATTGGAGTACACCGAAAGCAGCTCTGGCGACAAGTATGTATTCTGCAACAAATCCCCTGCAAGCGAAGCAAACCAGGCGTCGTCCTGAACCAAACTGCGTGGCTTTCCAAAGTATGCCGCAGCAACGGACTTGGCTAAGTCAATCGGATGTACATCATGGAAGGAGGAATGAGTCATGACCGCAAGGAAGCGTCTTCGACTGACTGGGGTGACGTGTTGCAAAGGAAGGACCCTCGCGAAGATCAAGATGTAACCAGCCTTTTCGATTCGGGTCATCATGCCTTGCCTGAAATCCTCGTTCTCCCAAACTGGGGCAACGTTCTCAGCAGTGATCACCCCGATCCGCATTTGTGAAGCTTTTGCCAACACATCCTGAAAGGTTTGACCCACAAAAGATTTCCAGCCCGACTGACTCCCTGCACCAGAGAAAGACTGGCAGGGCCAACTCAAGGTCATGGCGTTACAATTAAGCAAGGAAATCCCCCTCCAGAGGTCGGTATCAGCCGCATCACAAACTGCGACGAAAGGTGCATCAAGGTCCGATACCGAAGGGGCACTTGAGAGCGTCTTAACACCATGGGTCCTGGAATACGACAATGCCGCTTTACTGTCCAAATCAGCAGCAGCTGAGATCCTGACCGGATATCCGTGTTGTTTCACGTGCAAGATTCATTTGGTGCGCACTCCTTTAAGCAAAAGCGCCAAACAGAAACAAACAAACCATTAACCCCTTTCTCCCTTATTGCTCACCCTTTTTCACTTGCCGGTTCGGGCCATCACATTCATCCGACCCTTGATGGCCACAAAACCCCCCCCCCTTCCTCGGAACTCGTGTCTGACAAGGGAAGAGGATGCCAAAACGCAAACCGCGGGGCCCACTGATGTGGGCGTACAAAGCACAAAATGCCGTAAATATAACGCAGCAGTCTGACGGCAACTGTCCCCCTTTTAGGGGCAAAGTAATCAAGGGAGTGGAGGGTGGGTAAAACAAAAGCTGTCATGTGCACACCAAAGAATCTTGAGCCAAAATGGTCCCAAGCCACAAATGATCCACACATGAAACATACATGAAACAAGTCCATGAAACGTTTCACGTGCAAGATTCATTTGGTGTGCACTCCTTTAAGCAAAAGCGCCAAACAGAAACAAACAAACCATTAACCCCTTTCTCCCTTATTGCTCACCCTTTTTCACTTGCCGGTTCGGGCCATCACATTCATCCGACCCTTGATGGCCACAAAACCCCCCACTTAAACTATCAGGGGAGGAGCATCGCCCAAAATACCCCCAAACTCCGACCGGCATGTGAGAAAAGGGGGGGAGATGGGTAGTAATCGGCCTGGCTCAAGGCAGATCCCACTTCAAAGAAATGGAAGGAGGGCATAGCTGGACTCCACTATTGGCGATCCACAAATCGCTCAGCGAAAAGCGGAGTCGCAAAGAAGGATCGAGCCCCTGAGGGACATCGCCGCATTGATCCCAGCGGCTAAGTACATCTGCCAATACATTGTCTTGACCTGCTATATGGCTAATATCCAACTCCAAATTAAAAGTTGACGAAAGCAAGCACATCTTCTCTAAGAAGAGACAGTGCGGGAACGAGGTCGAGAAAAGTTTGTTCCCTCCGGCTTCCGCTGCAGCATTGTCGGAAAGGGAAGGCATGACCAAAGGTAGTCTAAAAGAAGGAAAACAGCGGATCATCAGCCATCTGCGCCAGTGTTTCAAAACAGGCAATGTTCTTCTGCATGGAGACAGAAACAGGAATTGAGAGGTGCTCGAAATCATGAAAGGTGAACTTTTCTGAATACCAAGCCACCACTGAGCTGTCTATGCGCAAAAAACCCCCGATTTGGCACTCAGATCCATGGGCACAAGCATCTGCCAATGCATCCCCGTGCCACCGTGGCTTGGGTCGCAACACTCGCACAGGGGGGAGCTTGCCCAGCCAATCCTGAAAAAGATGCAAGGTGCGGCATGCATCACTATCCAAACGACGCTTGGTGGAATGCGGGTTGACAATGCGAAGCCAAATCCGTTTGTGTGGGATACGAACCCGACTCAAGTCTGTAAGACAACCAACTGCCTGGTGGCTGACTGACAAAAGTGTTGCTCCCACTGGGATGGCGGTTCCCTGAGGTTGCCGCACGAATACCAATTTGTCGGAAAGGCAGGCCACAATACCACCCCAGTTGTCAGGTTCTACACTGTAATGGGTGGCCGGAATAGTATTCAATGAGCGATACAAATGGTGCAGCCAAATGCGCATAAATGGGAAAAGTTGCGTGATCCACATTGCCAGGCCAATAAACTTCTGGAGGGACTTGACCGTGGTCTTATTTGATCGCAGGAGGTCGGAAATCTGCAAATGAATCTTGCGGACCTTATCCTCCGGGATCTCCAAGAAACCTGTGGAGATATGGAAAACCCAACCAATCCATTTGATGGTGCCAGAGAGTTCCGTTTTCGCCCAACTCACTGGGATACCAAGCACCTGGCAGGATAGCGCCACCATGGCTGCTGTGATCGGGATAATATCGGCTCGTTGCATAAATAAAAAGTCATCCACGAAAAGATGCCCTGTGTGTGCGATCCAAATCAGAAGGTGCCAAAATCGCAAAATCCAGCCGCCCGGGCGGGCCCACCAAGCTGCCGAAAAACAGGCGCCGAAAGGAGCCACTTTGTAGAAATAAACGACGCCATCCAGGGTAAATCCAACTAATCCCTGCTCAGAAGGTCGCACCACAATTCGCTTATGGGCGCTCTTAATGTCAATGCTGAAGCCAGCCAGCTCCCTTGATTCCTGCCGTATCGGATAACAGCGCAACACGTCTTTAGCTGAAGGAAGAGTAACACGTTCCGGGACCCGGCATCGGGCATTGAGTCCAGAGATAGTGCTATCAACGACAAGCCTGGGCTTCCGCCCCTCAGAAAATGCAATGCCCAGCTTCCCTAGGGAGACCCCGGCAGGATAATCTGCTTGCGCCGCTGCCAAGTCCCCCGGGTACCGAAATACCCAATCCTCCTTGACCTCTTGTTCCACCAAGGTGCGTGTGAGCTCCAAGTTGTCTTCCGCCGAGGTCCAATTTTCGAAATGCGCTTGCAGGGCCCCGGCATCATCCGGCCCGTGAGCACGAATAGGAAAAACCCGTAACCATGGAGCGAAAAACCGACACCACCTCATCTGAAAATGGGTCGTCGCAGTGACGTGCAAAATGGGCCACTACCTGCTTGTCCAGTCGTTGCTGCAATATCATGTGTACCCATTGTTTTCGCAATGCACAAAAACAGTCCTGAATACCAGGCGGCGGTGCGCTCCAGTCCGGCTGGGAAGTGAAGCCTCCTCCATCTTCTTGACTAAAAGGGGGGTCAAGAATGGATTTCTGTGGGACAGTCCGCAATGCGTCATCAAGGTTCAAATCGCGCGCTCCACCCGCCACCAAAGGACACACCAACCATGCAAATCGATCCGCCAGTTGCTGAGGGTACTGAGCTGTGACACGACTCAAGAAATTGCCTGCGGCCTGCAATAGGCTGATGCATACCCACAGGATGTGGGCAAGCACAAGCCAGGGTTTGCAAGCCTGGGAAGCTGGTGGCAAACAACCAAGATTTCGCCCAGTTCTCGCCAAAGGCACACGCTGCCAAGTTGACACACTGCGCACGGATGTGCTTCAAAAAGGAACGTACACCTGCCTCCAGCCAAGACATGGCATTGGTCGGTTGCTCCAAATGTACATGACCCCCGGCTAAACAAACCACTAGCAAACACTGGACGCATCTCTGCAACATGCTTGCACTCCCCTGTACTTTCTGCAAGTCCTCCGGGGGCAATCCCGGCACGCCCTCAAGATGCTCAGGCGTCCTGAGCGCTGCTGGCCCGGGGCGCCACAGTTTGAGTCTGCTGTACTGGCTACAGGAAGTTTTTCATATGAAGAATCATTCAAAATGTCCATGTGGGGGTCCAAAAGAATGTCAAAGGATACCACGGATGCTCCCAGATGAAGCATCGAGGTCGACAACGGGCGAGAGCTGCCAGAACAAATGTCCAAAAACACACGCCCCCCAAACTCGAATACCAGTGGAGGTGTAGAAACAGCGTGAAACAAGGTGGCCGAACGGGAAGGTGTCTCAGCCTTAGGAATAACATCTACCGTGGGGTCGCTACATGCCTGTGAAACTAGATCTTGGGTATGCGACGGCACATCCTCAGGGAGTCAGTGGAGTCAGTAGTAAGGAAAGACTGCCTATACACCCCTAATTATTTGGCATTTTTGGTTGCAAAACAGCCAAATTCTTCAACCTGCTGAACGTTTTTCCGATGTCACCGGTCAATGTCACCACTCCGTTTTTGGTGCAAAAAGTGCTGAAAACGGCGAAGTCCGAAAAGTGCGTTTTTTCGTGTCCGGCGTCAAAAGTGCTGCCCGGGGCTCCAAAGTCGCTCGTTTTCCTCCGACAACCTGCTCCAGGTGTTTGCAGTGCTCCGAAATCCGTGTTCTGCCTCGAAAAACCTGCGAATTCCAGCCCGCCGAGCTTGTCACCGCCGATGTCACCGGTCTCTACACGTCAGCCCGCCGAGGCACGGCCCCAGAGCCAGCCAGTGTCTGACGCGCCAGCCCGCCGAGGTGCACGTCAGCCCGCCGAGGCTGTTCCACGTAACGCGTCAGCCCGCCGAGCTCGTCACCGCCGATGTCACCGGTCTCTAACACGTCAGCCCGCCGAGGTCCCGGGAGGAATCGAGCCTCCGAAACGTCGCTATGGAGAGCAAAGCAACGCCTAAGCCATCTCACCATGGGCTCTCGCTACCAGTCCAAAACGGCGCTTTTTGGCCCAAAAACACGGTCATCAGCGATGTCACCGCTTCGTCACCGCTCTCTCTTTGGGGCCGAAAAGTGCGCAAACGGCTTGGAAAAGCGAGGCCGGCTCCGCGGCTTCGGTCTGAGCGAGGCCGGCTCCGCGGCTTCGGTCCAGAGCCGAACTTTTCTCCACCGAAGTGTGTCGGAAAAAAACACACATGCCCCGTTACAAAGTCCACGCCAACGTGCGGGCCTGGTGCGGGCCTGGTGCGTGCCTGCTGCGGGCCCTCTCTACAGCGAATTTAAAGAAGCTCACCGTTTGAGCTCCTTCAGCAAAGTCTAAGACGTTACAAATTCCACGCCAACGTCACTCACACGCCCTGCCGTCAATCCTGTTGTGAGCGTGGCAACAGGATTGCTCCGGCCATTCCTGTCGCCACAGCAGGATTGCCCTGATGCAGCACCAGCAGCTCTGGCTTGGAGCTGTTCTTGCCCGAGCACAGCCTTGGGATGGAGCCGGCCCTGCTGTAGAGCTCCCAGGCTTCAGGCACGTCGTTGATGCTTACGAGGAAGGGCAGGCCGCTCGCGAAGAGCGCGTCTCGGAGCTCCGAGTGGAAGGCCAGGTCATGCCCCCGCCTCCTCGTGCCATAGTAGTTCATGCTGCGGCCTGGGAAGATGTAGGGAGGATCGGCGTAGATACAATGCCGTGGCGCTTGGCTGGGCAGAGCGCGTAGATGGGCCAGTGCGTCCTGGCATCGCACGGTCACGTTTGTGGGAGGCCGTTGTAGACGCCGCACGCTGCTCAGCGCCAGTGGCCGCTGCTGTGCGAAGGAGCCCCACTTTCCCGAGAAGCTGTTGCGCAGCAGGACGTACGAGCAGGCGGCCCGGCGCTCGGCGCGGCCTCTCTGAGTGCCCGGCAGGAGGCGACTGAAGTAGAAGCGCCTGTCTATCTTGCGCCCCGCCAGGCGCAGCAAGGAGCGCA
>CAUJNA010001770.1:0-57115 GCA_963377175.1 Effrenium voratum | reverse complement strand
GTGTGTTTGTGTGTGTGTTTGTGTGTGTGTGTGTTTGTGTGTGTTTGTGTGTGTGTTTGTGTGTGTTTGTGTGTGTTTGTGTGTGTGTGTTTGTGCGTGTTTGTGTGTGTTTGTGCGTGTTTGTGTGTGTGTTTGTGTGTGTTTGTGTGTGTTTGTGTGTGTGGCCCCCCTGTTTCTAAGGGGCTTCCGCTGTCCTTTTGTGTTTGGAGTCGGGTGCCACCATGGTGAACAACGGCGTGAAGTACTGACAGCTGGGTGTTGGCACTCCGTTGAAGAGGATGCCCGCTGTCGGGAACGACGACCTGAGTGAGCCATGCCGAAACTCCAACCTGATTCCGTGCATGCGTCCTCCTACGTTTCGGGGTGCACCTTCGCAGTCTTGCCGTCTCATATCAAGTGTGTTTAGGCACTGCGTCCGGGCTTCGGTCAGTGTCTTTTCTACAGACAGTTTCCGGACCTTGTCGCTCGTGACGCTTGACTGTTCCAGCTGACCTTCTCAATACAGGCTTGGACTTCTCGGGCACCCCTGACTGTTTCCGTGGACCTCTTTCAGTCAGACAAACTGTTTGACTAACCACCAGACCACCCGACACATCAGGCAAGAACTCATGACGCCGTCAGCTTGCTCTTGGCTCGCAATTGTCGGCAACAGATGCCACGCCCCAACGCAGGTCCGATGTCGAACTCAGCAGGCCCTATGTCGAAGGCCACCAATCACACAGCGGGTCCTACGCCACCCAGATCACCAGTGAGCCAGACAGCATCACCGAGCAGGAGTACACTTGTGGCACCGACCTTCAGCACTACTGGCACGTCGTCCGGCATCTCGATGGCCGCAAAACCTTCGGCTCCCCTGCATGCTCCTCGTGTCGCAACGGTGCCTATTTCTGCTTCTCCCACCCGGCCTGGATCGGCTGCTGGCCCACTGCCGCGAATCCTGGTGAAGGCGCGCCCAGCAACCCCAACGGCTCCAGCTACAGCATGAGCATGTCCGACTCCGGCTACCGCACCGACCTCTACGGCAACCCTGCGGACTCCCACGGTCTCTCAGCAAGCGGCAGTATCAGGTCCTACACCTCCACAGCCAGCTACAACGCCCTTGGCTCCCAACCAGGCCACCCCACTGCCCAAGCCAGTGACCACCACGACGAAAGCACCGACTCCGACACCTACATCGTCGGCATCTCATCCATCCCGTCAGATGCTGCCACCGGCCAACCCACCGGCAAGACCACGCCGCACAACGGAGGGCGAACGATCACGTTCCCACAAAGCTTCCCCCTACTCCAAGTCAGTGCCCCCACAACGCCGAAGTCGAGCTCGCTCCAGGACGCCACCACCGATCTCCCGGAGGGACGCACGGTCGGATCGCTCATCCACGGCAGCAGCAGCTCTCGCCACTTCAGCGACTACAGCTTCATCCCAGCGACCGAGAAGCAACAGGTCCCCACTTCCGCGCAGCAGAAGCAGTGCTCCATCGGCTCCAGCTCCTAAGACCACCCAGTTACAGAGTCGTCCTCGAGAAGCACTCAACTACGTCCGAATCCACAGGCATACCCACCGCTGATCCTGCTCCCCAACCCACAGTCAGACCCGTGGAGGAGAGAACTTCAGGTACTTGCCTCGCAGCACGTCCGCGACGGGATCCCGGTTAATCAGGAGCAGCTGGACTATGTGGCCGCTACCCTAAATGCAGCAGGAATACCGTCTCAGCACTCCACCTTGGCCTATGCAAAGGTCAATTCGGACCATCACTACTCCAAGATCACTCCACACTGGTTCATGCTCACCATCCCCTACCTCGGCGCCACAGTTAGGCTCAAAGAACCAACGAAGACGCGACCCATGCTGCTCTGGACTCACGCTTCCAGTATTGACGGTACTCGAGGCATACTGCGAAGCCGGCAGATCCATCCTTCCAGGCAGCACAGCTCGGAGTGCCCAGCCTTTTACGCCCAAGGATATGGAAGATCACAGGACACGCCGACTGTGACGCTGAAGAAATAGCCCGGATGATGTCTCAGAACTGGAGTATGTCTTTCAACATGGCCCAACTATTGCTGTTCGGGCGAGCTGTCGGCACCTGTCAGCCGATTCGTGGAGGGGGAGAACGAGCTTGCATCGAGGCGTTGGATTCCAGTGAGCGTCCTGACGTCATACACTATGTTGCAGGCAAGTGTTGGCTGGTGATTCCAGAAGCCGGCCAGATCGTTGGACTCGCATGGCCTACCGACGCGAAACCACCCACAGGTATTCTCCGCTCGTGAACCTGCATCAGGCAATGATCCAGATGACCAATCTACCACTTCGGCAGTCATGCTTTCCATGAGCTTTATCGATGCGCTGGTCTTGCTACACCAGCAACCCGATCAGACGAACTGCTGCACCTGATGACATTTAATGATGTTTCATTGCAATACCACATTGCAGCCTCCGCCCGCCGACAGCATTTTGCGACAAAAAGTGCATGCCGGGGCCTTCTGACGCAAGCACGACTTTATTTTGCTGGCCTTCTTGACGTGGTTTCCTTGGTCTTGTGTTCATCCGCATGTGTTGATCGCTTTTTCTTAACGACAAGGAAGTTTCCGGCCTCTGTTTGAAAACCTTTTGTCAACGTGTCAACCCGTGCCGCATGCCCAGCGTTTGGTCAATCAATCAGCAAGTGCCAGAGATAAACGACCATCCCTTGATGGCCTCTCAGTGGCCCTACTCATGGCCGGCGACTTCGGCAACCCCTTCACCGATGTCTTCGCATCTTCCATCATGGTCGGTCCCGCAGTCCCAGACAGCAGCCTACTCAAGCTCCAACCGGATGGAACCCATGCAGCACCAACCTCAAGAGGAAGCAGTACCCCGGGTCAATCCTCCTCGGCCTCCACATATGGCCTACCAGTTCCCACCGCAGCCTCCTGGCCAGTTCTACAACCATCATGGCGGTGGCACAACCCACGTACAGACAGGTTCTCGGCCCCCACCACCAGCACCACCAGTTCAACTTCAGCCCCGTGCACCCCTAGGCCAAGGCGATACAACGCAGTATGCTCAGCCTCGCTATGCGCAACTTCTTCCCGGCACCTTTCAATCTGATGACATCTTTCTCGACAGAACGGAAGTCCGTGGCCTGCAACTATACCGTCATATTCAACCCACTCAGTGGTCTCGCAGGGTCGGACTCGCAGGAACAGCAATTCTAGACCTTCCGCTGACGCGTCTTCTTCGTGGAGGAGCAGAAGATCACGCGCTCCGAGCGCTATCGAACGGGCGATACAGCACACCGGTAATGGCTCAGACAATTGCCGAGGCGGTGCTATTGACATCAATCCTCAAAGCCTTGCGAGGCAGGGAAGTCGACATCGATCGGACAGCCCGCTCCCTTCACCCGGACAATGCGCCAGACAAGCGCAATGAGGCGATGCAGTTCATGGAGCCGCTCGCGCTCAAAATCGTGGACCTCATGGAGTCCCTGCAGCCCGCCAAGCAGGAGAACCTCACCCGCCACAAAATTGCCGAATTGGAACATCAGCTTGAGCGCTACAAGAGCAAAGGCATCACTCTCACACCGGACAAGAAGCAGCCATCTTCGCCTCCTTCCAATACCACTTCCTGGACTCCTACACCTGGCAGTTCTGACCAGTCCCTCTATATCAACAAAGCGATGTCGGATGCTCATGGGCCCCCCTACCAGTCCCGAGGCTGATCCAGCTCCCAAACGACGCCCGGCCAAGCGCAAGACTCCACAAACGCGGACATCACCCTAGATCCAGAGCTTTTACGTCAGGGCAATCCCAAGGGCCAGCAGGTCCCACTTCCCACCAGTCTCACGGACAAAGTTTTCAAAGCGTGGTTGCAGGAACGCACGCTGTCCAACCGAGCGACTTATCTCGACCTCGTCAAGCAGGAGCTGGCATCGGACACTGTGTGGAGCAGTTGAAAACCATTGCAGTCAAGTGGGGGGCGACTATCTCGCTGGTGAGCAAGGGATCGAAACGAGCGCTCCTACACTTCATCACGGTACTGTACATGCACGGCAAGTGAGAGAAGCGATGCTCGCGCTCACGATGGAGGACGTTAGCAAACTATGAACCGGCTGGCACAAAAGGCCCCACTGCTAGGCGCGCGGTCCAAATCAAACTGCTCCCCTGTGGGTCGATGCCTTTTTCGCTAGGACGTTGTGGTTCCCTCTGGTCTGACTTTTCAGGTGTGCCCGGAACCTGCCCTGTTTTCTTCCTTTGCTTTTTCTCCTTTTCTCGTTCTAGGTTCTCGGGGGCGTTGCAAGCCTGTGTAGTTCTAAGTTGACCCCAACTAACACATCGGTGCTCAAGCCTGCTACATATGGCCAAGCCATGCCGGTCATCCAGTCTCCGGAAACGGTGTTTCTCCTGCAGCTCTTCGGCAAGTATGCAAGTTCAGAACTATGCGGCGCTGCCAAACACTATGGCATCCCTGAACCCATGTGGCCAGTTAGCTTGCAACACGGCAGCGACATTATCAGGTTCTCTACCTGATCATCGTTACGTATCGCAGAGTTCTCAACATGCCGATGGTCAACAAGCAGCTGTCCATGTGGGCCGAGTCCCTAGCCACACTGATCATGGTTCATCACTACGGTCGTCCCACACATGCACTTACAGAACTCAGGCGCCGACTACGACGCTTGCACATCCACCCGAACATGTACACCTTCACCCACTTCTCGCAGACAATGCGGTGTACTGGAAGCAGCGAGTAGAAATTCATTAAATGCTGAACCAGCACTCAGATGGTGGCATCACTTTGGCAACTATGATGAATTTGCCACCTGGGTCATCCTGACCGACCCCGACCACACAGTCACCTGGACTCAAGAGCATGCCCTGATCAGCATTTATCAGCCGTCCCTCAATTGGCCCTACATTCATCGGCGACACAAGCGTATCTCCACCGGATACACAGCTACCAGGTTTCTTGCTGAACAACCCTGGTCCAGATTCGGCAAACGCCTCTTCCTTCGGCTCCGAAGAAGGAGCTGCACAGTCTATGGCCGAAATTTTCATCAAGTGGCGCTCAAACACAATCAGGCGTGGTCCATTATTGCCCGCCTCACCTCGGAGCACATTGAATCCTGGGAAGAAGAAAAACGACTTCGCAGCGGACAGCACTCGGACCTGGACATCTACGCCATCTACAGGTTGTCTGGCAATGTGGAACAGCCTCATCGGCATCGAGTTCGCAACATTCTTCGTCGAGTTCTTGATTTTCGACAACTACAGCAACCCAAGCTCAACCTGCTATTGCGATTACCGTGGCTGTCTCACCCAGATTATCAGCGGACCACCAGAGAAGTTCTTCGTCGTCTTGTCATCGACCACCGCAGCTGGGCCCTTCCCTTCCACTTACCGAGCACGAAGCTCGCTGAGACTCCTCATCCCCGAGTCCACACAGTCATGTGGAACTACTCACCATTTCAAGACTGCTATCCCTTGACGTCTTCTGGGCCATCATCGTGCCAGTGCGACACCTGGCTCAACAGTCAGCCCTGGCTATCCCATGTTCAAGGTCATGTGGCAGCAGGATTAGATGAGTTCCGGTTTCCTGGTACGCCCCATCACGTTCACTACACCTCAGCGCTGGCGTCGTATTATGTGGACTTCGCGGTCTACGAAGTGCAAGTTCACGAACGCCTACGGAAATGGTGCTTGCATCACGGACTCCCGCTGGACCAGTTCCACGCCCCTCTCATGGAGCACCTCGCAGCCAATTCCAGCAACATCGGAAACATGCATGCACTCACCAGCTCCATACCAAGCATCAGCTCAACATCCTTCATCGACACCTTGGTCAAGACTTTGTATGCCACAACGAGGATCATGACAACCACCACCTCATGTTCTTCTGTCCTCAACTCTACTTCAAGGGCCTCCACAATACCTGGCTTCAGTCCAGCACCTTCGAAGCCACTACACTGAAGCCCGATCAAGCAGCGGCCATTATTATTGAGGCAATTCCGAAGCACCTGCGGCAGAGGTACAAATGGGCATACCGGAAGAAGACCACCTCCATCCCGGTTGGAAAAGTCTTTCTCAAACGGAAAAAGCAGTGGAAGTCGGGTCGCACCATTGTAGCATATCACAAGGTGGTGCGCCGGCTACTTTTCAAAGCAGTCGCCATCCTTCTCGGCGAGATTGCCGCAGACACATGGAAACGCTCATGGGGGATACACCCCACACCACGCATATGGCAGAACATCAAGCAATACTTTGACAACACAGACGACACAGTCACCCTTGCCTTCCACAATGACGACTTAGTCGGCTTCTTCAACAGTGTTCCTCAGGACCAGGTGTGTGCAGCGGTTGCGCCACTACTCGCCGAGCACCAACGAGACCGGCCCAGTTCCGTGTACTCAGTGGAAACACAGGCAACTGCCCACCACCATCGGGTGTTTGCGGGCAAGCAATCCTACGGACGCACACCGACCACGCGCATCATCCACATGGAGGACATCATGACCATCGTCAAGTCCAGCTTCCAAGGCATGTACGTTCAAGTGGGGACCCTCATCATGCGCCAAGTCCATGGTACAGCAATTGGCTCCCAGCTCAGCCCGGTACTTAGCCACATATGCGTAGCAAGGCACGAAGTCATCTGGCAGCGTATCTATGGACAATGGTACACCAGTCACAACGTCTTCTTGGAGTCATCTTCCCTTCTCCATCCTCAGGTCACCCGGCCCCCCACACTGGAGGCACTGCTCCAGGCTGACTTCTACGGTGCCCCCATCGTGCTGGAACAAGTTGGGTCTTCAGAGTTCCTCGGCTTTCGTCATCGATGTCGGCGACCGGTCTATTTACTACAAAACCCCTGCAAAAATCTGGCAGATAAGAGGACCACGCACTGCTGGAAGCCTCTCCATCCTCCTCTCAGGAGCTAGGTCACGGTCAGCCCTTGCCACCAAGTACGCGCATCCGGCCAGGGCAGTACAGATGGCACTGGATCAGCTTCGCAGCATCTATTTGTCCGCAGGCTACAAGTCAGCTGACCTGCAACACCTGTTTCACCTACCGGCGACTCCAACACGAAAGAATCCTCAAGCGCCTGCCTTTTTGGTTCTTTACCCTCATGTGTCCGCGTTTGTTCTTCCTGTTTTTCTTAGTTTTTCTTGTTTCTTGATGTCCGTGTTGTCCCTGGTGCTCCTTCACTGGTTCAAACAGTGCTGCACTTCCTGCGGACCTCCGCAAGCTGTCGCCATGCTCGGCCGCATGATAGCGCTTCATCACCGCATGACCCAGAACGCTGGTGACATGATGCAGCTCATTCAGGAGACCTTGAACCAAGCTGACGAGGCACGCAGTCGACGGGCAAGGCCGCGGGCAACAACATTATGTCCACGGCCGGTCGCTGGCCGAGCCATCACGGCCACACGCACCTGCTCCTGTTGGAGCCGATGAGGTAAACCCACCTGGCCCGCCGATGTCGACTCCAGTCAACCCAGCATCTCCGACCGACCCTCCACCACATGTCGGATTCCAATCAATTCAGTCACACGCAGGCCACAGGCGGAATGTGGCGGTCAACCCCAAGTCGTTGTCCTATTGCATCATCGCGGCGGACACCAACAACCCTACAGATCTGCGTTCGAAGAGCCCCATGGTGCACGATTACGTTGGTCAGCCGGGCTTCAAGAAGGCCAATGTTCCTCGCTCTATAATGGACAAGGGTGAGGCCGATCGACGCAGAACCAAGCGAAAGCGATGCCGCGCTACATCCTCCGAGAAGACGGACTCGCCGGAACCTCCAGCACGTCCAGCACCTCGTACTCCAGCTCCAGCTCCGGTCTCTCCCTGCGCTGGCCTGGTATCCTCTCCTGAATCCCTTCCTGAACCTCCGGCTCATGCTCATTCCGATGTCCAAGTACTCGTACAAATCGCTGGCCAAGAAGCTCAACAGGTCCATCGCGGATGTCACGCAGCGCTGGAAGAGCCTGGAACGCCTCAGGAAAGCTCGGGAACAGCATCAGAAGACTACCTGAACGTGCCCAACATAGCCTATCCAGTCGTCTCCGGTGATACAGGTGCAGCTCTACCACGGGTTTGGGGCCTCGACTTTTTGAACTTCAGATGGGAGCTATGCGTCCCTTCGGCCACAGTCAAAAAGTCCGCAAACAGTCGCCGCCGGTGTATGTCTTGGCATGGTTTTGGTTTTCTGTTTTGCTTCTGTCTCTGGGGGCCCCTGCTGTCTGGGTTCCTGGTTGGCCCTTGTTTAAGAAACTTGGCTTTTTAATACTGTGGGATACATGCGCGCCCAGACGCACAGGCAGGATTTAAAAAAGTGACCAAATCTCCCATCGAGCATCATGATGGAGGCGGCCTTTCGGTTTCCTGTGTTCTTTCCCTGCGGGGGGGTGTGTGTGGCCCCCCTGTTTCTAAGGGGCTTCCGCTGTCCTTTTGTGTTTGGAGTCGGGTGCCACCATGGTGAACAACGGCGTGAAGTACTGACAGCTGGTTGTTGGCACTCCGTTGAAGAGGATGCCCGCTGTCGGGAACGACGACCTGAGTGAGCCATGCCGAAACTCCAACCTGATTCCGTGCATTCGTCCTCCTACGTTTCGTGGGTGCACCTTCGCAGTCTTGCCGTCTCATATCAAGTGTGTGTGTGTGTGTGCGCCCCTGCGCCTGCGCGTGCGCCTGCGCGTGCGCCTGCGCCTTGAAATCATGGTTACCATGGTTACCGCATCAGCCATGACCGCACTCCTTTACAAGAAGCATGTTGTGAAGTCTGCGCATCGCGCGCGCAGCAGCAAGCGGGTAAACAGGTTCGCCCAACCCGTTGCTGTTGTCGCAGCACTGCACGCAAGTGGCACACAAATCAGTCTGTTGTGAGACGGTGGGGCGCATGGGGCAGTGGACAATCAGCATCGAAGCCCGCAACAAGGGTGGCAGATTTGTCTACAAGCACTCACGAAAAACTCCACCCTTAATCCCCCAAGGCTCCGGGGTCTTGTTTGAGAAGGACCCCTCCACCTGGCCAAGCAGAGATGTGCAGAGCATTTTGGGGTACAGGAAAAGGGGAACTCCGCGAAAGCCTGCGCGAGCCTACGCCAGCTGCACGTTTACAGGTTTCAGCCTACGCGGAAGCAGTTCCTACGCAAAAAAACTACGCGGCCTGCGTCAAATTCTTTCTCGAAACCAGCCACATCCCCGCTCAAAACCGGTCCAACTCCGGTCCTGGTAATTATATTAGCTGATATCCTGCTGAGGCGGAGAGGAGCGGATTGTCGCGAGAGCACCGGGCAAAGAGCTAAGAAAGGGAGAAAACAAACAAGGTTCCGAGAGAATCGCGACAAGGGAAAGGAAGGGCACATGAAAGCCCAAGCAAGCGTTTCACGTGTTGCTAGAAGAACGTGCAAGAAGACCACCAAGGCGAACAAGATTCAAGATCTTTCGCGAAACTTGCTCCAACATAGCCCAGCCACAGTTTTTGGTTTGGAGTGGGTCATGCCTCCAAAAACCGAACGCGGAATCCTTTGCGAAAAACAGGTGCTCTCGCAAAGTCATAGAGCATGGACAGCTTCCATGGCGGTATTCTCGTGCCGTCGATCGGTGAGGCTCGCACGTGCAGCTAGTTCTGCTTGTTGACGGCTGCGAAGGAATCTTGGTGTTGGGCGACGACGTCCATTTGAGGAACTTGCTCTGGGTGACCTACAGGATGAGGTCCCTTCCCTTCTTCTCCAGTGTGAACTCCTTGCCTTTGAAGTCAGCGGCTCAGAGATTGACAGCTCTTTCTGCCCCACTTGAAAAGGTCGATCTTTCAGGTCACGAGGGCCGAGGCGACCAGTGCTACGGCGACACGCCGATCATCCCGGAGGGTGAGGGCGATGGTGAGGACGACCCCAATGATCCAACTTCCCGGGCGAGCCAGCCGAGAATGATGAGTCGAAGATTTTGCTCCTCAGCACATGAAAAGACAGTTGCCTTGCAAGCGACACACGTGCCGGATTGATCACGGATGAGGCGCATGTCATCCAGCAGTCACCATCCCGCATCCGGGCATGCCACGCCAACGCCAGCATGGCTGCGACGATGGAGGCACATGGTCTCCCAGACCCTCATATAAGCGCGACAGGCAACGGCTTCTTCGAGGAGTCAACTCGGAGTCTCCGCAGCGAAGCTCCACCAGTACATGGTCAGGCACGGGAACCGCCACGGTCGCTTCGCGAAGTGCCAGCACTGCAGCAAATGGACACAACCAGCCCCTGGACGCCTTCCAACTTTTGGAACCAGGACGACCCAGCAAGATGTCATGACCCACCAGTCCCAGAAGGCGGAGACCTCGGACAGATCTCCTTCAACCTTCTCTCTGTGCTTGAGAGCGACGAGATTTTCGTGAAGCTCAACGGCACCTACGACCCCTGGTCTACTTGGCCAACACCAAGTCCACCAACGAAACATTGTCAACGAAAACCTCGACTACTCCAACAAACACAGGATGCATGAGCTCGAGCAGAACATGCCACTACTGTGGCTCCCGGATTTGGGAACTCCAACATGTGCAACAATTGGCACGGGACGACGTCTACGTCGTCACCGGACACTCGGGGGCCTGCGGAGCTCAGGGCCGTCACGGCAACCAATTGGCCTCCCGGGCCAGCTGGTCTTTCAGTGCTCCAAGGCCGTGGTCCAAGGGGTGGTGCCGCCCACGGCAGCCCTGCCGACAGGGACCAAGCTGGACTGGGTCACAATCCCTCCTTGGCGATGCACGCCACGGCGGGCCCCAGGAAAGGAGCCTAGCGCTCCGCTACCAACTTGACGAACCCCGTTTGCTGCGACAGGAGCGCCTTTTTCGCGAAAAGATCTCAGCCGGCTTCGGCGAATGCTACTTTCACATTGAGTGCGTCGCCTGTGTGTACTTATGTTTATACCCGCATGGCAGTGAGATGCAGCTCTACAAGTCTACAAATTAACAGAACTGGCATAGGTATATCATTCATGCTGGAAAATTACTGATTACCATCACTGCGGGAAAGGAAGGGTAGTAAATAAAAGTATTCACACACACAGGGCGAAGACAAACCCGACTTATCAGACTTACGTGCGCAACAGGGCGCCAACAAGCAATGCCAATGCCCTGTGAATCACTGGGTAAGAAAATGGAGTTGCGCACACAAGAAATATTTAGGCCGCGACCATCACAGCTGCATCATCACAATCGCGGCACACTACGAATGTTTGCGCGCAGCCACGCAGAAAACAAAGGCGCAAACCCGTGCGGCCATAGGTCGTGGCACTAATCTAAGTGAACTCAGGGGCAGCGCCCATGAAAACAAGCCAAGTGCCCAGGCTCGCTGCTATCATGAACAAGTTGCTTTGATAGATGAGTTCACGTGGTTCAGGGCGCGAGCTGGCCAGCCAGCAGATTCAAGTGTTTCAAGAGAAAGGAAAAGAACGCAGCTCGGTGGCACATCACAATCCTGGTCAGTCATCAAAACGCATTCGTTAGCATAGTGGGCTCGCCAGCGTCACCCAGCACCGGCTAAAGACTGAAGGCCATGCAAGCGATGCCAGCATCCCCACTACTGCTAGCGCATTGCAGAGAAAGCAAGCAATGTCAAATGCACTTCCAAGTTCCCAACTGTGCAAAGCTCTGCTTGCAAAGCTAGTTCGAGCTGCTGGCGTGAAGGGCGCATGTCTGAGAGACGCCCTGAATTCTTCCGCCCTATCATTAGTTGGCAAACAGTCGGAGGAAAAAACACTGCCAACAGCCCCAGGGAGACCAAGAACAATGAAAATGCTGCCTAGGGTCATGTTGATGTTGTCGAACAACTCTGCCACCGCCAGATCCGACAGGTAAGGCACGCAGTGCCGGACCATGTCACACACCCCGCCCCGTGTGGGAGAGAAGCCGAAGCAGGTAAGGACGGGCTGCTGCAACTGAAGGGCAAGCTCGGCTCTGCCCGGCAGATGGTAATAGCCTTGGGGGTCTGGCACCGACACCTTCTGGGACAAGTTTGCAAAGGTGCAACGCCCAGCTAAGGCATCGTAGTCAAGCTTGAGCTTTGCAATTTCCTCTTGAAAATGAGGCTCGCTGAACGAGATGAGGAGGGATTGCAACATTTCCATGATGGTGACCTTGGTTCCAGGCTTTCTTGCGAAGCCAATGGATTCGATGGCCTTAGGGTGGCTTTCCTGCCATGGGCTGAAGATGGCCTCTTGGATCGCTGAAGCATTGACATAGATGTCAGGATCATCTTTGAACTCCTCGAAGGCTTGGAGCATGTCCTCAACTCCTGGCGGGAGAAAGTGTGGGACCGGCAGTGCGCAAGCTGACATCGCCGCTGTGCCGCTCCGCTTTCCAGCTTTCAGCTTTCGGTAAATCCCTTGCCTCCTAAACAACCTATCCACTGCCCTCTTAGGCCCGCCTTGCTCTGAAGGATCAAAGCCGTACAGCGGGAGGATCTGGAACTGCTGTGTGCGCACCAACAGCTTGAAGTCAGCTGAGAGGTGTGGATCCACGCGCTGCGCTTTGAACTTCCTGGCGTCAAAGTCGTGATACGCAAGAATCATGATCTATGGTCTTGTTGCAGGTTGCTCTTGCGCTCAAGCGGACACGGGTCAGGCCGCAAAACAGAAAAACAAAACTTAGCGGGACCCAATTTTTGTTCAAGGCAAAGGAGTCATCCCTTCCCACTCGCGGCCTCGCAGTCAAACATCCACACCAATCAAGCCATGGCCTGCGACAAAATACAAATTGCCATTGGTCCTGCTCATCTCGTGGAGTCGCTTCTGAAAGCCGGCTGATGTGTAGGCCGCGAGCAAGCCCTGCTGAAGCTGCAAGGCAGCCTACGCACACAGAGCCAGCCAATCACTTACAACAGAAGATCAGCGCAATCCTACCGTGTCAGGTGAGCATTCTTTTTGTGGCAGCCTCCTATGCATGTTAGGGATGGTATGCAAAAGGCGTGCGGGAGACCAGTTCCCGCAAGCTATCAATGTTTGCATTTGCCCTAAGCGAGGTCACCAGGTAGAGCTGGGTGTAAAAGAAGCTTCAAACGAGTCACTTCGCGCCTCTTTGCTGAGGTAAGAGAGCGGCTCCTCGCTCTCAAAGGAATTGGCCCGGGAGAAATCCCGAAGCTTGTTCTCACCCACTTCGGTGCTGTGACTGCTGCACGGGGATGGTTCGGCTGCCTTGTCACAGGGTGCGATGCAGATCTCGGCCGGTTTGGCAGATTCCCTCTTCCTCTCCCCCAGGAGGAAAGGCAATACGTCAGTGTGTCCCATGGTGCAGGTGAAACTGCCGAAGTGAATCGGCACTATTCAGAGTCGCCCCAAAAAAGAAAACTTGAGGCTTGAGAGCAAAAAGGCAACACGCGAAGCGGAACTCCCAGTTAGCGTACACAAGTCGTGGAGCATTGCCCAAATCATGGCTGCCTTCCACTACGCCGCTGTCCAGGGCGTCAAAATTCAAAGCTGCAACATGCTGCAACAACTTCACTACACAAGCAAATGGGGTAAAATAACAAGCTCATAATTCATACAAAGTTGTTTCGCCTGGATTTTCCCCACATTCCGCATGCACGACTTTGTTAAACTCACGCCTCAGCGGTTTCGCGGCTCCACGGGACTGCATGAAAGCAAGCACTTTTGCGAGCCCTCCAGCCAGCTCTCACCGCTCGTCTAAGCTTAACTGGCAGAGCTATGACATCACTTGGCTTAAGCTAACAGGAGAGTCCTCAGCAAGCGATCTCCATCCTCTGTCCACTTGCATGTCTTTCCCACCAGCTTTGCGATCCGGGCCTTGGACAACGATCCAAGCTGTCAAAATGCATCCCTCAGCTTCCTGTGAAGACCTTTGGAGCGTTGGAATGGGTTGAACTGGGGCTTCGTTTTTAGGGGATCCCTAACGTATTTGCCTTTGGAATGGCTGGCTGGTTCTCAATAGTGATGCCCCGGCACTTTGAGAAATGGTACTGGTACATCTGCACCGCAACTTTCTTCAGCTTGTCCAGGTTGTCGTGCACTGTACTGTTATTTTCAACCGCAGCCCACGCTGTCTGACTTCTGCTGCCTGGGTCATCCCAACAAGTCTTCTGCGGGGCCATGACCCCAGCAACGGCGCTGTGCCGACAGGTGCACTGGGTGTGGTGGGTGGTTCCATGTGGCGTTGCGGGTGGCATTGCACAACAAGATGCGCAAAAATCCCACTGTGCCACGTTGCAAAGCTGCTCCATGAAGGAGACGAGCCAAGATGGATCCTGGCCTTGGATTCTGCAGCCACGCGCCAGAGACTAACGGGGCCGTGGTGCCCCAAAACTGCTGGCCTTCTTTCTTGTGCTGTTTGCCAGGAACGGCTACTTAGCCATGCAAACAAACGGTATAAAAACGTTTGTGGCCAACATTCTGACGCGGAACACACGCATGCGCAAATGCAGGGGGGTGGGGGGGGGGGGGGAGAATCCATGCTTCAGCTGCACCCGCCCTCCCCACACGCATCTGCTGATTCCGGAAACGATGCAACAAAGCCCATGGAATGTCGCGCCAAGCTGCCCAATCCAAGAAACCACCATTGCCAGGCAAAGCGCCGATGCAGGGGGCTAGTTTGCAAGGGAGCTCGCCCCACACTACCTAAGGTCTCTGCAGCTGACACACTGTCATGGCGTAGAACGCTGCTAAGTGCGCGACCCACTTTGTAAGGAATGTCCATTTCAACATACCCTGCCAGCATTTGGAAGGACTGTTGGCAATTCAGATGCAGCTTTCCAAAGACTGCAATCACTTCTTCGCATCCAGGGAGCCATCACCTACATCTGCAAACAGCACCATCCTCAGTTCAGGCCGATGCTGGCCCCAAAGTTGTGGATTCGGGCAATCTCATGAGCCCAACATACACTAACGCTACTGCGCCACTCCTTGCGATCGTGGACCATCCCAGCGAAGTAAGCATGGCGATTGTAGGGAATCCCCAAGTTCATCCCAGATGCCGCCATTACGAAGTCGCTTTGCATGAGTGGTTCCAGAAAGCCCACCCTCTCGCTGCCGGACCACAGCCATGCCTGGAAGCAAACACAATGGAACCACATAAAGGAAACACCCAATATTGTTGCTGCGACTTGGGAAGGCCGCCTCTTTGGCCCCCAACCGCACTAAAGCTTTGTAGAGCTTTCTTAAGCTGAGTTCTGAGAAGGGTTCTGAGAGCCTTTCTGGGGGAGGTGGATCCGAAGGTCTCCTCTGACCCTTTGCTTGCTGAATCGAATGCCTGCTTCCTCCGTTTAACCTTCAAGAAGCCTTCGCCTCGAAACCCCAAGCCCGCGCTCACATAGAAAGATTCGGTTTTAAGCGGGAGGGGGCGGGGGCAGCTGCCGACTCGCACAACAGTCCAGCTGTTTGTGGAAAAGAGCCTGCCCAGGTGCATACGCGCGCAGGCTTGGCAGGAAAGCAAAGAGCAGCAACAGAATCAGAAGCCAGGGCATCAAGGATTGGTAAAGCATGAGTGCCGGAGATGGTCGGCGTGTCACTGGCAGGCCACGGACCGTGCCAAGCGATGCCACCAGGGAAACCACTGCCAAGGGGTGCAGGAACGCGTAGTTCCCCCCGACAAACATTCCGAAGACGAAGGTCATGATGACACTCGCTCCCACTAAGCGGCCCGGGAATTTTGCCGGAACTCGCAGGAACCACTGCTCGCTGCAAAGCAGCTGGTCATGTAGCAGCCCCAAGGGCCCCATGCTGACAAGGAATCCCAGCAGCAGAAACGGAACCATGCACTCGGCAAGGTCGATGGCAAACCATTGCATCAATCTCATCAGACCATGCGGGGTGAAGTTGTGAAAGTACCACGAAGCTAGATTCGGCATTGGCTGCGTCTCATAATGGTCATAGAGGCAGGTCAGGTCCTTCCAGCAGGCACTGCCAACTCGCCTTTTCAAGAGCCCAGCGGCCAGAAAAAGTCTGAAGCCAGCCAGAGTCAAGGATAGCTCTGCGATTGTGCGGCACCAATCCTCAGATGCACCATTAGCCTTGCAAAAGTGGAGCTGGAATAGCTGGAGGAGTCCTTCGCCGTTTACGTGAGACCGAAGGAAATCCAAAGCATGCATCAGGCAGCGCTGAGGCTCAACTATTGGCTTGCATGGCTGAAACCTTGATGGCGACTTGCGCGCTGTTGACACCCAAAGCATCTGCCACCAAGATGTGCTCGGCAAGTCCGCCTGCCCCGGTTGCAAACATCAAGGATTGGATATACGCAGAACTGGCCACTCCTTTCACACCGCATCCCTTTGCACAAAGCCCGTGCTGACAAACTCTGGCCTGTGCTTCTGGACTATCATCCTGGCGCAGCACGGGGGCGCAGCATTTCAGAGCATGGCCCCGCTGCCGCGGGCAGGATGTTCTTTTGAACGCCTAGGCTTTTAGGTGGCCGTCCGTCCTGTGATTTTGGAGGGAAAGAACAGAATCAAGGGTCAAGAACAAATGGGCCAGTTTTTGAAGCTGAGAATGTGGGCGCAAAGGGCCTGGTCAATCCGACAGTTCGCCGGTGTTCGCGCGGGGAGGAAAGGAGCCTCCTGTGTTCGAGTGCCCAGTGGTCACCCTCAACACGCCTTTAACTTTGAACCCTTGCTGGATCTTGGCAAAAAAATTAAAACTCCACAAATCAAACACTTACGTTTTCCGCGTCCCACCTCCACAGCAAGGCATACTTCTGGCCTGGGACGGTGGTCTTTTCCTCCTTGATCTCAAGGTCGATCCCTGGTTGCCCTGGCAAACAGCGGCATAAAGGTTGCCATAGGACTGGATCTGCAAAGGCTTACGAGGGCATCCACCTTCACAGCTACATCAAGAAACGATTTCGGGAGTGGTTTGGGCGTAAGGGAAGCCCATCTTACAGTACCGCCGTGCCGCCTCATCCCTGGAGCCAAACAAATGCATCTTGAGCTCGGCATTCTATGTTCGCAACTTTTGATGGTGTCCATCATGCGGCGCATGCTTTGAGAGTGATTTATCGCACGCCTTGCCAAGAATTCCCGCCTCCTATATCTGTTATCATTAGAGCCGTGCCGAATACTCTGTGTGAAACGCGGTACTGTGAACTTGCTTTCGCGAACCCTTTCGCGATGCTTTCGCGACCCCATGTTTTGCTTTCGCGGGCTTCGGTTTCTTTAGCAATGCGGCGGACTTTTCGAAACACACCCTTTGGACTGCATGAGCTCAAAAGCTGCAGGTTCCTTTTGACGATGGCCATTGGCCTTCTGCAAAGTGAGTTCCACAAACGGCTGTGCGCCCCAAATGCAAGACTATGTAAAGCAACTCCCGCCATCATGAACATTCAGGCTTTCGCGGGGCTTTCGCGGAGGGACCTTCTAAAGGCACTTTCGCAAAATGCTTTCGCAAGCTTTCGCGGCCTGCGTTTTGGCTTTCGCGGCGGGTCTATAGGACACCCACCTCTACTACTTTGTATTGCCAGGGTTTACGGCGTTCATTTGGAGACTTGACCCCTGACATTGCACCGTACTTGCTAGAACTCCCCGGGACGGGCCCCTCAGAAGATCCAATGAAGCTGTCACGGTGGTGGTCCGTTGTCAAGTTAACACTTGCAATTCCGACAGGCCCACCCCATTGGTCACCCCATCCCGCACAACCCTCCTCGGGTTGCAGTGCAGGCTGTGTCTCCTGCATGATTTGTGTCTGCCTCTTGCTTCTTGCTAGTCTCTGCGCTGCACGGTCAAGCAATGGTTCTGATTCCTGATCCTCCAAATGCTCAGAGGGGGGCTCTGATGGCTCCAAAGGAAAGTCCGCCACAGCCTGCAAAGCTAGGTCAAGCGAACTGCAGTCTGCTCTGTTGCTGCTTTGCCACGGCATGTTGCTAGCTGCGCCTCTGCACCTTCGACGTCGACATCATCATAGAGCGTCAGGGTTGCAGAGAGGACGCAAGCCAAGAATCCAATCTCATCCATCATCGCGTCCCACCCGAAGAAGAACCAAACCCCACCATATCTGTGCTGCCAGTGCCATACCCACCAGCAAAAGGCTAGTGCCGGCCAGCACCAGGGCCTTCATGGCTGATGAGTGATCAGGAGGCATGAGTGGCAAAGTATAACTTGGACTGCCTGAAATGACCAATTTGGCCAACATGTTTTTTTTGTGTTTCCCCAAGTCTTGGGGTTCTAGGCCACGAGAAGAACGCCCGAACGCTCACGAGATGCGACAAATATGTTCTGGGACATGACCGAGCCTCAGGAAGGCTAAGGCTGCTGGCAGCAGCGCTACTTGGCTCCAAGTGACCAGTTGGGCAGCACTGTACTGCGTCGGAGGTGTGACGAGCCAAATAATGGGTCCATCCACCACATTCCTTCAGATAGACAAGCTCGCGCAAGTCCAACGCCCAGCAACTTACTGCCGCCCAGAAGCCCAAGGAATGCAAAAAAGTACACCAAAGCGCACAAACGCACTGCGCAGCAGTGCACCTGCCAGGTGAAAGTTGAGCTCACAACGTATCTGATCGCTCGGGTGAAGCTGAGCAGGGTTGCCTGCATGGTCTTGAGCTTTGGAACGTCCATTGCGGCTAGCGCCTCCATACTACGTAAGCTTGCTGGATGTCTTGCTGGAATGTCTGGCCGCCGTGAAGAAAAACCTGGCGGCCCGGCATCCGGCCGGCCCAGCATCCATTAGAAACTCAGCCCATGATCTGTGCGGTACATGTCTACCCCAATCAGATACCAACGAGACTCGCCCTCTGCCAACCACATATCGATCCCGCGATGCAGCACAACTCAGGGCTTCTCTGTGCATTAGTCGTGCGATATGCGACTGTAAGACCCCCTAGCTTGAGCCATATAGCCGAGGATGACTGATGCTCGCGCACACTGCAAGCTTCCACACTGCCCATCACGAGAACCGCAGAGCAAACGCTTTATCTCTGAGAGCCTGGCGAGCTCGACAGACGAGGGGCCATGGGAAGCCTGAGCTCTCAACTCGCACTTGCTTGACCCTCATCTGGCCCGTAAGTGCCAAACATGCTGGCTCTTGGCGGTGGGACGTGGCGTTCTGGACCTTCGCTCAAACAAAGCCAGGAACATGTCAAACTGATCCCAACCACAAACCCCACACAAAGCTGAGGCCCCCACTGCGGTCTACACCCTGCATCCGTCTGCCGCTTTGGTGTATCCAGAAAGTCTTTGTGCTTGTGTTGCAGTTTGCTCCTTCGACTTTGATGCCAACGGGGCAGTGGGCCCAAAGAATGTCTCCACGTCATTGCAAATTCGCTCCGCCTGCTTTGGTAGCGCAAGTTGTGGCACATTGATTGCGTTCGCTCAGGCTGGGAGCGTTGCCGTGAGTTCAGAATAACACGTTGACTTGCCAAGCAGCATGTTGCTCGGCCCAATATGGCTTCCCGGATGAGGCGCCCGACATCTTGCATCTGCATACCAACTTGCGCAGGAAGGCCCCGGCTGACGCATGTGCTTGCTCCATCTTGCTTGGCTTTGGCGGATCTGAACAGTTTGGGCGGCTGGTGCAGCATGCATCCTGTCCCAAAACGGGCGTCAAGCTGCAGGCACTAGCCACTGGCCACTACATGGCTGTAACTGAGCTGTGCTCGGTCTGGCCCGTGTCCGACAACTTGTATGACACAAATGCTGATTATTGATGCAAGTCGTGTGTGTGTTTCATGACCTGTGTTGGCCTAATTACCTTTGTCAGACATCTTTCAGCCCTAAGCTCGGCTCAGGGCAGACTCACCTGGCACAGAGCTTGCAGGCGCAGCTTCCAGCTTTGAGTTTGCCACACCCCTTCGACTCAGGCAAGCTGTTTTGAGTCTGCAGCTGTTTTGCGAAGCTCTCAAATCAGCGGTGCCCTTCAGGCGACCACTGCATAAGACACCTGCAGCCGTGCCCTAGAGGCAACAGCGGCATAGTGTCAGCACACGCGTCTGCTATGGTCGCCACCGCGTAGTGTTGGAAATCTTTAACTGAGCCGAGGAAAGGCCTTTGGCAGCAATCGGGTGAGCCGTTTGACGTCGCCAACCTCATCCCAGGACACACTCCAGGACCCCCGGATGATGTCAGTCAGCAGCTCCGGGTTCTGCTCGCCTTGGTTGCAAAAGAACACCCCATGCCAGGTGAGAGTTTTGGGACCCAAAATGTAAAAAAATCGTGGCAGGCGAGTGTTTCGACCCTCGGAGGAGGGCTCTGCTTCCGTGCCATGCCACAACAAGGCACGGAGTGGCAAACCCGAAACTCAGGCCGTGGCGTGCGTAGTCCCAAGCGCCCTGGCCAACTTCGTCCTTGACCATGGAGAGGAGGTACAGGCATCGCAGCTCCTGAGTGCAAGGTGCTGGGAAGTCATTGAGAGCAAAGACTGCAATGCTCGAAAGTGAAGAGCTGAGTGCCCAAGAAAAACCAAGCTTCCAGAAAGAGATCGCTTCCGTTCTCATCTGTGCGCGGCAGCCTGCGGGCATCCAGAATGGCGGCCAGCTGTGGCATTTGGTGCAGGTAGATCGACGAGTTCAGGCAGGGATGGGATGTACGGCATAGGTTGTAGTCATGGCCACAAACCCAGCTGAACTGCGCATGGCAGTGTGAGCAAGTCATGTGGCAGCATGCGTTGATCCGTTCAGTTGGATATTGGCATCCAGTGCATCGTCTGAAAAGAGCTTCAGCCAAGGCTGCTTCAATCTTGGACCGCACCTGCCGACAGTGAAGCTACATCCAACAATGTGGCGTTGAAAAGTGCCAAGGTCAACATACCTGACCTCAGGTTTGGTTCTGTGACCTCGCGCAAGCGTTTAAAACATGGCCAAGCTGCACGATCACGATCGTCCCGAAACTTCATGTCCATCTGGTGCTCTTCACAAGTCCGAGGGCGGTGTGCTGGCAGGGAGCCTCGGCTCGACCCTGACTCTATAAAGGCGTTCGGAGCCATCGGCGTAAGTTCACACGGCAATCCAGGCACCAAAATGCAGGCCAGCTGCAGTACGCGCAGAACCGATCCACTCTACAGGTCTGTCGCAAGCACTTGATGGAGTACATCTCCTGAGGCCGTCACTCCAAGCCATAACGGCCTGAAAGCCATCGCTGGCAGTAGATTAGTTCAAGCAAGATCTGCTCTCCTCCTGCTCATTGCACAGCACCAGAAATGAGCAGCCGGGACATTTGGCCACAAGCCGTCCACTGTCGTAAGCTTCCCTCTGCCACTGCACCTCCACTCGCACATCCAAGTACCTCAATCAAACAGCAGCGCACTTGCGCTCCCCACGGAGGCAGCTGTTTGCAAAGCTACATGGCGCATTGCACAAAACACACTTCCCAGCCTTGCGAAGAGATCGTCGCCAACAGCCCTGCGCACCACACCGGGCGGGATGACCCTTCCCAAGGGTCTGCCGCAGGCCGCTGGGCAGGTGCTCATCTGCTCGTCGTCCACGGCCCTCTCCCTGATCTTCACCTCACATACAATGGCAAGGCCCATCTAATTTGCATGTTGACGGAAAGCTCCTCGCTCCCTCTCCCTCTCCGTGTCCCTCTCCCTCTCCCTCTCCCGCTCCCCCGTTTCTCTCTCTCTCTCTCTCTCTCTTTGGGTTCGCCGGAGTCGCCCGCAGACCGTGGCCCAGACACTCGAAATGCAACCAACAGCCACAGCGCATAAGGCGGCCCACATCGCCTTTTCCAATGGGGCAGAAGCAAATGCCGCAGTCCTGCCCATCCCAAACAGACACCTTCTGCTCCATGATCCAGTCATCGACTGAATCCAGGCTGCAACTTAGGATGTGCAACAACTCCTCGGCCAAGCCACCTCAAGATCTACAAGGCACAAAAACTCAGCTGGCCACAACTGCTCGCCGTGCCTGCCACCAAAAACTCCAGCTTGCTAACTCCGGCTTCGTCCAGTTGCAGGTCAGACCAAAGCGCGCTCAGTGCATCTTCCGCACCTGGCTTCTTGCAAAGTAGCAGTCTGGATCAGGCTGCGACCGTGTAGCATGAATCTGCCAAGTTCCCTGTTGGGCTCAAATGTGGGGGTGCAGCTTTCTGGCTGATCGATGTAATCACGTGGGAGGAACACCTGGCACTTGCATCTCCTGCCTGCCCTGCCCCATCGCCAGCGGGAGTCCCGGATGATGGCCTCAACAACCTGGACAAGGAAAAGCAATCAAATCGCATTGCAAATTGGCTGTAGAACCAGCTGTCCTGAACAACTCAACGCATTACCTAAGAACCTTTTTCCACAACAACTTTCAGGCCTGGGCAGCCGTGACAACCTCCTTCCTCTGCCAATCCACAAAATCGAACCACACGATGTTCTCCAGGATGCTCCCAAGCTGTGGCACGCCCGACTGCAGGGCAGAGAGGCCTTGGGCAATCTCTTCAGCCAGGCGGGTGGAAACGAATACCTCCGCATCGATGCTGCAGTCTTGAATCTGCTGCCAAGGCCAGCGCAGCACTAGCCACTGGCGAACAGCGCAGGCAAACTGGGGGAAGCTGTCCTCAAGGGACATGCGCAGCTGCTGACGGCTCATCTTTGGAGACGTCTTCTCCACGGACATTTTGCGAAGCTTCCTCCTGGTGCCATTTGTCTCGTTGACTTGCTCCAAGTTTGCAATGTCGATCTGATACTCCATGCCCCGAGCTGAGTAAGGGAAGGAGGTGGAGCCGCGAAGCTCGTTCAAATGCAGTCGGAGGGCCAGGTCGTCCTCAACAAGAAACCACCCCAGGTCAAGCTCCACTTCCCAGAGCACACGGCGCAAGGGCCTCTTCTTGTCTGTGTCCAGAATCACCTGCTCCATTGACTCGAAATCGAACAAGTGCTTCTGTTTGTTGTTGGCTGTGTATTCAAAGCGCTTGGTTCCGATGGACCAGACGCTGGTCAGCTTACCGGACAAGCTGGAGCCAAGTGGCACCCAGGAGCCTGAGCGAAAAAGCTCCCAATGGGCAGTGTTGGCGTTCATCTGGCTGGCCATGCGGTTGAACCACTTCATCTGGCCAGCCTCATCCTCCCCGATGGACAGAAAAGGCAAGTTGGTAGGGGCCGACTCTTCGGCATCCACAACCTCCGTTGCAGTGGAAGGGCCCATCGCGGTGGAAGCTCCCGTTGCAGTGGAAGCTGCTTCTGCTGTCGGCTCTGCTTCGGCTGGCCGCGCGCGCCATGCTAAACACAGGTGGCAAAGGTCGAAGTCACAGAGATCACAGCGGTACCACTCCAGCTCCTGGGGAAAGAGCTTGGTCCCGTCACTTCCCAAGCGCAGAGAAAGCCTTTGCATCTCAAACTTGCTTTGGGCGAAGATAAGTCCCCAAAACCACCGCCTGCTAAAGTCGCAGGGCTAATCCCTTCCCACCGCAAAAAAAGCACTAGGGCTTGGCCCTCCAACTGTGGCAGGTGGCTTTTCGCAAGCGAAAAGCTCCCCTTCGCCCCGCCTTGGTTGCCGAATGTGCATAGCAACCCTGGCAACAATAGGAGTCCGATTGCTGCGAACCTGAGGTCGCATTGAGAGGGCAACGCGCTGCTGAAATCACATGGGCTGAAGATGAATGAAGCAATCCTGGTGCGCCCGCCATTTCCGAAGACAACACTTGCAGCTTAGCATCGCTGCAAGCGATGGGCTTGATCGCACCTGACCTCCATCTTTGCGAGATCGGCCTGCCCAACACGGGAACAAGGCCTATCAGGGCGTGGCCAAACCCGTCATGAAATCGAGTCAGTGGACATTTATTTATGCAAACGATTTGGTGCCTGCCTCAGCTGCTTTCAGCACCTCCTCTTCCAGGGCTCTCAACCTTTGGGCATCTTCCAGGCCCACTTTGAGCGCGTCGGCGTCCTGCAAAGCCCACTGCAGTTCAACTGCGCGCGAAGACTCTCAAATGAAGGTGTGAATGAACGAGCCGATGGCGCGCATGTGTCTGAAGGCTATAGGAATGCAGGCAGGTCTCCCACCGGGACCACGCAGACTGAACAGCATGTGCGGCTTCCAGCTTATCCAAGAGATGCTGCGCGGCTTGCAGGGACGGGTCTAGTTCCGGGAACATTTGCCTTGACTGGCGAATTGGCGCCAAGAAATAATCAAATGCAAATGGGCAGCTAAGTCATTGCATATTGAAAATGCGGACAGGGTCGCGTGGCGTTGGCCTCTGCAACGGCCAAGCGCAGCCTATCCAGACTCTCTTCTCCAACGGCCTCATTCAACCTGGGGGCAGGGCTTCCCCACAGAGGCCTCCTGTGCAATGCGGCCTTGCCTTAGGACGCAGTTTTCGCTTGTGTATGATGCTGGCCCCATTTGGGGAAGTGTCTGTCTTTAACGGGCGTGCAGCATCCCACTGTGGCAATCAGATGCAGGGAGCAACACAATCCGGATGTGTGCATGCAGCGATGCCCAGTCAGGCTATTCCAACATGTGGCAATTTCCATGTACCGTAGCTGGATGACGTTGGTCTTAATATGCCGCCATACCCTCCACCCAACCCCGAGTCGGGGTTTCTAGAAGTGATAGACAAAGCACCAAGACCTGACCACCCCAACCCCCAGGGAAACAAATCCACGTACATGACGCATACATGTATCAAAGTTCCACGCGCATGCACCAATGTATCTTGATCATCTTGCTTGGCTTCTTGTTTTTTTCCTTTTGGTTTTCTTTAAAACCCAACCCCCCCTCCCCCCCCAAAAAAAATGGGGTACCATCTCTCTCACAAACATAGCACCTCGCAGAGGGCCGCTTCAAGAGGAAATTGATCTTCCAGGTACCCTTCCGCAAATGCTATGTTAGTGGGAGGGAGGGTGCCAACTCAAAGCAAGGACCCACCCTCACTCCTGGCCAGCACCTGCAGCTGCACCAGGCGCTGCTCCCCACGCCGCAGGGTCTCCGAGTGGCGCAGCGCTGCCACGGAGCGCGCCTCCGCGAGGTTCTGCTGCAGCAGCTCCACACCGAAGCCTGCACGTGTCCCGAAAAAAGGCCCCCCCTTTGCCGCCCAAAAGAGAAAGTTGGGCGCAGGAAACCGGAACTTTTCGGAAAGCCAGACACTTTGCGAAATAAATCGCAGTCATAAAATGACAACTCTGGCACGAGATGCGGGAGGGTGTGCAAAAGGAAGAGGATGTCAACCTCCAATTAGAAACTATGAGGGCCCCTACGATAAACATTTTTCCAGGGTTGTCGTGATTTCCCTTGGCAATTCAATTGGATTGTCCCCGGCTAATGAGACTCGTCATGGTGCGCATACTGCTATGGCTTCAACATGCTCAATAAAGAAACATCCTTGCAGCTACCAACCACATCATTTTAGGCTACGCAAGCTGCCTGGAAGGCCACAGCTACTCTGTACTACTGCTTGAGCAAGCTTTGCAAAAAGAGTCCGTCCATGTTTAGATTTGTTTAGGCGATTCGCGCAGCAACTAGCCGCTGCCTCATGTTTTCATACGAGTGCCAAGCCGGGGCCGTGAAAGCAGCCACTAGTTACTGGCAACAAGGAGAGAGAGAGAGAGAGAGAGAGAGAGAGAGAGACAAAGAGAGAGAGAGAGGGGGAAAAGAAAAAAAAGAAAAAAGAAAAACGACTCGGGACTCTTCATTTCTATCATGTTGGCCCTTCTGCATCAAGGCCTTAAGGAGCATGGGTGTGCACTTGAAGCGCCCTTGCCTTCAATGGCAGCTTCCAGTCGCGCATTCACCTCTTCCCAGTCTGCCAGCAGATCCGACGCTTGAACTGCTTGAATCCTGACCTTGGCAAGGTGCCGACAAGCACTTCACGTGAAGCTTTGCATGGACCAGCCAATGACTAACGCTCATTTCACCAGGCGGCCATCAACACATCCATGCCCTGCACCTCTTCAAGGGCAGAGCGCAACAGCTCAACGCTGTCGCCTTCCATGGCCCTGCGCACCAGGGAGAGCGCCTCCAGGATCCTTTCGGCGTCCCTGACGGGCCAGTGCCACAAATGCTCTTTTCTACCTGAGCGGCCCGAACAAAGCTGGCCAAACAGCTTAGGGCGACATGAGCCTTACACTAGCTCCCACATTTGTTCACTTTTGCGGCTTGCCACTCCAACCTTCCTCTGCCCAGCTCTCGCCATCCGCCCGTGCAGTCACATCACATTGACATCACATCAACTTATCTGACCTCGCCTCACTGCAACCCACTCGCTCGCTCACTCATTTGCTCGCTTACCCACTCGCTCACTTGCTCTGCCACCCACCGATCAACCCCGCCCCCCGCCCTCCCCTTCCCTCCCCTTCCCTCCCCTTCCCTCCCCTTCCCTCCCCTTCCCTCCCCTTCCCTCCCCTTCCCTCCCCTTCCCTCCCCTTCCCTCCCCTTCCCTCCCCTTCCCTCCCCTTCCCTTCCCTCCCCTTCCCTCCCCTTCCCTCCCCTTCCCTCCCCTTCCCTCCCCTTCCCTCCCCTTCCCTCCCCTTCCCTCCCCTTCCCTCCCCTTCCCTCCCCTTCCCTCCCCTTCCCTCCCCTTCCCTCCCCTCCCCTTCCCTCCCTTCCCTCCCCTTCCCTCCCCTTCCCTCCCCTTCCCTCCCCTCCCCCTCACCCCCCCCCACCCTCACTCACTCAATCACTCAAACACTCAATCACTCAATCACTCAATCACTCACTACTCACTTGCTTGCTGCGATCCAGCCGGCACGTGGAGCGTGCCGGCGTTAGAGTGGATTGACTTCTTCGCGGTGAGGGGGTGCCCCGAACTTTGAACTGACTTCAGCACTCGAGCGCTGCACGGTATTTTGAGCGTGACGTTGTTACTGTAGATTGACTTGTTTGAGTTGGAAGCCGATGGTCGAGTGACCGTTTGCCCATTGAGTTAGTTTCTAGCTGATGGAGTGGCACATTCTCAGATGCAGCACGACTTTGAGGGAGGTGTAAGATGATGTGGCAGGTGCAGCAAATACTTTCGCCTGAGTTGCCTCAAGAGCGGTGCCTTAGACCGACCAAGCTACAGCTACGCGCATGGTCCAATGGTGTTCTCCAGTGAGCTAAATTCCACATGTTTCCACTGGATACCTCAAACCATTGTCGTCGTCGTCCACGTTTTGCTTGCCCGAAGCGCTTGCTGACGCTGCTTCCAAACAATGGCCGTTTGACAAGGCCGACCAAAACCTCAGTCCAACCGGGGCCCCGACTCAGCAGGAGTTGGCAAAGTCCGGTGCGTAGTAAGTGCCGCGTACGCCGCCGTCAACCGCTCCACGCTGTCCCCGAGCATTGCAGCGTGCAGCTCGCAGTTTAAACATACAATGAAACCGCAGTTGTTCGCACAGCTCCAGCAGACGGCCCTAGGCAAGCTCAAGTCCCATCAAAGCAGACAACTGTGAGAGGCGAAGAGGCACAAAAATGCATACTAATGCACTCCCAAGAGCCACACATCTTCTTCGATGCAAAGACTACATGTCTGAATGCCCTCCTTGAGCGTGCAGGTCTCATTGCAATTTCCACATGCGCGGGAAAAGCCCTCATGCGGCAGCTCACCTCAGGCTCTGAGAGCAAAGCAAAGCAGTGCTAAATTCGCAAAAGCAACCACGCCGCGGCAGCTCACACAATGTAACAATGTATGTCCATTGCGAAAGGCCAATCATATCAACTAACTTGCAGAAGAAGTGCCACCTGCATCGTTTGCGCCCTCTTATCATCCCGATGGTATCCCCAGCTGGCTGCATCAAAGGGGCGTACGGGATCCTTGCACGGGGGGCCGCTGCTGGAGCCGCAGCCCATCAACCAATGCGCCTGTCCATGGCTGCAAGGCTCTGGCCTTCGAGCAAAAAGCTGACTGGCCGCAACTCAAAACTCGAGCCGAAGCCCAGAACCGGCAGAAGAGTTGGACACGTGTCCGGCATGGCGTGCCCTTTTCAATCTGTGCGGTGGGATGCTGCCAGCCAATGCCGCGAAGCTGACACAGGCAGCCGCCCTCACATGTAAGGGTGCATGGCTTTGATACCGTTCCTGGGCAGTTCCCTTGCCATGCACGCAAGGGCGCATGCAACATTATGCTGCAAGGTAAGCTTTGGTGCCAATGAGGAGCTGCACTTGTTCGTAGGTCTTCGCGTAGGTCGCATCGCTCTTGGGTTCCAGGACCATGACCTGATACATTGAGCATGGCAACGGCTTCACAAGCAAAATTCCTGAAATTCCTAAACAAGATACTGTCAAGCACGCTGCTCATTGCAATTCGCTTCCTAGGCTTTCATTTAAAAAAAAAGCTGGCCCCCTTCACGGAGTAATGGAATGGAGGCAAGCTGCCAGGCTGATTGGCCGCTTAGTTTGGCAGGCAGCGCCCAGTTGGTGCCGGGAAGAGACATAGCAGTAGTAGACACCCTTCTCCTGACCAGTCAGCAGATATTAGCCGCAGCGGATCTCAGAGCGAGTGTTCTTGCACGGTGTTTAGCGGCCGTCAGCTCGGAAGGGCTTCTGGTTTAGACACCGAGCTCGCAAACCGCATCTTTGAACGTGTGAAGCTTTGAACCCAAAGTACCATTGGACACTTGTGGCTTCAGAGAGCGGCCGAAAGCTTACCATGGCACCGGCTATCTCAAACGCTGCCGGCTCCTCAGCAAGTAGAGGAACGTGTGCAAAAACATCCTTGGCATGGCTCCGCATGGCGAGCTGATGACACAGGCATGACATGGCATATGCCACAGCCAAGCTACCATCGGATAAATATCAGCTGCCTGAAGTGCATTCAGAATCAAAGCAATCCAAGGCCTTCACCTCCAAATCCTCCAAAACATGCTGGGGCCAGGCGCCAGGAAGCAAATGCCTTTCTGGCCCTTGCGCATTGCTTTGGTGCACTCAGGCACTCCTCGCCTGCATCATGGTTTGCTGGCCATGTGGTGCGCCCTTCCTTCCCGAGCCTGGTCTGCTTCTCAGAAACGGCCTTCTTCAAAAGCTTAAGGGCTCGGTCCAGAAGCTTATCCTTGGATACCAGGAAGCTGCCAACGCCGGGGCGGGTGATTTGGATCATTTAGAATGCCCCGCGTTGTCATGCCAAGCGGCCGCAATGAGAGGGTCGGCCAGTGGTGAAACGTACAAAGCCTTTCGAGGCTCCTGCACGAGTGCAGGCTGGGACTGCAAAGGTTTTTAATTGCAGGCCCCCGACACATCAGCTTGACCGGCAACAGCTCAACTTTTTGCCTTGCTGTCCATGGCTCGGGCATGCGCCTTTCAGTCTGGGCTGAAACCCTCGGAGCACGAAAAGGAGCCCAAGTGACTCTGCTCCACGACCGAGCATGCTCCAGTCCAGACTGCGCACATTCGAAAATGAGGCGCCAAGGGCGGAAGCCCCGATGAAGCAAACTCATGCATACAATGTGTCACTGGAGGGTTCGCTGGCCAGCGAGTCCCAGAAAGTGCAAAGCTCTGGTCGTCCATGCGGCGTTGCTTCAGCCATCGAGCCGCCAGGCAAGGAGGCATTCAGGACAATGTTCCTGGCCACATGCTAGTCTCTGCAAAAACACGGGGCGCCAGCAAAGCCACATTTGCAACTTGAACCCAAAACATCCAAATGATCTGCTAATCCCTGGCAGCGACTGAGCAATCTCTCCGTGCGCGTGCTGGGGCCATGGAAGCTTGGGCAGGCAGTCGCTGGCATCACGGCAGTTGGGGTCACCACTGCCCGCCACATTGGTCCAAAAGGTGCCCACTGTCCTGGCAAAGTTCCACTCCTTGTCGTTGAAGTACGCCCGGTAGCCCTCTGCACCAAAGCGCTCCGGGGCATAGCAGGCTTCACAGCGATCGAGGTGTGGGCAGTCATCAGTAGTGAGACCCCACACACCGCAGCAGCTACCGTCCTCCATGAAATTGGGCTGACCCAGGACAAAGGTGACCTCATCCTGGTGGGCTGCCCCAAGGTAGGGGAGGTGGAAGTTGGGCACAGCGGTGCAGTTCGGATTGCCGGTGTACCTGAGCAGCTTGCCTCTACGTTTCATGAAGAAGCCGTGGAGCCAAAGAACACACCAACATCAACAACTGAGCTCGTCGCCAGTAATCAAAGCGATAGGTGAAGGCACGTCCTGGGCGAGCCTTGTTGAACCAGGAAGCTCGTCGTCGCAGTGCACAGTGCATCTTGTCTGACTCCACGTTGCCGAGCAAGTGCACATTCCTCCCCCACTATGCCCTTGCGTGCAAACCCATGGCAGGGTTATGTTGAACAACACTGGCAGCCACTGGCAATAGCTGCAGTCCTGATGCCATCTTCTGGATCCGGCGGATACAAGCTCAAGGCCTGCAGTCTTTCACTCTCGTTCCTGCACCTTGCCACTTGAAAGATCAGGGCTCTAGAAATTACCGGGGATTTCCGGGGCAATTGAAAGCCTGAAGTATTTTCCACATGATGGACTTGCCAACAGACACCACGGCCCGCCGACTGCGCCATGACAGCGCCTGCATCAAATTCTTCATTCCCACCTGCGCCAACAGTGCAGCTCCTCAGTATGCTTAGAAGTTGACAAGCCAAATATTTACCACTTGACTCCAAGCCCAAGGCCTGTTCCAAAGCAAACGCCCCAATTCTGCAAAGGCTCGATAGGCCATCACAGAAACTGGCTTCAGAGCGCCATCAGGTCGGTCATTGGGCTGATCCAGGCCATCCTATGAGAATGTACGCTTGAGAAACATAAGCATGCCTGTCGGCCCCCAATCCACTATATAACACGGTCCTTCGTGTGAGATCGAAACAGGAAGAGGTTGCTGTCATTGGTCTGTGCGCCCAGGACAATGCTGGCATCGTTCACGAGACCTTTTCGCAGAAGCTCCTTGCAGGGCACACTGCGCCTCTGAACGCATGGGCTCCCTGCATCTGAATCCATCGCGGGGCCCAGCATGAAACATGCATTCAACAGCATGCCTGCTGGCTCTCCTGAATGGCTATGGTGTGGATTTCACATGGGAATGCGTTACAATTGGAAACCCGCATGAACACTGCTGTCAGGCTTTGAAAGAATGCCAAAGGAAAGCAAGCGTGCCACATGCCTATAATGCGGAAGCCCCACCCCATTGCAGATCCTCGGGCGTGTCTGGGAAGGTCACGCCATCTGCCACCGGGGACCAAGGGGCCGTGTAGGTGGTGCGCGTCAGATTCACCGCCGAGACCTGAAATGAGGAGTTCTCTGACGAAGGGAGCGGTTGGGACCTGCAGCTACTCCGTGAGAATGCAAACTTCAAGGCCATCCTTTGGAAGAAGTTGCACACATGAGGGCATCAGTCATTTGACTGGGAAGTAGCCAATGCGTCTTCTGTTCCACGACCCTCTTTCAGCGTCCATCCACCTGTCGGGTTGTGTGTTTGCATTTGGTTCCAAAGGCCCCGTGGCCCATCACCTTCAACCTGGCGGCTGCAGCCATGCAGGTCTTGTTGGCGGTATGGCTTGGCGTCAGGCAGCCCACGCTTGCCGCGATGACCGTGGCGGAGGTGAGTGCGATGGGAAGGCGGCCGGCGCTCAAACTGCCTCAACTGTGAGCAAGGCCCAGCGATGTCCAATGCTGGAGAAACTGGCAAAGACCCAAGGCCCCACCTGACTCGCTGATGGCGCCGCGGAAGAGGCCATTGGACTCAGGGGCGACGTACTGGAGCTCTACGAGGCCTTGGCTTCCGATGTTGGCCTTGGAGGCCCTGAGACGGCTCCAAATTCTGTAATTTAACATCAACTCAACTCATTGACTCGGCATGAAAGGCTTTTGCGACTCCTTGCAAGTGCCAAACAGTATATGTTTGGGTGTTTCTTTGCACCTTCTCGCATGGTTGGTCTTAGCGGCTTGCTCCCGAGCTTTGCCCATGAATTGCCACTCTGGCAGCATCACCTCCAAATGCCGCGATCTCCCTTTGCACCCAGCGCAACGCACCTCAGTCACAACTCTTGCAGAGTCAAAGGGTCAAAGCAAAACTTTAATGAAACCAAAATCAAAACCCTTCACCCTTGCACACTCCGTGTGCAACCTTTATTCAAGCCAAGCCCTTATGTCAGTGCAACAGGAACACCTTCAATCTACGCCACCGGATTAGCTGATTGAGGGCCAACTGATGAACAATCTGGCAGCTAGCAACTAGTGCGTCTAGGGCCATTCCAAAAGCACATATATAAAGCCTTGCAAGAAGGCCGGCAATCGCACAGTTCCCGCTTCAGTCATCCTGGAAGCCGCTTCGCTACACACCAGCAGGAAAGAAGAAGCAACAAAGGAGAGGGAGCACATCGGCCCATACCAGTGCCCAGCTGTTCATATGGAGCCAAAGCAGCTGTGCCCAAAGTTCAAACAACTTGACTTGCAAACATGACACCCACACGGCGCCGTGCCGTGGCATGAGCTGGCGTCCGGGCGTGAGGCGGCCATATGTTCTTGTTGGTACCTCTCTGTGTCTGTGCGCGCGCGCATGTGTGGGGGTGTGTAGGTGTGTCTGTGCTTGCGTGTGGGTGTGCGTCCGTGTCTGTGTGTGTGCGCGTTTGCGCTTATGCATTTGCAGAGGAGCGTGCACGCATGTGTGCATGCAATCGCGCGTGCGTGCAGGGGTGTGTGGGGTGTGTGCAAGCGTGCGGTGTGCATGGTGTGGATAGGTGTGGGTGGGGTGCGTGGGTACGGGGGTGCGCAAGTGGGCGGGTTGCTGCGGGGTGCGGTGAGTGGGCGGGTGCGCGGGTGCCCGGGTGTGTAGGGGTGTGGGGGAGTGGGGGGGGGGGTGTACGTGTGAGTGTGGGTGGGGTGCTTTTGTGCGGGGGTGCGCAAGTGGGCGGGTGGGTGGGTGCGGTGGGTGGGCGAGTGCGCGGGTGGGTGGGTGGGTTGGCATTTGCGTGCGTGCTGCGCACGCTCGTGCGCGCACATGTGCGTGCGAGATGGGTGAGTGGGTGGTGCGTGAGGACGCGGTTGCAGGTGCTGGGGCTTGGGTGTTTGCAAGTGAATGCTGCCCGTCCGGAGCAGTGGCTGGGAGCGGCACTTTGAATGTCCAAGATCCCCCAGTTGCCCGTGGACTTTTTGGCATCGACATCCTCCTGGAATGCCATCCATCCAAGTGGTCCAGTCCGATAGTTAAAGGAAACGCAGACCACATCATGGAAAGCAGCCAGCGCGCTCCTTAGGCTTTGGGACAGGTGGCGACTGCGTAATTGTGAAGAGACTGAAACGGGCGAGCAAAACTCAGCTGATGAAAATCAACAAGCAGGCAAAGTGCTGACCAGGGTCATGTTGTATGGCTCAGCTTCGCCAAACTGGTTAGAGCCCCCGTATATGAAGACCATAACTGGAAGCTTTGTATCCGATGTCTTGCGTGGGCTCCACACGTTGGCCTTCAAGCAATCCTCGCTCCCGTAAGTTTGCGATGGATCAGTTGCCACTTGCATACAAGCAGGACCCCACATTTTGGCATGAATGGTGCCGTCAGGATAGGTGCCGCGGAAGTCGACGGGGGGCTGGAACCTCTCAGCTGTTGCAAAAGGAACCCCGAGAAACTGATCAACTTCAGCACCGCCGGCACTGGATGGCAACGTAATTCCGATCACCGAACCACCGCTGGTGCGGGGCCATTCAGCACTCTCTACGCCACAGAGGAGCAGCAAAAGCAGCTGGCCTGTGTGCATTCCAGGCATTGTCGCTCGTACCATGCTGTGCCTCTATCAGCACTAAACAATTGCGAGCAAAACAAATTGCAAGTTTCGCCGGTTGAGCCCATCAGCAGAGAGGCCGAGGCGGGCATGCAAACCCAAGAAAAAACACTGGCCTCGTCTCATTCTTATTCTGATAGCATTCTGCCACCACATGATGAAGCAACCGCCCGTTTGCAACAGGCATGCGACCAAACAGCGGCCAGACTCACGTCTCCAAGATTGCTTGCTGTCAATTTTCAGAGGGGTCCATGGGACGAGGGCAACTATCAGACCCAACGTTCGGCGCCTCTTCCTCCTCTTCAGCCATTTGCAAGCCACGCTGGTACGAGGCAAAGAAAGCGCAGGAGGCTGATGCTCAAACTATCGAATGCTGTGAGCCGACATGTACGGCAACATCGTACACCGCAACTTCCTGCAGTGTTCAGCACGGGAATTTAGCACCAAGTTTAAACATGTCAAGCCCCAAAACCACACCCTTCCACATCACTTGGCACCAGGCAGGCGAACAGACATGCAAGAACAAGACGACTTCATGCAGCACTGATGGGGCAAGCGTGAGGGAGGCGCACGCTCACTGACAGACATCCGGCTTCGCCGGCATCAGCAGTCGTGGGCCTTATGGTTCCTCCTGCATGCGCAACCCCCCACCCACTGGAGACGTGTGGTGGGCCGAAGCCTCCTTGACATCTTCAAGCATGTTGTCGCCTAACAAAAGAGCAACAAGAAAACAAGCTTGTGGAAAAGAACTTGGGTGCTTCATGCGGTCCATCACCAAGACTGCAATGCAGGTCTCGCTCAGGTTGGCGCTGAGCAGCGGGCGAAGCCTTCCCAAGCTTCGCCTGGCCACGGCAGCGGCCTACCCCGTTCCCAAACAAGCAGCTGTCCGCCTTGGATGCTGTCGTGCTCGGGGAGTTCAGGAACTTTACGATGGTGTCCTGCCGGCATTCTGTGCAGCGAGGCCAGATTGGCCATGTCAAATAGGTGCTGTCAACTGTGCTCTGAGAGGGGTTCGGGGGGTATTGGGCAATGCTGTGGCAGGAAGCGGCTTTCACCTCGGCATCCTTCTCCCATTTGGAGTTGCGTTCTTTCTCGGCTCGCTCCTCGAGATTGCACAAGATTGACAAATTGAATTAGCCAGCCATGATCTTTGACACTTTAGCCAACCTTCGGGTTTGGCAAGCTGCCGCAGAACCCAAACGAAGCCCTGCAGCTCCCCTTGCCAAACAACGGCTAATCGACCTTGACGGCCGACAGCTCCTCCGCCTCTTCCTCCCGCTGCCGGCGGATGAACTTGGCAGTCCAGGCTGCCTCTTTCAGCATCAGCTCCTACAAAGACAGCACACTTTGCTCCAGTAATGCGCATTTTGGACTTGCCATCCCAACCATAGCCATGATTCCATGATCTGTGAAATTTGGAAGGCATGAATAAAGACATTGCAGCATGCCCCTGTGCCTGGATGCAGCCATGCCGTGGATAGACAAAGTCTCCCATGGCACCTGTCGGGGTACGTCAGGGAAATCTGCAACCAAAACTACGTTTGCCTACGCTGCCCACGCCTAAAGAAAGAAGCTGACCAAAGCTACCACCTTTGAGCCCGCTGTGCAGCAACACCAGCGATGAGTTGGCGACTTCTATGCCCCAACCCCCCCCCCTGTCCAGCTTCTTGTGCAGACATGCCCTCAAAGGAAGTGCAATACGCGATAGTCTTTTCCGCAAATGAGCAACCAACAAGTAGGTCACGAAGTAAGAGATGCGGCCGACACGTCCTGTTTCCAAAGCGTACGCCAATTAGCAGGTTACACAAACATGAAGCAAAGCACAACCAAAACAAGCAAGCGCGCACGCAGAAACAAACAAGCGGACAGACAGACAGACAAACAATCAAAAAGACAGAGACAAAGACAGACACAAAGACACACAGAGACACGGAAACACGGAGACAAACAGACAGACAGACAGGCACACAGACAGACAGACAGACAGACAGACAGACAAAGAAAGATAGAAAGAAAGAAAGAAAGAAAGACAGACAGACAGACAGGCAGACAAGACAGACCAAGACAAGACCAAGACAAGACAGACCAAGACAAGAAAAGACAAGACAAGACACACTGACAGGACAAGACAAGACAGGGCAAAACAAGCAAACAAACGACCGCACAAAACCAAACAAACAAACAACTGCTATCAAATTGTTGCGGTAGGATTTGCTTTCAACTTGCAGCATGACTCATGGCTGTTCTGGCAAATGGGTGTGATTACACCTGCTGCTCTTGTGGGGTCTCCTCTGGTCCAATAAACGTCGCCAATGCCTCGGCAAGCAACCACACTCCATCAGCTTCACAAAAGCGGAACTCTCCCTTCTGCCTGGCCAACTCTGCCAACTCTGCCACTCTGGGCCCCGGCTTGGCGGAGCGTCTCTGCGAAGATCCAGGTCATGCACAGGGTGAAGATCACTAGCCCCAGCGCCATGGACCAGGCGCTCACCCAGGATCTGCCTTGCGAGCAGCGAAGCTTGGGAGCGAGCTCACTCCGGCGACTTCTTTGCCACGGTGCCGCCACCCAGCTGCAGCAGAATGTCAACAGGACCCAACTGCTGCAAAATCGGCCACACAACTGAAAACACGCAGATCCTGCGACTCCTCGGATCTGTACATGATTTAGGAGTTGGCTTTTGCGTGCCGTGCCTTTAGAGTTACAAGAACCTCCGATGCCAGCCAATCGCCAAATATATGCCCATGTCGGACACATGACAGGGCGTTCCTTGGAACAAGCAACATTGAACAAATCAAAACTGCCACGCCGAGTAGGGTCAAAAGAGGGCCCGTTGTCAGTGGATGATGATATAGGCCTCATAGTTCAGGGAGGGTCATTTGCAGAGTCCGGGGTAACCTTGTGGAAACCCGCCAAACCCCCCCCCCCCATGCTTTTGCCTATCGCATTGTGCATGGAGGGCATTGGAACTACCAAAGCAAGCAAAAAGGCATGCAGCCCATGCCTTCCTGAAGTTCTGAGCAAATCGAGGGTGGCCGATACCTTGGCTGTCAACATCGCATGCATTTCATTTGCTCTCTCCCATGTCTGGCGCGCGCTGCCTCTGCCTTCACTACGCTGCGAGTGAGCACGGTCTCTTGCAACGCCTCTGACGTCAGTTTTTCATCTGACGTTGTTGGCCTTTGGTTGCAACTCGCAACCAGTTTCAGTATTGCACCAGAAGCTGTGCGGACAGGCTGCTGATTCAAATGAGCAAGCTTGAGGTAAGTCCCCCCAAGAGCAATGTTCCGGAAAGCTTCATCAGACAGTTCCCGATAGATCGCGTTGGTCTTCGCCAACTCGTTCCCTAGGAGCTGAATGGCTAAGTTGCAAATATATTGCACTCAAGGGCTCTCAGACAGGCATGCGTGTTGGGAAGCCTGAGGATCAGGCTGTACTCGGCATCTGTCTTGCTGATCGCCGCCACATGATCAGAGCCACTCAAAAAGCGTGTTGGATTATTGTTGATCAAGCTGATGTACGGCCTTTCCTCTGAGAAATCATTGTACACTTCATCGTAAAGGACATCCCAGGAGAGATCGATGTACAAGTTAGGATACTTCTCCAATCGCTCCTGAATGATCTTCACATGGTCCTGAATAGCCAAGGGGATCTGAAGCAGCCTCAGCTTGGGATCCAGCTGCTTGGAGAGTCCTGCCATGTGCACCCAAATGATCTTGTTGGAAGGATACAGTCTCAGCACCTCATCCATGAGAGGCAAGAACTGTGTTCCATTGTTATCATTGCCCACATCGCAGTGGATGGCCATGGGGATGTCCTGTTGCTGCAGCTCCTGCATAAAGGGCTCCCAGGTGCTGATGGAATTCAAAGGCACTGGCTTGCCCTGAGAGTTGTTCCACAACGCCTGCTTCACCAGGTTGATTTCACCCACCCAGTTGAACATCCCCGGGTACTCTCCTTGCAACAGCTTCATCTTTTCCAGCACTGTCTCAGGCGCATGCAAGTCAAAGAATGACATTGCAAGCGTGATGACAGGGCTAGTTTGAGCATTGTCCCAGAAGCCACGTTTGTCCAGCACGCTTTGAGCATTGAAAAAGTCATTCTTCAGGCTGGGTGTCACAGGTGTGCCCGGGCAATCCAAGTAATAGGTGCAGTTGGAGTCAACCGGCAGGCGCTGCCCAATGCCATAGAGCGTTGTGAAAAGGATGCCCGCGTTACGCAGCCTATCCATGAGCTCGCCAAACGGCACCGGTGCACCCCCAAAAGGTCGAGCATGCAGGTGAGCATCGACCACTGCCCACTGGGAGGAGGTGTTCCGGTTGTAGCAAACGCTGCTTGAAAACTCAAAGTCTTCCAGAGACAGTTGGCCATCGTTCGGCCTGAGCGCCTGGCAACAAGTGATCGCCCGAATCTTGAATCAAAGCAGTCAATAACCCCAGCTCCACACCCAAGTAGGATTGCACATCAAACACGCAACCCTTGTCCAAGCCGCAGCCTTCGTCATAGCAACAAGTTTCGCTGTCTCCCCCTTTGCCGCCCCAATGGCCTGCACCGACGTGCGCTTAGAGCACAAGAAGAAGCAAATCGAAGCGACAGTGAAAGGACTTCGTCGCAAAGAATGAAATCAGCCGATGACGCCGCACGGTTCCTGTTAACTTGCCGACAGCTTCAGCGCCTTCAGGGCAATGCCATGCACCTTCTGCGAGTCCTGATGCTTACGCTGCAGACATTGGACAAACGCCAAGTCTTGGTCCTGAGAGCCCGCGCAGATCCGCGGCGCGGAGTAGTCTAGGCCTTGGTCCCACATCAGTCCGCAGCACCTATGCGACCTATGGGGGTTGAGGAGCGGGCCTGCAAGATCGAAGTAGTTCTGCCCCAGGGCGACACGTCGAAAGGCATCATCACTGAGGTCGCGATAGATCGCGCTGGTTTTGTTGACTTCGCCTCCTCAGGTGCAAGAAACTTTGAGACAAGACAACGCACTGGGAAGCAGTCCGCATGGTAATGCACACCTCCGCAGGACCCAGCCCGAGAGTGCGACTGAGCTGGCCACTATATATGCTCTCTGTCTTACTGGCTGAAGCTAAATGGTCAGAACCACTGATAAAGCGTCGCGGGTACTTGTTGATCAGCCTGACATATTGACTTTCTTCTGTTGGAGATGCGTAAAGCTCATCATACAAAACGTCCCATGACAGGTCAATGAACAGCTTGGGGTACTTCTGCAGTCGTTCCTCGATCAGCTTCACATGAGATTGAATAGTTACGGGCTGCTGAAGCAAGGCCAACTGGGGATTGAGCTGCTTCGAAATCCCGGCCATGTGCACCCAAATGATCTTGTTTGCAGGATACAGTCTCAAGACCTCATCCATCAAAGGAAGAAATTTCAAGCCATCTTTGTCATCGCCAAGGTCCGCATGCAAGGCCATTGGGATGTCTTGCCTTCGGAACTCCGCCATAAAAGACTCCCACTCCTTGATGGACTCTAGCTCCACCGGTAGTCCCTGCAGGTTCTTCCACAAAGCTTGCTTGACCAGGTTGATCTCACCGGCCCAATTGAACATGCCTGGGAACTCCTTTTGCAAAAGCGTAATGTTTGGCACATTCAAGTTGGGTTCGTGCAAGTCCAGAAAGGACATCGATAGTGAAATGTGCGGACCGTATGGGTCAGCCGCTAAGTCCTCCGCATTGTCCAACACGCTCTGGGCGTTGAAGAAGTCGTTCTTCAAGCTTGGAACTACTTTGGTCCCGGGACAATCCAAGTAATAGGTACATTCTGAATCAATGGGCAGCCTTTGGCCTATCCCATAAAGAGTAGTAAAAAGGATGCCAGCTCTCCTCAACCAGCCCAAGAGGTCAGTGAACGGAACTGGTGGCCCCCCAAAGGGGCGAGCATGAAAGTGCGCGTCGACGACAGCCCAGCCGTTGCCCACGCTGCGGTCATAGCATGCGTTGCTATTCTTTTGGAAGTCTTGCAATGTCAACAAATCTCGTCTGACTTGTGCAGCCGCCTGTGCAGGGTCAACACGTGCTGCGTATGGCAACAATGCAACCCTCTCAGCCGCCAATAGCCAGCATTCATGAGAGTAAATCACGCCAGTCAAATTGGGTGCACAACACATGACGCAAAAAGAATGGATTTGGCTTCCAGCCAGAAATGATCCCATGATACCATTGTTCTCTCTCCCTCACTCCTCGCATTGTGCCCTTTGCGTGTGTGATTGTGTGAACCTGTTTGCGTGCTTCGGTTTGCCAATTGTACGCAGGCAAGAACATGCCTGCCAAAGGCGCAGAATACATTTGTTCCTGTGCACCTTTGGCTGTTTGACCGCAGAAAAAGGCAGCACTTACACCCCTACCCCCAACCCCACCGATTGTGCCTGCACAGTGATGGCACTGTCTGTCTTGTTGTGCCTTATCTCGCGGCCATTCATGGGCACGCCGCGGAATTTCAGGGGGTGCCAGACCACGTATTGCTTGAAATTCTTTCCGAACAAGCAGTTCTCTCCCGTCGGTGTCGTGTTACCTGCATCTTTGGAGCCTCTCAACACCTGCCATGTCCCAAGCGAACATCCAACTGCTCCGAGGCGCGACTCCCGATGCAGCTGCACCAATAAGGAATCCTCTGCGTCACAGGCCTGGAGCCATGCACAAACGTTGCACAGCATGTGTCTTGCTGCAGGGCGCATGCCGGACAACAAATCTTTGAGAAGGTTGGGCGTTGCAGCACGTACGTCCATATTAAAGCTGAAATACGTTGCCACAAGCCTTGCCGTGCACACATGCGCAAGGATGCCGATTGGCGCGTGGTCAGTCCTGTGAAGCCGCTGATGAGGCAGCACCTGCCAGGAACTGGCGAGCCCAGCGTGAAAAAGCTGACCGAGCACAAAATCTGTCTGGTCAGAAGTCAGGCCTGCCAGCAAGCTCATGATAGCAGCCGCATGACAAATACAGCACCTCATGTCAAGCGTCGGCTTGACCCTGCTGGCACACCAAAGGGGCTCGCGAATTCTCAGGGCTCGGCATCTCAAGATCAGATCGGTTCGGAAAGCGCTCAGCTGCTGCAGAACCAAAACAACGAGCCACAAGAAAACATGCGCAGGCCTGAAGGTCAAGCAACCCTGCACACACTGCCACAATGGCCGCCTTCCAAAAAGCTACTCGTGGGCCTCATTCAGCCTGATCTACCCACAGGGTGAGCCATGAGGCCCGGGTGTGCCAAACCTTGCGCCCATCCATCTTTTTCCTCACTGTGGCCGAGCCAAGTCAGCGCCTCGCATCGCTTGGTGCAGCAAGTCGAAAAGCAAGCGCCCTGGCAGCCAAGCAATCTGTGCTATCAACGAATCCCATTCCCGCTGCGAACAAGCCGCAGCACTGCCTTCACACCAGTTCTACAAAGTATCTTGATGGCTTTGCTTGCAATTCCCGCCTCTGCCTTCCGACCCGCAAAGTTGGACGCAGTGCCCCTCGCTGAGGCGTACGAGCATCTGGCCAGTGAACTCTGCAGGTATCGCAGCGCAAACATCCTCAGACGAGTGTGTGTGGCACACAGGCTAGTTGCAGGAACGCAGATGTCCAAAATAGCAATGCAAAACAAACAATGACAACATGAAACTACCTACCGGTGTCGGCCAAGGCGCGGAGAACAAGCCGTCTTGCAGCTGCTTGAGCCAGGACTGGACTTGGTGAGGGGACCACTGCCTTGGATGTGGATCTCGCTTTGTTGCATTTGTCTGCAAGACCTCCTTGTCCACATCATGTCCAGCTGCCTTTGGCCGAAGAGCGGCACCTGTCCGCAATGTTGAAAGCGTATGCTCGGTGTCTGAAGCAGCAGGTGCCACTGTGCAAATCACCGACAGCAAGGTCTCCGGGCAAGACAGGGATGCTGCAAGCACCTTGGTGAGCGCCGATCCACGGAAGGCATGTGCTGGTACACGCTGGCGCTTGGACATGAAGCGAACGCACTCTTTCAGCGCGTGCAGCGATGCGTTGATCTCCGCTCCTTCCTGCTGCCGCTCCTTGGTGTGGTTCGCCGAATCTTTGCGACGCTCAGTGCCTGCGCAGTCCACCAGCGTCAAGGTCCCAGAGCCCACCCTCAGGACGCACACCGCGTGGCTGCGAGAGCTCTCATCGTTGGCCTCGGTGGCGCAGGTGGCGCGCCGCTGCCTGGCGGACTGGAATGCGGCGATCAAATCGTCCGCACTCTGCAGGCACAACTCCACGGCCTTCTCTGGCGCAAACACGCCTTGGCGCTCCCGCAGCCGCAGCTCCGGCATCTGCGGTGCCAGCAGGTCGAAGCACCGTGCGCCCCGCAGCTCAACCAAAGTCAGACTTGCCGAACTGGCGCGGCCCTCAAACAGGCTCTGAGCAGCGAGGCGCTCGATGGCCTTGATGGTGTGAGTCTTGCCGCTGCCCGTTTGTCCAAACATCAGCACCGTGCCAGTTTGGCCACGCTTCGCAGACTCAACCAAAGGTGCTGCTGCGACCCGGTATACTTCCTCATCGCCCGCCTCGTGAGAAAATACATGATCAAAGGCGAAGCGTAAATGATGGACCATCGGCGTGCGAAGGTCAGCTTGGAATAAACAGTTGTGCAAAACCAGGTGTGTGCTGGGACCAGGAAGCACGGAGAGCACGTCAAAGTCATTGCGCTTTGATTCCTCATGCGAGAATAACGGACGCTTGCGGACGTACACCTGAACCGGCTTGCAGCCTGGAAGTAGCGTGCACTCGTCCGTTGCAGAATCGGAGTTTGCTGCCGCAAACTTGGCCTGATACTTCTCGATTGCATCTGTGAAGAGCTCCCGGTTTGCAGCCCGCAGCTCATTCTTGTTGAACATCTGCCTCTGGGCAGGGGCATTAACCAGATCGCTACTGCAATCGGCAAAAACAAGGTTTCAAAACCAACCACAGCACGCACGTGCAAACAGAGCTCACGTCACCTCGCCTCCCTGGTCGGTTCACGTCAGTCTGAGAAGGCTCGCGCTTTGGGCTGCTTTTGCGGCTCTGAACGCTCCCTTCTCGCGGCGCTGCTCGGCCAGGTGAAATTCCCCTCAGAAGGGTACCACAGGTAGCAGCATTCAACTCGACTAGCTACCAATGCAACAGAAAGGAGCGGTATCACTGAGACATGGCTGGTAGCCCAGCCTAGCGTGAATCTCCAGCCGGTCTGTAGATCCTTCTCGCTTGCGTTGCTGCGCTTTTCTTGATTCCTAACAGGCACAAAGCAAGCCCCACGTGAAAATAAAACAAAAAGAGCGTGTTTAAGAGAAGCGCGGTGTCTTGAGCGCCCTTCTGCAATCCAAGCAAGTCATTGAAATAAGCTCTCAATGAGCAATTTACAACCTGCAACAAGCGGGCAACAACACACACACACACACACACACACACACACACACACACACACACACACACACACACACACACACACACACACACACGCTGCAATAGATTCCAGACAAACGCCAGCACCAAGGACAACAAACGCAATAGCGGCCACCATTCCTAATCAAACCTCTTGTGCAATCTTCTGCAACAATCCGGGCATGTGCAACTTTGGGCTCTGCTCCCACAATTATCTAATGGCATGCCCGCACAACGCAAGTGACCAAAGGGGACCTCATTCACCTGCAGCAGATTTTCCTAGCTGGCCACTTTGGAAACAAAGCTGCGTGCAAAAGTGCACAACAACGATCATTCAATGCCCAATGAAAGGCCAGAGCATGAAATCAAAAATATCTCAAACAATTTGCCAACCGATTGACCCGCGGCCAGAAACGCGCCTCCCGGGCCTCCAGGCGCTGCCGCAACGCTGGCGGCAGCTGCGAGCTGGGCATTGGGCCTTCGATGCTGGGCTGCGGCCCTGCGCCGAAGGGCTCCTCCACGCGCCTAGCGAAACGGTCAGCCGTGACTATTCGGTACGCATGGCTCGCCCGCGTAACCTCGAAAGCTCAAGGCAGCAACAGTATTGGAACAAAAGACATGGACAAAAAGAAGTGCTGAAGGGGTGGCGACTCCGATCTGGCGGAATCATGGCAGTAGCACTGCAGCAATGACAGTGAGGGTGATGGTGATGGCAATGATTGTGACTTCGGTGACAGCTGATACTTACAGTTCACCGGTGTAGCGTTGATGAAAGCAACCAAAGTTTGAACTAACAGGGTTACCAAGTCCGTGGACATGGATCTGCTGACCAAAGCTTGGTTTCTGTTGCTTGGCATGGCTCTTGCTTGCGCATAGTTACGCACACACACACACACCATCTAACAGCCCAGGCCTCATAGGCTTCGTGGGCTTTGTGGGCTCCGACTGCTGCGTGGCATGCCGGATCTCGGGCAATGGTTGCCCAGGATCCCTCCAGCTGGGCGTTGGCTGCGCCAGCTCTGGCAGAAGGGTGACATCAAAGTCCGCTTCACTTTCAGACTGCAGCTCGCTGAAGTCCAGTTCCATGTCATCCGCGGGAGCTGGCAGATCGGCTGAGTCACGATCGAGGCCACTCAGGGCAGGTTGTCCCACCACGTCAGAACTCCGGCCTTTAGGCGATTCGGTGGAAAATGCGGGCTTCACAGGGCGATTGGCATCGAGCGCCCCGCTCGAGGCATTTTTGTACAAAGGGGGCTTGCCTGGCTGCGGCTTCTTCTCCACTCCGTTTGCCAAATTGCTTGGAGGCTCGTTCTCAATGTTTTCAGCCGCTTGGCTGTCCTGGCTAGGTGACGCAACCCGCGCCACTGGCGGGTCAGTCGGTACTCGGTCATCTGGCAGCCTTTCTGGCCCTGGCTGCGGAAGCTGCTTGGCCGGCCTCACTGCAGAACTGGGGCGCTACGTCCTATTACCGGCGCAAAACATGCCACAAACATGCAAGTGACGGTGCTATCCTCGCTGTGTGCGTCGTAGGATTGCCCATCGACAATGGAAGATCGCCAAACATGCTACTGGAACCTGACTTCATCACTCGCCACGCCCACGAAGCCAAGATGCTTCGGCTCGTCTTCTGGTATGATGTGATCCTCCTTGCTATCTTCAAGAACAGAACGCTCACAGTCACAAAAAGAAGAAGCTATACTGACTTTGGTAGTCGAAGCTCTGCATGGCATGCTCCGGGAATTGAGTGCCCGCATTGCTTGGCGCAGTGCTGTCCAGACCTCAACTGACCGAATCTGCGTCAACGCTGACCACACAACTCGCATCAGCACTGGCCGACCTGATATACACTACACGACACTATACAATACTCAGTTCTTGGGGGGATCAAAGTTTGATTTTATTGCAACTTTGTGAGTGGTCGTGCCTTGCAAGAGCACGTCATTGAGGCAGCAACAAAACAGGTTGTGAATTTTGCTCGTATGAAGGGCAAATGTCACAGGAATGCGCACCTGGGGCGTACCCCAATTTACAAGGAAACCGTACCCTTTTTTGTGGCTTACAAGCGTACATCCCTAGGGGTATCCAGGTGCGTCACCATCAGGCCTTCGCCTTAGAACTCGTTGCCGTCAGGGCGCTCCTTGAGAGTCGACAGTTGCTGTACATCGGGTTGCGCGCAAATTCGAGAGGGTGAAAGCGGTGCAGGATAGCCTTGGTGAAGACAAACGCACCATCCCGCTGTCATGTGCAATCAATCCTAACCACGCACAATCCACTACGCCTCACACAAATTCCTCTGAGGCTCTGCTATCGGACAGTGGCCCTCTGGACACCGCCCGCTGCAGCTGACGAATTTGCACGCGTGAAAGTCCCGCCTGTGCCGAGCTGTCTGGCAAATCTGCAGCAGAAGACCGCTGTTTGCTTTTGCAAGTTGGCGTTGTGGACGCACATGCACGAGCGTTCACGTGAAATCAGTAAGCTATTCTTAGCACTTCCTATTGCAATCAGCTCAAAGCCAACCTCCTCCAAATCCTCCACCAACAGGTCCCCGATGTGTGCTGGCTGGCTAACCCCAAGACTCTGCAAGTTGGGCAACTGCTCGGCAATTCCTGACCGAAGGCGTCACATGAAAACCACCGGGGCCAACTGGAGGCACCCAAGCTGAGGCAAGATGCCATGCTCGTCCAGCAGACGCCGCAGCTCTGGGTCTTCTGTGGAAGTCCAGGCTCTGGCCTTGATCTCCGGGCTGCTCACCTAGTGACGCGCAGCCCTCAATCAAAAATACTAAGATGACAAATGAAACTCGTTCAAACCCGGGTGCCGGACCGGCAAACACTCTTAGACCCGGCCCTTTCCCCGACTACGAGGTATGTCTTTGGACACGCTTGCTGTTCACCAAATTACCGGCCTTTGCGGCAGATGCACCGCAACCCATGTGGCAGATCTTGGGTGAGTGCACTAAAAGCGGTCTCTGAAACTGTCATTAGCCCTCATGTTCCTGGCGGGGTTCCTTGAGCTGACTTGGTCGGGGCTTGAGCGCCACTGGTTCTTGTGTGACTGGAGGGGTGGCTTGTAGCCTATCTACACTGGAGTCGGCACATTGCAAGGCATCTTGTGGCTCCATCAGCAAATGGCGCTTGCCGTCCACAGCTGAGATGCAAATCTTTTGACCTCCCGTTGCTCACCAAAGCCCTTCTTTGTGGCTCTAAAGCGGGCCCAGCCCTAGCGCGCATGCTCCGAGCAAGCCGCACAGTGCAGCAGTGCATTCTGAGTAGCGTCAAATCCGCATTTTTAGCTCAGAGCAAAAGCGAGCGGCAAAAGGCCGCTTTGACCCCGCCATGCTGCCAACTGCGCACACACTGCACTTGCCGCGGCTCAACCGGGCTGCACTGAGAACTTTAAATCAATTGTCACTCAGTATGGAATGCTGCCGCTCCTCGGTACACAAGCAACAGCCAGGAGAGGGCTGCACAGTGCACATCCCACCTCGGCCAGCTGTCTATGCGACAAATCTGTGAGGATTGAAGCCAGCTCCTCTTCGGGACCAAAGCGACTCCAAGACGACTTCATGGCAGTCTGCAACACCTGAACCGCCCCGGTCCTGCGGGATTGCCTTCCAGGAGGCACGAGCGAAGACCCAGACCTCCGAGGTGAAGCCAAACTTGCCTGCAGGTCGCCAGTCCGCCCGACCCACCGACTTCCATCCAGGACAAACATGCAAACTCATGCGTAAATGTTCTTCAGCGCCTTCAGAAAAAGCACAGAAAGGCTCATGTCTGGCCATGTGGCTGGAAACCACTCGGCCAGGAGTCCCACCGGCGTTGCAGAGTCTCTGGTAGCCTTGGTCACAGCACTTGCGGAGCCCTCCATAAAGACACCGCCCAGCTGGTGCCAAGCGGCTACTGAGTAAGAACTCGTATTTCCCCACAATGCTGCCGGGCCTTTGCACTGGAAACATGCAAAGTGATCTGCTCACCTATTCCTATGATGCCTTTTATTGGAAATAGCATCACCTGCCTTTAAAAGCTTAGCGAGGCCACAGAAAACACCTTGGACATGGCCTTATCCCTAATCAAGGGTGGCATCGTGAGATAAGCATCAAACTCCAAAACTAATAAATGACATAGCTTCTTTCAGCTGACAAGCACTCACATCATGCCCAGGGTCGGATATCTCTTCCGCAGGCGCTTCTGCCGGCGACCCTGGAAGCCCTTGATGCTGACGCCCTGGGCAGTTGGACCATCCTTAGCTTGCTAACTCTTGGGCAGCCACCAAGTTCTGAGGACATCTGCTAAGAGGGCTAAGGGCTTGCCGCCTAGGCTCAGAAAGCTCATCAACTTCCGCAATAGCACCTCCATTGCTGCGCAGTCCGCCATGTCTGCGGCTAGTTCGAATGATTTGAACTGGCGAACCCCAGCCTTGCAAAACAAAGAAGAGAGCATCCTGATCTGCGAGGCGCTGCCCACTGGTCAGGCCCAGGGAGACATTGCAGAAAGGCTGCATCTTGCCCAGGAAGCCTGCACGGCCGTAAGCCACACAGCTTGGCTTACAGCTCGAAGGCAAATTTGTGTTCCATGGGGCGGCAGACAGACTCAATCCCAACTGCAAAGCTCACAACAAACTCCCAGTCAATGAAAGGCTGCAGAAAAGATGCTGGGACCTTTGCTACAGCCATGCTCTCGCAGACTGCCTTTCAAAGAACGTCTCCCTAACGTGCATCATGGCAATGTTCAAGTGCGATGGACAAATGCACGACAAGGTGTTCGTTACTTTTGCTAGAGATTTCCTCGCACGAAGGACTTGCCAGCGAAGATTCTAGAATTTGCTCATAACGCTAAGCCAGGAAAAGCTTCAAAGGCAAGTTTGACGCATGTCTCCAGCAGGCCTGCTGGCAGCAAGTTCATGGACTCAAAGGTAGCATTAGCCAGTCGTGCACCGCTGCGGCAGGCTTGTCGATATTCTGTCATGTATGGCTTCAGCTGCGAAGAATAAAGATAGCGCTCGAGGACGCGATCGCCCGTGTAGTCCAACGCATCTGTCCTCAGATCAAGGGTTGGCGCGTTTTTACATGGTGTCTGCCCTTCTGAGATGAAAATGAGATACGCGAAATGGCATGGCTCAGCCATATTTGCGTTTCCAGTCCTGCCAAAACCATTACCGAAAAGATCAGGTTCAGCCACACGATTTCCCGCCCAAGAGGCACATCGTCGAAGGCATCGTAATCCCCAGAGTGGAGGGATGCGAAAGACTTGCGCTTGGTCCAGCAGTTGAGCCCCGCAGGTGAGTTGGGCGCTGGCGAAGAGGGCGTCATGGCCTGCACCTGCTCTGTGAAATCCCCGGAATCCTGCGCAAACAGCTGGGCCGTGCAAATTGTGAGTAATGTTGGACCTGCTCTTATGTGACCCCCCCCCGAACAGTCATTTGCACCCCCCTTTAGAACACAATTGGGGGAACTGGGGTGGACTTGGATTTGCCAACACTAAGTGTCAATTCTAGACTTAGTGTTGCTAGTACTGAATCTAGAATTGCAAATTTCAAATGTTGCACTGTCAAGATCTATTCTCAGATTCCCAGATCTCAGATAAACCACCTGTTAAATGTACAATGCGGTGCTAAAAAAATAAGCTCAGGCGATATCCCCAACAGCACCACGCCCTCCCAGAATCCTCGCGTTAAAAAGCAAAGCTAAGATTGACAATTCAATTGCGCCCTGATCGGGGCCCGACGGCGCAATCGGGGCCCGATCGGGGCCGACGGCGCGGGGGCCCGACGGTGCAATCCGGCCCGTCGGGGCCCGACGGTGCAACCGGGGCCCGACGGTGCAGTCGGGCCCGATCGGGGCCCAACGGCGCAATCGGGGCCCGATCGGGGCCCGATTGCGCCGTCGGGCCCCGATCAGTCCCCGATTGCACCGTCGGGACCCGATTGCACCGTCGGGCCCCGACGGCCCCGACGGGCCCCGCTGCGCCGTCGGGCCCCGATCGGGCCCCGATTGCGCCGTCGGGCCCCGATTGCACCGTCGGGCACCGACGGGCCCCGATCGGGCCCCGATTGCACCGTCGGGCCCCGATTGCACCGTCGGGCACCGACGGGCCCCGATTGCACCGGGGCCCGACGGTGCAATCGGGGCCCGATCGCGGCCCGATGCTCCCGTGATGCCCAGCCACCCATATTACAGCTCAACGCCGGCTTTCCTTAGGATGCGGGCTTACAACTGTACCTAGCAAAACTGCGCGATGCCAGCTTGGTGCAGTTGGCGGGGCCTGGGGCGCAATGGCGCAATTGGGGCCGATCGGGCCCCGACGTTGCAACGGCGCAATCGGGCCCCGACCTGGGCCCGGTGAACCTTGCAAACCGTCCTTGTAAAACCTTCGTAGAACTCAGCGTGAAACTTTGTTGGAACCTTTCCTCAGGGCCGCTTCATGGCTTTTGCAGAACCTGGCGGAAACCTCGTGGAGCGTTTTTGAATTCTTTGAACCCAAAGCCCACCAAGAAATACCCAGCAATGTCAAGCATTTACTCTACTGCAACGTGATCTGATTTGCAAAAACGCCAACATTTCGGGCCGCGTTGCCTGAGCAAGTGAGCAGGTGACAAAACAATGAAAGTGTGCTGAAAACCATTGATTTCGGTTTTGCTTTAGTGTTCCGCCCATGAGCAAAGCGATCTTCTGAGCCCTCATTTTACTGCTCCGACGCTTTTCAGACGGCGGGCGCACGACACACTGAACCTTGCACACATTAACTCTGTGGAACCTTGCGAAACCTCAGGACCATCCCACAGCCCTCGCAGAACCTCGTGGAACCCTCTCATGGAACCTTACCTCAAACCAGCCCGCCCCGCATCACAGCTGGTGGACCCTTGAGGAAACTGGTGGAACCTCATAAAACCCTGGAACCCTGGTGGAACCCTGGTGGAACCCTGGTCGAACCCTGGTGGAACCTTGGTGGAACCCTGGTGGAACCCTGGTGGAACCCTGGTGGAACCCCCTTCCTCAAACCACGCCGGACCACCCCGCAGCCTGGAACCTTCATCAAACCACCCAAACCACCCCACAGCCCTCGCAGAACCTGGTGCAACCCTGGTAGAGCTCTGGTGGAACCCTGCTGAAATCTGGTGGAACCTGGTCGAACCCTCCTGGAACACCCGCAGCCCCTGGTGGAACCCTGGTGGAACCCTGGTGGAACCTGGTGGAACCCCCTTCCTCAAACGGACCACCCCGCAGCCTGGAACCTTCATCAAACCACCCAAACCACCCACAGCCCTCGCAGAACCTGGTGCAACCCTGGTAGAGCTCTGGTGGAACCCTGGTGGAAATCTGGTGGAACCTGGTGGAACCCTCGTGGAACCCTGGTGGAACCCTCGCTCAAACCACCCCGGACCACATCACCCAAACCACCCCACAGCCCTCGCAGAACCTGGTGCAACCCTGGTAGAGCTCTGGTGGCGCCCTGGTGGAGTCTGGTGGAACCTGGTGGAACCCTCGTGGAACCCTGGTGGAACCCTCGCTCAAACCACCCCGGACCACCCCGCAGCCCCTGGTGGAACCGTGGTGGAACACTGGTGGAACCCTGGTGGAACCTTACCTCAGGGCCGCCCCGGACCACCCCGGAGCCTATCTGGGCTGAGACCCCAAAGCTTTCAGCTGTTGAGGAAAAAAACACTCATACAAAAATGCTTGCCATGGAAAAGGACCCCGACACAGTCAGATTACAGACGATCAGGGGCTCTTGTGGGGCACCCTCTGTGTGTGACTGTTTGGCTTTCGTTTATTGGGGATTTACATGCGACTGTATGGTTTGGGGGCCACTTAAAGAACTGGAACTATTGGCATGAAAAAACTTGAAGGCTAAAGGTTTGATGCGGTACAAGTATCTGTTCGCTGTTGTTTGCCCACTTTTCATCTCAAGGGAAACATACTATTCAGGACCTCAAGACGGCCTATATCATGGGACCCTGAATTGGCCATCCATGTTTTCAAGCTAGCCGGACAACCAAACCCGAACGCGGCCCATGAATCGCACTCCTCCGTGGCAACGTCATCGTCAAGACCCAACAGCTGCTGCAAATCAGCGTTGGGTGATTTCACAACCTTCAAGGCGGAAAGCGCATCGAAGACTTGGGAGTTCATCCGGCAGCATATCACCTCGCCAGTGTTGGGTGATAGCCTATGATAGCCCCAAACAAATGCACCAATCAGCATGGTGCAAACACCTGAACCGCTTGCCCTGCCGCACGCCGCATCTATTTCTACCTCTTCTGATCGTTCTTCTTCCCTTGCCCAAACCCTGGCATAACTTACTGGGTAGGAAAAAAAAAAAAAAAGGAAACCCACGGCATTCTGCAAAAGCTCTTTCTCCAACCACTCGCCCCACTCGCCCTGCCTGGCACCCGTGTTCAGCAACTCTTCTTATTGCCAGCTTCAGCTGCTCTGCTGCTGATGCGTCAATGTTCGATACCTTGCCGAAGCTCAGAATGCAGTACTCCAGCGGCGGCCTCCCGGGCTGCGTCTTGCTTGGTAGCACATAGGCCGTGTTCCGAGAAGCAAGAAGCATTATACGTGCCATGTACTTCACGGTGGTAACACGCAACACACAAACGCAAACACAAACACAAACATAGATACAATCACGCAAACAAACAAACCTGCAAACAACCAAACAACCAACCAACCAAACAAACTTAACAAACAAAAACAAACAAACAAAAACAAACAAACAAACAAACAAACAAACAAGCAAACAAGCAAGCAAACGAACAAGCAAACAAGCAAACAAACAAACAAACAAACAAACAAACAAACAAACACACGAACACGCAAACACACCACAGCCTACCTGAACAAAACACAACTGTCACACACACACACACACAGACACAACCACATCAAACACAAGCCACAAGCCAAGGAAGACAAACCCGTCTGAACGCGCGCCTGTCGGCAGAGAGGTTGGCCTCGATGGCCTCCACCAAGCTGGCCGCCAAGGTCTGGCCCGAGCCAAAGAAGAGTTGGCCCTGCAGGTAGAGCACCAGGACCCGCTGGCCCTGCAAACAAAGCGCCTCCAGCTCCCAGATGGGCCGGAAGGTGCGGCTCACAATGCGGCTGCCCGTGGAGATGCTTTCCACTGGCGAGGACTGAGAGCTGTCCCACCTGGCACGGACTCACTGGTTCCATGCGGCTCGACCCAATCAAGACAGAGCCCAAAAACTGGAAAGCTTATTTTTCGCGCAAGGCCCACAGAAAGATCACCAGGCTCAGCACCAGGCCCGCGCCAATGCCCTCGAATGGTGAAGAGCAGGCCGCCACCAAGATGCAGGCCACAGTAATCCAATACTGCGGGGAGGGCAACCGGTAGCCCCTGGCAGGGGTCGTTGTACAATCCCTTCAAGCGTGGCACTGGATTCCCAGCCCTTCCCAGCCCCCTTCCCCGCCCCCCCCCCCCGAAGCCCCGAAGGCGACAGCCCAACCCAATCCGACCAAGCCGACCTAAACCTCTGAGGCGGCAAGCTGCGGAAGGAGAGGAAGGCGCCCTCCAGGAAGCTGATGCCGCTGCCCATGAACAAGCCGCCCAGGAAAAACTTGGGGATGTAGTGGCCCAAGGGCAGGCTGGTGAAGAAGAAGGTGCCTACGAAGCAGGAGGAAGTGAGAACTGCCAGGCGGTGTGTGCCGCCATCCACGCGAAGCTGGATAGAGCTTCCTAGGCGGTGAAAGGTGACGACGCCATTTGACAGAGCAGTGAGAATGGAACCAAACCCCACTGTGGTAAGCTCAGCGTTGAAATCCACCACCTCCATAGGAGAAGGATCACCGTCTGGCCCCATAGGAAACTTCCCAGTGATGCCCAGTACGCCGGTCATGGTGCAAAGGACAGACATCATCATGAGCATCAGCATGGAGGGCACGTTGGCCAGCAAAACGCTCGGGTCTGCATCTGAAAGACTATAGGTTGTCCAAAGGCTCACAAACGATTGAGCGCCTTGGGTTGGGTAAGTCCAGCCAGTCTGACTGAGCACATCCATCGGAATCCGGCCGACACAAACAATCACATAGAACAGCGCCAAAGGGAAAAGCTGGCAAAATAGGCCGGTGAGCATCAACAATCTGTCTGGCATCACCTTTCCGAGCAGTGCTGGCCCATGCCGAATCAAAGCCACCATGGCAAACAAGCATAGCACCTTTGCAAAGTTGCCAGGGGCAAAAAAGGCTTTGAAGTTGATTGGGTAGAAGTACTGGAATTGCACACCTTGCATGCTGCAGAACCAACAGAAACGCAGCGAGAGGCAACGCTCAAACATGCAACGCTCGGTCAATCAATGTCACCAAGGCACCAGAAGATACTTGAAGCGCTGTTCGAACCAGGAAGAACCCAATGGTGCCAAGAAACCCGTTGGTGACGGGAGTTGGAAAGCGTAGCATCAGTTTTCCAACGCCAAGTTTGCCCAGAAGGACACTGCAGAGTCCTGTGAGGAATGTCCCTGAAACGATCAAAGCGAGAATTGTAGGCTGAATTTGGCTGTGACGTCCTGCCCTGTGAAGTGCCATGGCTGCATTTTGCGCCATGGCCCCATACAGGATTGCACACACTTCCTGTGTGGCACTGGTGTTGTACTGCAACCGGCCAAACACCGCATAGAATGCCGAGCCAAACATTGTTGAATACCACATCATAGAAATGCCAAAGGGAAACATCTCTGTGATTTCCAAAAACTCCGAGCCAGTGTATACCAGCGTCGCGCTGACAATGCCCGTCAACGTTTGCCGAATTCCAATAATGCAGCCAGCGATGATGTTGGCGGCTGCTCCTTGCCACACAGCCCCTTTCACACGCACTGACTTAGAACTCTAACCCAACTTGACTATGAGACCTTTCCAGGCCAAGATGCGCACGGGATCTATCTTGCCTGCTGCGTCCAGCGGCACGCATTCAGACCACACTGGCCTGAGCGTCACAAGCGAGACTGCTACAAACCCAGCCAGTTGCTGACCCATATCGCCTATCGCGGCCAAGCAGCCAATATCCAAAGACATTCTGTGGTTTCAAGCGCTTGCTTCGCGCAAGAAATGGCGCTGCTCTCTCTGCCATGGCAATGACCGGGCACGACCCTGCACCAGCTACCGTGAAAATGTTTAACAAGAAATGAGCCTGGACCTCTGCAAGCAAAATTGGAGGCAGAATTAATTGTAGAGCTGCCGGGCCAAACGTGCTATGTTACGCTGCACATGAGAAATTGTATCTTTATGCTGCTTGCCTCCCGGGCCCTGGTAGCATCAAGCGCGCAGGGCCACCCAGCAACAAGAGACACTGAAGTTTAATCGGTTTAATTAGTAAGCAACGCCTGTGGATAGTGCCATTTAAGCTTTGGGCGCCTTCCACCCACTGCGTAAATGTTTCTGCACCCTCTTTTGGGCCAACGTCTGCCCGTTTCGCTTTCCAGTTTGCTGCTCAGCAAGCACGCAAGCCATGCACTCCCCCCCCCCCAAGGGCGAACCCTCGCGTACCCCAACCCAAACCAACAACCTCACTTCAAAAAGAGCTGCGGAAGAGCCAGCTGAAAACACAGTGAGTTCAACGGCGCGATGCTATGTGTGGCCACCGGGGTGAAGCGGCGCGATGTCGCAGCACCAAGTTTGCCTGTACGAGTCGCGCCGCATACCCAGTCCAAACGCCGTTCTCGACGGAAGCGGGTTTAAAGAACACAAGGCTCGCGAGCGGCCACACTTGCGACCAAAGCAGCACGCGCCGCAAACCCAAGAACCGAAAACCACAGTGCCTCGCGCGCGCGTCCCAGGCGACGACGGGCAGTCGCGAAGGAAGTCCATGAGCTTGCCGGAGTCGAGTGCTGTTGCCGAGGAGTTTCACGCCGTGCGGGTGGGACTTTTGTGGCATTGCAGGGGAAAACGGTGAGCGGGCTCAAGGGGTCCCAAGTTGTTTGACAATTTAGGTGTTTTTGTTTGTTTTTAATTTTTGGTCGCACGCCTTTTTCCGTCCAGCGGCAGTGAGACCCAGGGAAGCATCAACCCCCCCCACCCGAAACGGCCGCCGAGAAAGGCGAACGAAGCGCGCGCGTGCCGACGTGGCGACCAGCCGCGCAAAGGCAGAAGGCTGGGCCCGGACGGGCCGGCCAAAGCAAGGACATCGGCGAGGTTGGGCTCGCCTTGCGCAGCCGGCCGCGCGGGGGAAAGCCAACGCCCTCCGAGCAGAGTGGAAGCGAGGGCGCGCTGCAAGGCGGCGCTGAGCAGTGCCCACCACCTGCGGCGCCAACCCGCCTCGGCCGCGCGGCGGACGGCTGGAGGCGCGCGGAGTGCCCGGAGGCGCACCAAGCGATCAACTAAGCCGCACGTCTCGGGGCGGAGAGCAAACGCCTTACTCCCTTGGCGTGCGGGACGCGCTTGCGAAAAGTCCAAGCTTGCCTGGAACCCAACGAGTTGCTGTTGGTTACCTGGATGATGTTTACTTCGTCGCCCGGCCGGATCGCACTCGTTTCCTTTATCTTCCTTTTTCATCGTGTGGAACTTTGTGGCGCCGTGCGTGCATCCGCTTGCGCCACGGCAAAACGCGGGTCTGGAGCGCTTCTGGCCGGGAGCTTTCTGGAATGTCCGAACTCGCTGTTGGCGATCCTGTGTTTGTCGGCTCGCCTTCCTTAGCCCCCGCGCAGCAGGGCCTCCCACCCGTCGGCCCAGCAGCTCGACGCCCTCGCATCGGTTCAGCGCACGCTCCTCGCCCGTCTTCAGATGCCAGACGAACTCAGACGCGGGGGCGTAGAAGAGCGCCTCCAGCATGGCCCGCCGCGACACGGTGTCAAAGACACCAACCCCCATCCAAAGAAAGCACAGTAGCTCAGGAAGCTCGACGGACAAATCCGCTTCAGCGCGGGTGGGAAGGGAACTGGTGAGCGGCACGCCTCGAGAAAAACGGGGGCGTGTTGCTGAGCCAAGGTTCGAGCGACCAGCCGCCGGAAGAAGTCACTGACGATGCCTCGGACACGGCCGGACGGCTTTTGCAGAGCGACCAGGCAATCCAATCCAAGAGCCGACACGATTTCCGGGGACCTTTGCCTGGGCAAGCCACTCGGCGACCTTCCAGAACCGATCCGAATCAACCTCAGTATGAAGCACCAGCCGCGCTGATTTGGCGGGAGTGGGGGTCCTGAGGCAGCGCCTTTTTTTGCCCGGCGCAAGTTTGCTAGAAGGATGTCCCGGCAAAAGGCGGCGGGCTCCGCGGGCAGGAAAGACAGGACCTTGGACGGCAGAGCGTCGTACAGGGCTGCAGGTCGCCGGGGGTTGCGTGCCGCAGGTCGGGCTCGGGTGCAGTTTTTGCCCGACACCAGGAGCTGAGTCCGGACAGTTGGTGACGGGGACTGTCCTCCCGTCGGTTGGTGCCGGGGTCCGCCCCCCTGATGCTGACAGTTGGTACTGGGGACTGTCCCTTTTTTTTTTTGTTGTTTTTCTTCTCGGGCGCGTTTTTTTGTTAATCCTCCTTCTCGACACGGAGGTCTTGACAGAGCTGTTTTTAACCTGGCCAGCTTCCAGGGACAGCCTATTTGTACTGGGCCCACCTCCCAGCTGTGGCGCGGCTTCTTTATAATTACTGGGTCCGATTCCCAGATGTGCTGTCCGTGGGGCTAAGAGAATCAACAACACACGCTCGCGATTGCGCACCCGCGGCGGCGGCGCCACTCAGCAATGCCGACAGCGAGCTCCCGGCCCAGGGCAAGCGCCGCTTGGCTGTCTTGGCTGCCGCAGCGGCCGGCGGAGTGATGAGGCAGCCTCCGTCGCGCGTTCCCATGCACGAGCCAAGGCGCGTGAGGCGCCAACTCATCTCCGGCCCAGCCTGGTCGCCGTTCTTGTGGCCCGTGGGTCCCCGGAAGCTTTGCTTTAGTTTTGAGGGGGGACGGGCAACAGAAAAACAAAAACATGTCCTCCATTTCTCCATCCCCCATTTCTGCCCCATCAAACGTCTTCCACTTCCCGTCCATCCTCTTCCATCCTCTTTCATTTACCCTCCATCCTCCTCCAGCGTTGCAGTCGACCAGCAGACCCCCGGGCAGGACACACGGTGATCGCCCAACATGTCTCGTAAAAACAGCGTACAGGTGAGGAAGCTGGCCTCCGAAAAGCCTCCGACGAAAAAACAAAAACACAAGAAAGAGAGAGAGAGAGAGAGAGAGAGAGAGAGAGAGAGAGAGAGAGAGAGAGAGAGAGAGAGAGAGAGAGAGAGAGAGAGAGAGAGAGAGAGAGAGAG
>CAUJNA010001769.1:0-57122 GCA_963377175.1 Effrenium voratum | reverse complement strand
AGCCTGGGCTTGAGGTGCAGAGCGTCTGCAGCCGCGGAGCCAGCCTTGTGAAAGGCAAAGAGGGTGGGCTTCAATCGAAACACACGGTTCGAGTTCAAGGCTAGGAGCAAAATGAGACTCACAACAAACCCTAAACACGATGGAAAAGAAAACCCCAAGCGTTCAGGCCTGCGCTGCTCCTAGCAACCGTCACATCAAAGATCCCCGCACATCCAAAAGGCGCGCACTCTTTTCTCACGGTTGCTTGAAAAGTAGCGCTGCCTGGAGGCGGTGCGCCTGGAGCAGGAGGAAGCATTGTCCCCCTCTTCAGTGTTTCCAAGCAACCCCGGAAAGAGCTGAGCCAGCTGAGTAGCCAACCAAACCCCCCCTTCAGAGCTTCAGAGAAGGGTTGCGCCTGACAGGGTGAATGTGCACATTGCTCAGAAACTGCGAAACTGCTTGAGACGCATGGTGGCATGCTCAAATCCACTCTTTTAGCGCGTGGGTTAGGATCTCAGACCCGTCAAACACATTTTCTAGTCTTTCCAAGTTCAGCCAGCGCTGTCTGGCTCGGATCATGCTTCCAGCACAGCGTGCCAACGCGTGTGCAGAGGCTGGGCCGTGACCTCCACTCAGGTGGTTTGGTTTGCAGAAACATGGAACGTGAGCGAGGTTAGATCCGCGTGGCCCTGCCTTACCAAGCCTGCCCAGCGCTACATTGCTTGCTTCGAAACCCTAGCCCAGTTAGCGCTGCTGCAGGCCGCGCGCTCGCTGCCCGGACGTCTGAACGACAATCTTAGTCAAGGCCGCCTTCGCCGTTTCATGAACCGCCCTGCAGACTGCATGCGCCCTTGCAGCTTGCTCAGGCTGGAAGGGGGCTCGATGCGCCTTGGCGGCCAGAACACCTGGCTGCCGCATCAAAGAGTTTGTCACCAAACTCAGCTTGCTGGTGCTGGGAATGGGCGTCACACCCTGCACACAACGCACTCATTGACTTCTAAGAGCTTGGATCCTTCTGAGATCCAAAGGCCTGGCATTTCGGCTCAAGCAGGCTCGAAAGACCTGAGACGCAGCGCGATGCTTGTCGCCCAGATGAGAAGGCCAACGCGCTGCTCAAGATTTGTTCTGAGCACTTGCTTTTGTGACAGCAGTGCGCCAACTTGCCTGACATGAGCTGTATGGAATCGTGGGAAAGTTGATATCCCAACCACACCACACAAGGCGATCCTGGAACTGTGCTTTTTTCCAGGACATTGGTGCTGCGATAGCACAGAAGAAGAGCACAACCAGCGCGAATGGCACTTTCGCGGATGAGCGCGCGCAGGAGGTCGTCAACAAAAAGGAAGGCTTTGTGTGGTTTCAGCCCATGTGTTTGTCGCAGCAAGAAGGCGCCAGTGCGTTGCCACCAGTAAGCCGAGAACCGGCCTCCGAAATGACAGACTCTATATTTGTTTGGAAAAGCGCGCGACGGTCTGAATGCGCACAAGCCAGCCTGCGCGCCATTGCATTCAAACATGTCCACTTGATTTGCGCTTCGAAGAGCAAGCTAGCAGACTCACACTGCAAAAGCGCGCCGCGCGCGCGCGCGTCCGGGTACCAGGGTCACTTAAGCCTTGAGCCAAACAGTAGAACAACCGACTTTAGACCGACCTGACTCAAACACAGTTCCTAAAAGTTGTTCCTAATTTGGACACCCGTTGCACGCAGTCACTTGTACATGCAGGTGACTGCATCGTTCCTCATGTCCCAGTTGACACAACAGGGAATGAACAGTTTGGCCCAAGGACTTAAACCGCTTTCCCTTCGGGATGGCTAACATATATGCATGTAGGTGAGTAAGGGCCTTGTTTCGCCTTGTGCTCAAACCGGGTCAGACACTCAAATAGGCGCTCATTCGCCAAGCCTTCTTCGATGACTCCGTCAAACACCATTCGCTCTCAACACAGGCAAGACTGCGTCGAGGCGCTGAAGCAACTCGGACACCCAAACCTTGGTCCACAGTCAGAAAAGAAGGGGGAAAATGGTTATAGGCCTCGTGGTAGAAGGGGCCGGCAGCGCCGGGTCTTTCATCGGCACACAGCTTGACCAGCACTGGTGCTTGTCTGCGTTTGAAAACCGGTGGGCGACAGCGCCCTGCGAACTGCGCAGGCAGCGAGGAAGGAGTATCACCACTGTCGGCCGAGGCCGGCAACAAATGGGCCACTGCAGCCTCACACGCTTGGCTCCACATGTTCAGTCTGCGAGCATGCCACTCGCCGGGCGACTGGTATCTGCTAGCAATTTCGTCTTTGTCAATCGGTGGTTGCCACACATGGCGGGCAAGAGTCTGACACGGCACACGAAATGTCACAACGAAAGGCAGATGGGGGCCAAACGCGTGATCTGTCAGTACTGCAGCATCATGCAAGTATGACATGAGTGGGCCCAGTTGTAGGTTGTGGGACTATTCCGACAACCCCTTGCATCTGTGATAGGTGTGCATCGATCATCGGATCACCAAAAGACGGAAAGAGAATCGAACCCGGCGCTAGTGACGAATTAGGGATCGAATTTGATGATGATGGCGGGTGAGTTGTTCGGCATTCTTATATTTTCCCCAACGATTATGCGTATTTAAGGAATTGCTTGTATGGCTTTTTGTTGGTGCTTTTTTTTTTTTTTTTTTTTTGGACCGAAACATCTGTTTTTCCGCGGCGCGGCGCGGTTTTTTGTCATAATCGTTTTTCGGAAGTGGTATTTTTTTTTTGGAAATTTGGGGAGTGAGGGGGGGGGGTAAGAAAGATTTTTGGATGCGCTTTATCCGAGGTGGCGAGAACTTGACTTGCGTTGCTGCGTGGCCAAAAGGACCCCAAAGAAGAAAGTCAAGAGGGAAGGGGCGGGATCCGCTTGGGCAGAAACATGCAGCAGGGGAACTTGGCAGCCTACTGGTTACAATCGTTGGCCACCTTAGCAGCTGATAAGCAAGAAGCAAAAGGCCGTGAACGCGCAGCTGCTCTCTTTTTTTCCGGCATTGCCCCATGCCAATGGAAAAGACCCCGTCATATGGCAGCTGCCAGGTTTGCCTCCGGCACTGGCGCTGGCTGCTTTCGCCTCAAAACAAACTGCGCGAGCGCAGTTTGTCATTTGGGCAAGCTGGTCCAACTTGCTGTTTAAATCACGCAGGGCCTCTTCAAGCCGCGCGTTCTTTTCAGCTGCTTCACGGAATTTCTGCTCAGCCTGGCGGAGACGGTCACACCAGTCCCGTGCACCCATGGTAGTGCTTTTGGTCCAGAAATCCAATTCTTTCTTCATGGAGTCATTGTCCAGCCGCAGCCGATCTACTTCAGCAAGCAACTCATCATGGTTTTGGAGATTCAATAGTTCTTCCTTGGTGAGTCGCACACGGATGTTGCAGCGCCGGCTGTTCTCGTACCTGGCCCAGTGCAGTTTGCAAAGATGTTTAGGGCAGGCTCAAGAACACAGTTGAAGAGATAATAAAACACATACTACAATTATTGACTGAACTGTTATTCCAAGCTGCCGTCTCTTAGTTGCAGTTTTGTCATTCACGGGGTCGGCCTGCAGCTTCTTGGTGTTCTTCATCTCCCCCAGCTCGCTCTTTATTCTCACAACCATGGCACGCCCCCTTTGGCAACGGCGACGTGAAGTCAGGCGGCTGGAGCTTGACAAAGAAAGTAGCGAGAGTCCACCCCATGCCCAGATCTTTTCAATGCTGGCCCATAAGAGTTTGTCAATGGTCGAAAGGTTCAACTACCGGCAAGTCAAGCTTTAGATCCCCAAAAAACAAAAAAGTCCAACTTGCACAAAGTATTCAAGCACCACAAGAAAAAAACTACCATTCGGGCACTGGGCTCGGGCCCCAAAAAGTCATTCCATTCGGGCCCCGAAAAGATGGCTGGTGAACACAAATGTGCAGATTGAAACGGTGGCCTCCAAAGAGCCCCTGGAGTAACATCCACAGCCAAGAGCCCCGGGCCCCGAAAAGTTGTTCGATTCGGGCCGCGATTCGGGCCCCGAAAAGCTGTTCCATTCGGGTCCCGGATTCGGGCCCGAAAAGTCGTATACCATTCGAGCCCCGAAAAGATGGCTGGTGGACACAAATGTGCAGATTGAAACGGTGGCCTCCAAAGAGCCCCTGGAGAAACATCCACAGCCAAGATCCCCGGGCCCCGAAAAGTCGTTCGATTCGGGCCCCGATTCGGGCCCCGAAAAGCTGTTCCATTCGGGTCCCGGATTCGGGCCCGAAAAGTCGTATACCATTCGGGCTCCGAAAAGATGGCTGGTGGACACAAATGTGCAGATTGAAACAGTGGCATCCAAAGAGTCCCTGGAGAAACATCCACAGCCAAGAGCCCCGGGCCCCGAAAAGTTGTTCGATTTGGGCCCCGATTCGGGCCCCGAAAAGCTGTTCCATTCGGGTCCCGGATTCGGCCCCCGAAAAGTCGTATACCATTCGGGCCCCGAAAGAATGGCTGGTGGACACAAATGTGCAGATTGAAACGGTGGCCTCCAAAGAGCCCCTGGAGAAACATCCACAGCCAAGAGCCCCGGGCCCCGAAAAGTTGTTCGATTCGGGCCCCGATTCGGGCCCCGAAAAGCTGTTCCTTTCGGGTCCCGGATTCGGGCCCCGAAAAGTTGTTTGATTCGGGCCCCGATTCGGGCCCCGAAAAGCTGTTCCATTCGGGTCCCGGATTCGGGCCCCGAAAAGCTGTTCCATTTGGGCCCCGGGTTCCGAATGAAGCTGATAGAGCGGGAAGAAGCTGGACTTCCACGTCACCAAGCAAGCGTGGTCGCCTGGCTGAAACCGTGACCCACACCGAGCTCCTTTTGCTTGCGCTGAAAGTTCACGCACATCTCCCACAAGCTTCTCGCCTGGCCTGGCGCACGGTAGAGAGCCAAACAAGTTGGACAACGCTACTGAGCAAATTGCCATTCACATTGCACAAACAAATTGCATAAACAATGGAATGTCCGGAAAAACAATAAAGCTCTTGCGATTGGCTCACGCTTTCACCTTTTCCTTCTTGCCACTGCCCTTTCTTCTTTGCTCTTTTTCGCATCTTTCCTGGGCACCACCTTCAGTTCTTCAAACGAGCTGGCTTCGTACAATTTCTTTGAGCTTGAAGCCGTGTTGAATGCGCTGTGTGTATTGGTGTCAGCGGCACTGGTGCTACGGCTTTCCAGACTCGAAGATGTCGCCTGTCTCTTCAGGCCACCCTTGTTTCCTCTCACTGCCTCCTTGTCCTCTCTTGGATCTAACACGCTGGCGGCATGTCGGGCCGTCTTGCGCAGCTGCTCGAAAGACAGCATCTCCTCTGAGCCCAAGCGTTGGTCATTGTGAGTCGGCTCGCATATGGCGCAAGCCCCTCACATCAAAGATCCCCGCAAATCCAAAAGGCGCGCGCTCTTTTCTCACGGGTTGCTTGAAAGTATCCAGGGCACGCGGTGCACCTGGAGCAGGAAAAAGCAGTGGGTACAGCCCTGGGCAAGGCGAGGGCAGGCGTGCCCAAGCCTGGGCTTGAGGTGCAGAGCGTCTGCAGCCGCGGAGCCAGCCTTGTGAAAGGCAAAGAGGGTGGGCTTCAATCGAAACACACGGTTCGAGTTCTAGGAGCAAAATGAGACTCACAACAAACCCTAAACACGCTGGAAAAGAAAACCCCAAGCGTTCAGGCCTGCGCTGCTCCTAGCAACCGTCACATCAAAGATCCCCGCACATCCAAAAGGCGCGCACTCTTTTCTCACGGTTGCTTGAAAGTAGCGCTGCCTGGAGGCGGTGCGCCTGGAGCAGGAGGAAGCATTGTCCCCCTCTTCAGTGTTTCCAAGCAACCCCGGAAAGAGCTGAGCCAGCTGAGTAGCCAACCAAACCCCCCCTTCAGAGCTTCAGAGAAGGGTTGCGCCTGACAGGGTGAATGTGCACATTGCTCAGAAACTGCGAAACTGCTTGAGACGCATGGTGGCATGCTCAAATCCACTCTTTTAGCGCGTGGGTTAGGATCTCAGACCCGTCAAACACATTTTCTAGTCTTTCCAAGTTCAGCCAGCGCTGTCTGGCTCGGATCATGCTTCCAGCACAGCGTGCCAACGCGTGTGCAGAGGCTGGGCCGTGACCTCCACTCAGGTGGTTTGGTTTGCAGAAACATGGAACGTGAGCGAGGTTAGATCCGCGTGGCCCTGCCTTACCAAGCCTGCCCAGCGCTACATTGCTTGCTTCGAAACCCTAGCCCAGTTAGCGCTGCTGCAGGCCGCGCGCTCGCTGCCCGGACGTCTGAACGACAATCTTAGTCAAGGCCGCCTTCGCCGTTTCATGAACCGCCCTGCAGACTGCATGCGCCCTTGCAGCTTGCTCAGGCTGGAAGGGGGCTCGATGCGCCTTGGCGGCCAGAACACCTGGCTGCCGCATCAAAGAGTTTGTCACCAAACTCAGCTTGCTGGTGCTGGGAATGGGCGTCACACCCTGCACACAACGCACTCATTGACTTCTAAGAGCTTGGATCCTTCTGAGATCCAAAGGCCTGGCATTTCGGCTCAAGCAGGCTCGAAAGACCTGAGACGCAGCGCGATGCTTGTCGCCCAGATGAGAAGGCCAACGCGCTGCTCAAGATTTGTTCTGAGCACTTGCTTTTGTGACAGCAGTGCGCCAACTTGCCTGACATGAGCTGTATGGAATCGTGGGAAAGTTGATATCCCAACCACACCACACAAGGCGATCCAGGAACCGCGCTTTTTTCCTCCCCCATGAAGGACATTGGGTCCGCTGCGATAGCACAGAAGAAGAGCACAACCGCGCGAATGGCACTTTCGCGGATGAGCGCGCGCAGGAGGTCGTCAAACAAAAAAGGAAGGCTTTTGTGTGGTTTCAGCCCATGTGTTTTGACGCAGCATGAAGGCGCCCAGTGCGTTGCCACCATAAGCCTAAACAAAAAAAAAACGAAACATAAAAGAACGGCCTCCGAGAAATGACAGACTCTATATTTGATTTTGAAAAAGCGCGCGACGGATCTGAAATAGCGCACAATCCAGCCTGCGCGCCATTCAATTCAAACATGTCCACTTGATTTGCGCTTCGAAGAGCAAGCTAGCAGACTCACACTGCAAAAGCGCGCCGCGCGCGCGCGCGTCCGGGTACCAGGGTCACTTAAGCCTTGAGCCAAACAGTAGAACAACCGACTTTAGACCGACCTGACTCAAACACAGTTCCTAAAAGTTGTTCCTAATTTGGACACCCGTTGCACGCAGTCACTTGTACATGCAGGTGACTGCATCGTTCCTCATGTCCCAGTTGACACAACAGGGAATGAACAGTTTGGCCCAAGGACTTAAACCGCTTTCCCTTCGGGATGGCTAACATATATGCATGTAGGTGAGTAAGGGCCTTGTTTCGCCTTGTGCTCAAACCGGGTCAGACACTCAAATAGGCGCTCATTCGCCAAGCCTTCTTCGATGACTCCGTCAAACACCATTCGCTCTCAACACAGGCAAGACTGCGTCGAGGCGCTGAAGCAACTCGGACACCCAAACCTTGGTCCACAGTCAGAAAAGAAGGGGGAAAATGGTTATAGGCCTCGTGGTAGAAGGGGCCGGCAGCGCCGGGTCTTTCATCGGCACACAGCTTGACCAGCACTGGTGCTTGTCTGCGTTTGAAAACCGGTGGGCGACAGCGCCCTGCGAACTGCGCAGGCAGCGAGGAAGGAGTATCACCACTGTCGGCCGAGGCCGGCAACAAATGGGCCACTGCAGCCTCACACGCTTGGCTCCACATGTTCAGTCTGCGAGCATGCCACTCGCCGGGCGACTGGTATCTGCTAGCAATTTCGTCTTTGTCAATCGGTGGTTGCCACACATGGCGGGCAAGAGTCTGACACGGCACACGAAATGTCACAACGAAAGGCAGATGGGGGCCAAACGCGTGATCTGTCAGTACTGCAGCATCATGCAAGTATGACATGAGTGGGCCCAGTTGTAGGTTGTGGGACTATTCCGACAACCCCTTGCATCTGTGATAGGTGTGCATCGATCATCGGATCACCAAAAGACGGAAAGAGAATCGAACCCGGCGCTAGTGACGAATTAGGGATCGAATTTGATGATGATGGCGGGTGTGTCCCGGCCATCTTCTTATCTTCCCCAACCGAATTACTGGCCGGTCATTAAGGACATGCTTTTTATGCCTTTTTGCTTGGTGCTTTTTTTGGACCGAAAACCTTGTTTTTTCGCGCGCGCGCGCGTTCTTTGTCAATCCGTTTTTCGGAAGTGTTTTTTTTGCCGAAAATCTTGGGGAGGGAGGGGGGGGGGGAAGAATTTTGGGATGCGCTCTTACTCCGAGGTGGCTTGAACTTGACTTGCGTTGCTGCGTGGCCAAAAGGACCCCAAAGAAGAAAGTCAAGAGGGAAGGGGCGGGATCCGCTTGGGCAGAAACATGCAGCAGGGGAACTTGGCAGCCTACTGGTTACAATCGTTGGCCACCTTAGCAGCCGATAAGCAAGAAGCAAAAGGCCGTGAACGCGCAGCTGCTCTCTTTTTTTCTGGCATTGCCCCATGCCAATGGAAAAGACCCCGTCATATGGCAGCTGCCAGGTTTGCCTCAGGCACTGGCGCTGGCTGCTTTTGCCTCAAAACAAACTGCGCGAGCGCAGTTTGTCATAAGGGCAAGCTGGTCCAACTTGCTGTTTAAATCACGCAGGGCCTCTTCAAGCCGTGCGTTCTTTTCAGCTGCTTCACGGAATTTCTGCTCAGCCTGGCGGAGACGGTCACACCAGTCCCGTGCACCCATGGTAGTGCTTTTGGTCCAGAAATCCAATTCTTTCTTCATGGAGTCATTGTCCAGCCGCAGCCGATCTACTTCAGCAAGCAGCTCATCATGGTTTTGGAGATTCAATAGTTCTTCCTTGGTGAGTCGCACACGGATGTTGCAGCGCCGGCTGTTCTCGTACCTGGCCCAGTGCAGTTTGCAAAGATGTTTTGGGCAGGCTCAAGAACACAGTTGAAGAGATAATAAAACACATACTACAATTATTGACTGAACTGTTATTCCAAGCTGCCGTCTCTTAGTTGCAGTTTTGACATTCACGGGGTCGGCCTGCAGCTTCTTGGTGTTCTTCATCTCCCTCAGCTCGCTCTTTATTATCACAACCATGGCACGCCCCCTTTGGCAACGGCGACGTGAAGTCAGGCGACTGGAGCTTGACAAAGAAAGTAGCGAGAGTCCACCCCCTGCCCAGATCTTTTCAATGCTGGCCCATAAGAGTTTGTCAATGGTCGAAAGGTTCAACTACCGGCAAGTCAAGCTTTAGATCCCCAAAAAACAAAAAAGTCCAACTTGCACAAAGTATTCAAGCACCACAAGAAAAAAACTACCATTCGGGCACTGGGCTCGGGCCCCAAAAAGTCATTCCATTCGGGCCCCGAAAAGATGGCTGGTGGACACAAATGTGCAGATTGAAACGGTGGCCTCCAAAGAGCCCCTGGAGGAACATCCACAGCCAAGAGCCCCGGGCCCCGAAAAGTTGTTCGATTCGGGCCCCGATTCGGGCCCCGAAAAGCTGTTCCATTCGGGTCCCGGATTCGGGCCCCGAAAAGTCGTATACCATTCGAGCCCCGAAAAGATAACTGGTGGACACAAATGTGCAGATTGAAACGGTGGCCTCCAAAGAGCCCCTGGAAAAACATTATCCAAAGCCAAGAGTTCCGGGCCGAAAAGTCGTTCGATTCGGGTCCTGGATTCGGGCCCCGAAAAGCTGTTCCATTCGAGTCCCGGATTCGGGTCCCGGATTCGGGCCCCGAAAAGTCGTATACCATTCGGGCTCCGAAAAGATGGCTGGTGGACACAAATGTGCAAATTGAAACAGTGGCATCCAAAGAGTCCCTGGAGAAACATCCACAGCCAAGAGCCCCGGGCCCCGAAAAGTTGTTCGATTCGGGCCCCGATTCGGGCCCCGAAAAGCTGTTCCATTCGGGTCCCGGATTCGGGCCCCGAAAAGTCGTATACCATTCGAGCCCCGAAAAGATGGCTGGTGGACACAAATGTGCAGAACGGTGGCCTCCAAAGAGCCCCCAGAAGCATCCACAGCCAAGAGCCCGGGCCACGAAAAGTTGTTCGATTCGGGCCCCGATTCGGGCCCCGAAAAGCTGTTCCTTTTGGGTCCCGGATTCGGGCCCCGAAAAGTTGTTTGATTCGGGCCCCGATTCGGGCCCCGAAAAGCTGTTCCATTCGGGTCCCGGATTCGGGCCCCGAAAAGCTGTTCCATTTGGGCCCCGGGTTCCGAATGAAGCTGATAGAGCGGGAAGAAGCTGGACTTCCACGTCACCAAGCAAGCGTGGTCGCCTGGCTGAAACCGTGACCCACACCGAGCTCCTTTTGCTTGCGCTGAAAGTTCACGCACATCTCCCACAAGCTTCTCGCCTGGCCTGGCGCACGGTAGAGAGCCAAACAAGTTGGACAACGCTACTGAGCAAATTGCCATTCACATTGCACAAACAAATTGCATAAACAATGGAATGTCCGGAAAAACAATAAAGCTCTTGCGATTGGCTCACGCTTTCACCTTTTCCTTCTTGCCACTGCCCTTTCTTCTTTGCTCTTTTTCGCATCTTTCCTGGGCACCACCTTCAGTTCTTCAAACGAGCTGGCTTCGTACAATTTCTTTGAGCTTGAAGCCGTGTTGAATGCGCTGTGTGTATTGGTGTCAGCGGCACTGGTGCTACGGCTTTCCAGACTCGAAGATGTCGCCTGTCTCTTCAGGCCACCCTTGTTTCCTCTCACTGCCTCCTTGTCCTCTCTTGGATCTAACACGCTGGCGGCATGTCGGGCCGTCTTGCGCAGCTGCTCGAAAGACAGCATCTCCTCTGAGCCCAAGCGTTGGTCATTGTGAGTCGGCTCGCATATGGCGCAAGCCCCTCACATCAAAGATCCCCGCAAATCCAAAAGGCGCGCGCTCTTTTCTCACGGGTTGCTTGAAAGTATCCAGGGCACGCGGTGCACCTGGAGCAGGAAAAAGCAGTGGGTACAGCCCTGGGCAAGGCGAGGGCAGGCGTGCCCAAGCCTGGGCTTGAGGTGCAGAGCGTCTGCAGCCGCGGAGCCAGCCTTGTGAAAGGCAAAGAGGGTGGGCTTCAATCGAAACACACGGTTCGAGTTCTAGGAGCAAAATGAGACTCACAACAAACCCTAAACACGCTGGAAAAGAAAACCCCAAGCGTTCAGGCCTGCGCTGCTCCTAGCAACCGTCACATCAAAGATCCCCGCACATCCAAAAGGCGCGCACTCTTTTCTCACGGTTGCTTGAAAGTAGCGCTGCCTGGAGGCGGTGCGCCTGGAGCAGGAGGAAGCATTGTCCCCCTCTTCAGTGTTTCCAAGCAACCCCGGAAAGAGCTGAGCCAGCTGAGTAGCCAACCAAACCCCCCCTTCAGAGCTTCAGAGAAGGGTTGCGCCTGACAGGGTGAATGTGCACATTGCTCAGAAACTGCGAAACTGCTTGAGACGCATGGTGGCATGCTCAAATCCACTCTTTTAGCGCGTGGGTTAGGATCTCAGACCCGTCAAACACATTTTCTAGTCTTTCCAAGTTCAGCCAGCGCTGTCTGGCTCGGATCATGCTTCCAGCACAGCGTGCCAACGCGTGTGCAGAGGCTGGGCCGTGACCTCCACTCAGGTGGTTTGGTTTGCAGAAACATGGAACGTGAGCGAGGTTAGATCCGCGTGGCCCTGCCTTACCAAGCCTGCCCAGCGCTACATTGCTTGCTTCGAAACCCTAGCCCAGTTAGCGCTGCTGCAGGCCGCGCGCTCGCTGCCCGGACGTCTGAACGACAATCTTAGTCAAGGCCGCCTTCGCCGTTTCATGAACCGCCCTGCAGACTGCATGCGCCCTTGCAGCTTGCTCAGGCTGGAAGGGGGCTCGATGCGCCTTGGCGGCCAGAACACCTGGCTGCCGCATCAAAGAGTTTGTCACCAAACTCAGCTTGCTGGTGCTGGGAATGGGCGTCACACCCTGCACACAACGCACTCATTGACTTCTAAGAGCTTGGATCCTTCTGAGATCCAAAGGCCTGGCATTTCGGCTCAAGCAGGCTCGAAAGACCTGAGACGCAGCGCGATGCTTGTCGCCCAGATGAGAAGGCCAACGCGCTGCTCAAGATTTGTTCTGAGCACTTGCTTTTGTGACAGCAGTGCGCCAACTTGCCTGACATGAGCTGTATGGAATCGTGGGAAAGTTGATATCCCAACCACACCACACAAGGCGATCCTGGAACTGTGCTTTTTTCCAGGACATTGGTGCTGCGATAGCACAGAAGAAGAGCACAACCAGCGCGAATGGCACTTTCGCGGATGAGCGCGCGCAGGAGGTCGTCAACAAAAAGGAAGGCTTTGTGTGGTTTCAGCCCATGTGTTTGTCGCAGCAAGAAGGCGCCAGTGCGTTGCCACCAGTAAGCCGAGAACCGGCCTCCGAAATGACAGACTCTATATTTGTTTGGAAAAGCGCGCGACGGTCTGAATGCGCACAAGCCAGCCTGCGCGCCATTGCATTCAAACATGTCCACTTGATTTGCGCTTCGAAGAGCAAGCTAGCAGACTCACACTGCAAAAGCGCGCCGCGCGCGCGCGCGTCCGGGTACCAGGGTCACTTAAGCCTTGAGCCAAACAGTAGAACAACCGACTTTAGACCGACCTGACTCAAACACAGTTCCTAAAAGTTGTTCCTAATTTGGACACCCGTTGCACGCAGTCACTTGTACATGCAGGTGACTGCATCGTTCCTCATGTCCCAGTTGACACAACAGGGAATGAACAGTTTGGCCCAAGGACTTAAACCGCTTTCCCTTCGGGATGGCTAACATATATGTAGGTGAGTAAGGGCCTTGTTTCGCCTTGTGCTCAAACCGGGTCAGACACTCAAATAGGCGCTCATTCGCCAAGCCTTCTTCGATGACTCCGTCAAACACCATTCGCTCTCAACACAGGCAAGACTGCGTCGAGGCGCTGAAGCAACTCGGACACCCAAACCTTGGTCCACAGTCAGAAAAGAAGGGGGAAAATGGTTATAGGCCTCGTGGTAGAAGGGGCCGGCAGCGCCGGGTCTTTCATCGGCACACAGCTTGACCAGCACTGGTGCTTGTCTGCGTTTTAAAAACCGGTGGGCGACAGCGCTCTGCGAACTTGGCGGCAGGCAGCGAGGAAGGAGTATCACCACTGTCGGCCGAGGCCGGCAACAAAATGGCCACTGCAGCCGTTCAACGCTTGGCTCCACAAGTTCAGGTAAATCTGCGAGCATGCCACTCGACGGCGACTGGTAATCTGCTAGCAATTACGTCTTTGTCAATCGTTGGTTGCCACACATGACGGGCAAGAGTCTGACACGGCACACGAAACGTAACGACGAAGGGCAGATGAGGGCCAAATGCGTGATCTGTCAGTACCGCGGCATCCTGCAAGTATGACATAAGTGGGCCCAGTAGTAGGTTGTGGACTTTCCGACAACCCCTTGCATCTGTGATAGGTGCATCGATCATCGATCACCAAAATACGGAAAAGAGAATCGAACCCGGCGCTAGTGACGAATTAGGGGATATCGAATTTGATGATATGGCGGGTGTGTCCCGGCCATCATCTTATCTTCCCCAAACCGAATTACTTGGCCGGTCATTAAGGACATGCTTTTTATGCCTTTTTTTTGGTGCTTTTTTTGGACCGAAAACCTTGTTTTTTCGCGCGCGCGTTCTTTGTCAAAACAATCCGTTTTTCGGAAGTGTTTTTTTTGCCGAAAATCTTGGGGAGGGAGGGGGGGGGGGAAGAATTTTGGGATGCGCTCTTACTCCGAGGTGGCTTGAACTTGACTTGCGTTGCTGCATGGCCAAAAGGACCCCAAAGAAGAAAGTCAAGAGGGAAGGGGCGGGATCCGCTTGGGCAGAAACATGCAGCAGGGGAACTTGGCAGCCTACTGGTTACAATCGTTGGCCACCTTAGCAGCCGATAAGCAAGAAGCAAAAGGCCGTGAACGCGCAGCTGCTCTCTTTTTTTCCGGCATTGCCCCATGCCAATGGAAAAGACCCCGTCATATGGCAGCTGCCAGGTTTGCCTCAGGCACTGGCGCTGGCTGCTTTCGCCTCAAAACAAACTGCGCGAGCGCAGTTTGTCATAAGCGCAAGCTGGTCCAACTTGCTGTTTAAATCACGCAGGGCCTCTTCAAGCCGCGCGTTCTTTTCAGCTGCTTCACGGAATTTCTGCTCAGCCTGGCGGAGACGGTCACACCAGTCCCGTGCACCCATGGTAGTGCTTTTGGTCCAGAAATCTAATTTTTCTTCATGGAGTCATTGTCCAGCCGCAGCCGATCTACTTCAGCAAGCAACTCATCATGGTTTTGGAGATTCAATAGTTCTTCCTTGGTGAGTCGCACACGGATGTTGCAGCGCCGGCTGTTCTCGTACCTGGCCCAGTGCAGTTTGCAAAGATGTTTTGGGCAGGCTCAAGAACACAGTTGAAGAGATAATAAAACACATACTACAATTATTGACTGAACTGTTATTCCAAGCTGCCGTCTCTTAGTTGCAGTTTTGACATTCACGGGGTCGGCCTGCAGCTTCTTGGTGTTCTTCATCTCCCCCAGCTCGCTCTTTATTCTCACAACCATGGCACGCCCCCTTTGACAACGGCGACGTGAAGTCAGGCGGCTGGAGCTTGACAAAGAAAGTAGCGAGAGTCCACCCCCTGCCCAGATCTTTTCAATGCTGGCCCATAAGAGTTTGTCAATGGTCGAAAGGTTCAACTACCGGCAAGTCAAGCTTTAGATCCCCCAAAAACAAAAAAGTCCAACTTGCACAAAGTATTCAAGCACCACAAGAAAAAAACTACCATTCGGGCACTGGGCTCGGGCCCCAAAAAGTCATTCCATTCGGGCCCCGAAAAGATGGCTGGTGAACACAAATGTGCAGATTGAAACGGTGGCCTCCAAAGAGCCCCTGGAGGAACATCCACAGCCAAGAGCCCCGGGCCCCGAAAAGTTGTTCGATTCGGGCCCCGATTCGGGCCCCGAAAAGCTGTTCCATTCGGGTCCCGGATTCGGGCCCCGAAAAGTCGTATACCATTCGAGCCCCGAAAAGATGGCTGGTGGACACAAATGTGCAGATTGAAACGGTGACCTCCAAAGAGCCCCTGGAAAAACATTATCCAAAGCCAAGAGCCCCGGGCCGAAAAGTCGTTCGATTCGGGTCCTGGATTCGGGCCCCGAAAAGCTGTTCCATTCGAGTCCCGGATTCGGGTCCCGGATTCGGGCCCCGAAAAGTCGTATACCATTCGGGCTCCGAAAAGATGGCTGGTGGACACAAATGTGCAAATTGAAACAGTGGCATCCAAAGAGTCCCTGGAGAAACATCCACAGCCAAGAGCCCCGGGCCCCGAAAATTGTTCGATTCGGGCCCCGATTCGGGCCCCGAAAAGCTGTTCCATTCGGGTCCCGGATTCGGGCCCCGAAAAGTCGTATACCATTCGAGCCCCGAAAAGATGGCTGGTGGACACAAATGTGCAGAACGGTGGCCTCCAAAGAGCCCCCAGAAACATCCACAGCCAAGAGCCCGGGCCACGAAAAGTTGTTCGATTCGGGCCCCGATTCGGGCCCCGAAAAGCTGTTCCTTTCGGGTCCCGGATTCGGGCCCCGAAATGTTGTTTGATTCGGGCCCCGATTCGGGCCCCGAAAAGCTGTTCCATTCGGGTCCCGGATTCGGGCCCCGAAAAGCTGTTCCATTTGGGCCCCGGGTTCCGAATGAAGCTGATAGAGCGGGAAGAAGCTGGACTTCCACGTCACCAAGCAAGCGTGGTCGCCTGGCTGAAACCGTGCCTCCTGACGGCCCATGCCGTCCAACCATGACGACATAATTAATTACTGTGGTAGCACAGTAATGTCTGTGGGAAGTGGGACTGACGCGCAGTTTTCTAGATGTGAAGCGAAAACAGCTGCAGGGCAATAACATCAATCAACAACATCGCAACTTTCAAGGACAGTCGCAACTTGCAAGGTCCAACACGCAATGCTTGCTCTTTTGTTTCTTTGCCCATCACGCGGTGCCATGGTCTGCTGCGCGCCCGCAGCAGACATTGCCACAAGGTCTAGTTTACATCATCAGCGGGAGGAGGTTTCACAAATTTGCGTTGCCTTCTCTCAGGACTTGGCATTGAAGCTATCGCATTCTTCCTCTCTGTGCTCTGAAGCCAGGCGTTCCGGGCAGCATTACTATCCAGGCCGTTCTCGGCAGCGTTGTCAAAGAAAGCTTTTCGGGTATTTTCATAATTTGTGGTTTTCTTTGACGCGCCCTTGGCTTTGGCCTTGCCTTTGGCTTTGGCCTTGGCTTTGACCTTGGCCTTGGCTTTGGGCTCTTTCTTGGCCTTGGCTTTGGCCTTGGCTTTGGCCTTGGCCTTGGCTTTGGCCTTGGCTTTGGCCTTCGCTACTGGACATGGAGGATCTTCTCCTGCGTCTTTGTCTTCTTCTTCTTCTTCTGCTTCTTCTTCTTCATTCATATCTTCGTTCTCGTCCTCCGGCTCATCAGAATCATCCCATCCCCCCGCCTCGCCGAAGAGCTGCTCGATGGAAGGCTCAGCCTCCTGGTTGCCAGAGTCAGGCTCATCGCAATTGTCGTTCTTCCTCAGGCTCGGGAAAAAGTTGCCTTCTTCGATGCCGCCGCTCATGAATGGCAATGCTACTTACTGGCTTGAGGGGCTCATGGTTGGGCTCTCAAGAGCACAGGTCGTGGACTGCAAATGGTTCTCCGTGCACTGTCAGTTCAAAAGACAGGACACTCACAATTGCAGCAGCGTGTTTATCCCATTTTCCTCCCAGCGCTCCGAACTGCAATCTGCCCCGGGTCTGTGATTGCTTCGCTGCCAACAGACATGTCCCGCTATCATCATTATTGTCATGCGCTGGCTAAACAAAAGAATGCACAAACTGTGGCACCACAGTTTGTTTAGTCATCACTACCCACAGAGTCTTCACTCAGATTCTCCTCCTCGACGTCCTCTTCATCTTCAATTTCTTCGTCTTCTTCGTCTTCTGCAATCGGATCCTTCTCCGACTTCTTCTTCGGAGCCGCCTTCATCTTTGCAGCCTTCTTTGGCTTCGGCTTTGCATTGGCACCTCCCCGCGACTTTCGCTTCTTGCCTGTCACCGTGGACGTGGAAGGCTCAGGGGTGCTGCTGCTCTGCGCATGCGGAAGGTGCAAAAGTTTTCCCAGCTTTGCGTTGAAAATCTTGTTGTTGGCAGGGTCAGTCATCGCCGCGAGGAGCTGTGTGCAGACCTGGGCCTTGAACCACTTGGCGTGCTTTTGTGAGAAGCCTGGCGTGCTCTTCTTGGGCACCAGAACCAAACTCGAGCAAAAGGACATCAAACTGCGATGCAGCCAAGGAGCAAATTGCTGTCACTGGAATTCTTTTTGTCAAAATCACGCTGGCTGTCGCAGGCTCTGCTGCTGTCATGAGTGTGACAGCCCGTGGCCGATACCGGTGCAACAATTCCTCGATCATGTGCGAATGCCTTGGATTCCAAGTGATCGGTTCTCCTGCCACGTTGTCCTTTGCACTTGCATTTGTTCGCTGTTGGTTGTTCGGTGCACCAGCCACGCGGAAGCTTCCAAGCAACTCGTGCTTGAACACAGGTGCCAGCCTTGTCAGCCGGGGGCCCCGTAGACCTCAGAAACTCGCACGCAAACAAGGGGCGCAAGCTGAGCGCGCCAAACAACCGCGCACTGTTTGGCTTATCCAAGGCGCAGCCCCCCCCCTCAAAATGTAGGTTCTTCCGGCTTCCCGTGATAGCTTGCAGCTTTTGCACATCCGTGGTGGTCACCAAGACCTTTTCTGCCAAGTTAATCACGTTGACCTCATTATCAGCCCCCACGCGTCCAAGGAAATCACATTAAAACACTGAGGCCCTGGCCCCACGCTCAATCGCCGTCCCTGACAGATTCCTGGCCTTCCTGTTCGCAGTTGTCGAGGCCTCACTGTGGATTAAATTCCACATCTTAGTCACGCCGATGCCCTTGAACAGGTTGTTCCAATGAGAATGCAGGCCTGACCGGCCTCCGTCAAAGAACAAGAACCTAAGATGAGCAACGCATGGACAGCGCACGCATCCTGTGTTTATCTAATAAGCTAGGCAACACATCCGAAGCGTCTGGGGGAGGCGGCCCGTCCGAGTCGTCAAAGGTCAAAGTGGATTGCCTGTTTCGTGCAAAAAGCACGCCCTTGACCACTTTCTCGAAGTGTTCTTTCTGAAACGGAGGGGGTGACCTCCGAGCGTCGGTTTTATGCTCTCCTGCCTGCTCAACGTCCCAAATGAAAAGTTGGGAACCCTCCTGGCTTCGCGTGTTTAGGAATTCCACCTTCGACAAAGCAAGGATGAGTTTGTCAATCTCTTGGTCAGCCACCGCGACCTGCAAAAGGGAATTGACAAGGTCCTTGGCGGTTGTCTCAGTTTCTAGCAGAAACTCTTTGTCTTCAGTCTTCAGAGCTTCAACTGCATGGACAGCCTCAGTTGCCTTGGCTTCATTGGGCTCTGAAAGGCGGATGGCGGCTTTCACAAGGGCGGCGTCATCCAACGCACCTTCGTCCGCTGACTCCGCCTGCGTTGCCGCAGCCGTGTTGTCGGCTTTCTTGGTTAGCTTGTCCCAGATGGGCTTCAGCACCTCGCGCTCGAGAAGGGCATTCACGTCAAAGTTGGTGCGCAACACGCTCTTCACCTTCTCGTCGTACTTCTTGGTGTAAATGAGATCTGCCAGAAATTCCGCAGCCTCTTGACTGGCTGGCTGCAGCGCCCCCAGCCACGATTTGTTGGCCACGACTTTCACGGATTTGCCTCGGCGCCATGTCCAGATCATTACAATGTCATGGGCGACACTTGAATCGCCAATTGCAGTCAAAATGCTAGGGTCAAGTTCATTGTCAGGGATATTGTCGAGCGTCTCCCGCGAGAAGAGAAGGCCACCAGCCATTGCCTTGCGCCACGTCTCCTGAGTGGAGAGTTTCTCCCGGATGCGTTTTGCGTCCTCACATGGCAGGCTCTTGTGAGCCAACAGCATGTCCAGGATCTCATCTTTCAGGACATACTTCCATGCCCACATATGCAACAGCCTCAGAAGCAGTGCGCCCCCATCAATCAAGGCAAAACCTAAGAAAAAAGCAGCAGTGCTAGGAGTCAGGCCCTTTGGAATTATTCCCACGGGGGTTCTTGCCGGCCAACGCCTGGGGGTTGAGCTCGCCTTGCTTGAAGGTTTTGTTCAACGCCGCATCCATGAGGGCATCGAACACCCACTTCACGCAAGGCGGTTGCTTCTTGCAAGCAGTGGCAAGGTCTCGCAAAACATATATGGACTTGATGGGACTTCGCTTTCCGAAGAGCTCCTCAGAAAGCAGGACTTCCTCTCGGAAAGAAGTGTCGCTCAGCAAGGAATTCCACAGAGCCATCAAGACTTCGAGGAAGGACTGCGTCACTGCCTCCCCCGATGTCACCGTCAAGTTGGCAGACAAGATCTCGAAAAGCTTCTTAGTCGTCAGCTTGGTCTTGGAAGCTGATTCGTGATTCAACTTGAAGGACACTATTTGAAAGATGCGTTGCACAGGGCTGTAGTACATGGTCTCGTAGCTGGTCCCAACATCCTCCCTTTGCTTGGCCGCTTCCCAGAACAAATTCAGCCCGGGCTTGAAGCGGCAATCGATCGTGGAAGACAGCCACGCCCTTCTCCATTCCTGCGCTGGCAACTCAATGCTTGGCTAGTAATGTATTTAGGGGCCAAGACAGCGACGGCGCCGGCCTCCTGGAACTTGTCTTGCTGCAAGTCCCTCGCTGTGGCCAAGATGAAGGCGTGATGGTCCTCCTCCGGACTGATCCTCTTCATTTGCCCATTTTTCTGGTCCATAAACAAGTCATCCACTGCCACCACCAAATTTATAGGCTGGGGCGTCTTGTACGTGGTGTGCATGATCCACTTTACGCTGCTCTTGTACACTGGCACACTTGCAGTCGAAGACCATGACCAGCTAACCCACGCTACATTGCCGCCTGCAATGTACTGGTCAGTAGTGGAATCTCCCTCCTTCAAGGCCTCCATCATGGACTGCAACTTGCGATTGTCGAAGGGGTCTTGACGACCGCCCTCCTCGATCGTTAAGGGCTTCATTGACTCAAGGTCCCTGAAAAGATCCGTCCTGAGCAGCAGCGCAGTACTGACTGATGGCATCTCTATTACTGAGGCCCGCGCCCCACAATGAGTTCCCAAGCCTTCCTCGCGTCATCGTAGTGGGAAGCGCTTATGTTCCGGCATTGCACCGGGGTTGAGCTTGCCGAGGATGTTGATTGAACCATAGCAGTCTGCACCTCGCTGCGGTTACGCAGCTGGCACCGGGGGCCTCAAATAAAAAACACTGCGGATGAACCTTAATCTGAAAACTGCGGATGAGCCTTAATCTGAAAGCACGGGCCACGCTCTGTGAAAAGTCGAATTTGATCCGCGTCAGCAACGCTTCCGTTTTTTGTTTACCCCGGTCAATTGTTGCAGTCGCGGAGCACCAACCCAAAGCAGGGCCAGCGTCCCAGCAAATTAAACAGGAGCAGCTCTTGTCTTAATAACTGTGGCTCCACAGTTACTAGGCCCAGCGGATCAACCTAGCTGCCGTGAGCACCGCCCTCATTGCCTCCCTCAGGACAGGAACCGACATGGCGTGCCCACCATTTTGCCTCTCTTGGCGCGGGACACACTTTTGGGCCAGCGGAAGTTGTGGAATCCCTGCAAAGCCGCCAGCTCCTTGAGGCTGAGAAAGCGACTTTCCTTAGCACAGGCTGTAAGCGGGCTGCGGGCTGCGCAACTCGCCACACTTGATTATTTGCACTCGCTAAATCTGGTTTGGACAAGAATCGTTGTCGAGCCAGAAGTTGTCGCCGGAGGCTCGTGCACATGTGATTGTGGGAACATAGCCCGAGGTGACCTGCCGGAAGTTTTTCCCGGCTCCTGCGTCGATGATGTCCCTGTCCAGATTCCAAACACCCTTCGCCTTGAGCTTCTTCCTTCCTGCCAAAATGTTGTTCCGCTTGGTTTTGCAAAGCTTCTTGATGTCCACCTTGGGAAGCCCCTTCTCCAAGAAGTCGTCCAGGCAAGCGAACTTGCTTTCAGGCAGCGAGTGGACCATATTTGGTTTTCTGGTTTTCACACCCTTGCGCGTGGACCTCCTGGCGCCCATGATGTAGATCCTCTTCCGGTTCTGCGGAAGCCCGAAACTGCGGCTGTTCACCATTCGCCAGCTCACAGCATAGGCCCGCTTCTGCGACCCAGGAAGCCGACATTCCTTGAGCTGCCGCAGAAGTTTGTTGAAGTGCTTCCTGCGCTTCTTATTCCGGACGCCCGTCACATTCGCCAGCACAAATCCACGCGGTTGCATGCGGCAGATGTAGTCCACCACAGCCTTTGATAAATCACGTTGGTCGCATTTCCCCTGCCCGACGCCCGCCGTACCTCGGAAGGAGCAGACTAAGCAAAGACCTATGTGCAAAAAAACAGAAAGTAACCCAAACTCGGTTGAAAACAGCTACTTGTTCTGGCAGTCTGCTGTATGGTTGGCACGGAAACCCAGCTGTGTACAAGTCACACTTCTCGCAAACATTTCCAAGAGCATATCCAAGACTCCTCGGTCCCTTTTTGTGGGAAAGAATCACCTTTCGGCAATCTGGGTCCACATCGGTGGCAAACTGAACCATGAACTCAATCCCCAGTTGCTTCGCTGCCACAACATCAGTTCCCATGCCGCTGCAGTCGCTCCCAAGCATGATTGCCACTTGCGCTGGCAATGTGACTCCACCTTCTCCACGCGAGGAGGCTTCTTGATGCCAGTTTTCTTCACCTTCAAGGATGTCTTCCCCATGCTTCACGGACTTTCTGCGGCAACGCAGCAAGTCAGCTGAAGAAGCAACTGGAGGAAAGCTGGCTGCGGGGCGAAGCGTGAAACGGCTTGACGGGCAGACAGAACACATGAGCACACCAGACAACAGACAACAAGACGTAGTAGTCTCGGCTTGGGGCTTAATTGCACATACCCCCCAAAACAAATAGCAGGTCAGCCCGATTTTGAGCCGCAGTGCCAGGGGGTTCCGTACCCCCTGGCACTGCAAGCTCTGATGCATCAGAACTCGCAGTGCCAGGGGTTACCCCCCATTTTCGAGTCCCGAGCGCCTCTTCTCCCGGCACTTGGGACTCGAAATGGGGGGGTAACCCCCGGCGCTGCAAGTTCTGATGCATCAGAACTCGCAGTGCCAGGGGGTTCGGAACCCCCCGGCACTCGGGCTGTCGGGCCCAAAAGAGCCCGAGGACCCGTTTGAAAAAGCATAAACGACTTAGACTCAAAAATCTAGTGCGTCAGAACTCGCAGGGGCCCGAAATCTAGTGCGTCAGAACTCGCAGGGACCCAAAATCTAGTGCATCAGAACTCGCAGGGGCCCAAAATTCTGATGCATCAGAATTGTTCATTTGGCAGACACAGGGAGCAACACCAAAAACCAGGCTTGCGTGGCAGAAAGCGCTCAAACAAAACTCCCACAAAATGGAGGATTTTTCGGCTGACCGGACCCGCGCATCAGCCGGGACAAGGTTCCCCCCACCCCCCCACGGCTTTGTACACTGTTTAACTCCCAGCGCTTCAAGAAGCACTTTCCGTCATCAGACAGCGAGCCATCGCATAGACGTGTTTCTCTCTGTTATGACGCGAGGCAGTGGCAGCCCTCTTCCCCAGTCTGCAGATTCTGTGCAGCGACCAATGCTCGTCATTGGCGGCTGTGACCCAGGCAGAATCGCTCTATTGCCCCAAGAGCTCCCCACTGTACAAATGTATGGGCGTTGAACATCTTTGTGGATGTCAGCACGGACTTTTCCTGCACAAGTCCTACACTCACATAGTTCTTCTTGGTCTTGGCAGCTTTGGCTGCGTTCACCCAGGTGGCAGCCTTGTCCTCAGTTCTGTTACCAGGGGCGCGCCGCTCCAAACAAGGCAAACGGGACACGGACAGGACGACAAGTGTGCCACAGCCAGCCAAGGCCCGCACGTACACTTTCCAGTTGAGCTCTTGCATGCGTGTTTGTGCCAAGACAGCGAATCGCGGATGACGTTTGCGAAATGATGGCGTAATGAGCACATGTCTTCGGGTGCCCTTGGCTGGCCCTTTGTATTTAACCCAAGGCCCAAACCCGGTCTTGATCGCAGCTTGGCTTACGATAAGACCACCAGAGAGTCGCATTAGCCATGAAGCTCGAGAGCCAGGTTTTGCGACATTGTTCACCACAACGCCTTCAGCCAAGAGATAATCATTGACCACCAAACCACCCAAAGAGTGGAGTTTCTGGTGCAAGTCAGTAGAGTCTGCCTCCTCTTTCGCGCGCAATCGCCTAAGAAAACTTGCAAGAACAAAGGCGCAAAAGCAAATTCAAACGCCAAGGCGCATATTGGCCAGAGCTGGAAGTTCAGGCTGACTCCGCCTGCGTTTCCGCAGCGAGCTTTCGAGCTGAGCTTGGTGGTCAGCTTTCCTCCTACGCTCCAAGCATTGGCTGTGCTCTGCTGGACGAAGCTGCTCTTGCCGCAGCAGCAGGTCGTCTTGCTGAGCTTGAAAGCACCGTCTTTTCTTCAGCTCCGACAACTTTTTGGTCGCTTCCTCGTGCTTGGTGGAAATTGCATTTCCAGCTGCCTTGCGGGAACTTTTGCTCAGCCGCAGCATGTCCCGAGGGGCATCGTTCAGCTTTAAGCATCGCTTCACACTCTTCCGGCGTCGAGCTATCCACGCGGCTTCCGAAACAGGATTTCTTGTTCGTGCCTTCAAGGTGCGCAAAGCGAACTCCGGCAAGTTAAAAAAAGCTATGCGCCGCCAGGTTTGCGAGCGGACCCAGATGATCTTTCAGAGCCGAAGCCTTCCTGCCAAATCTTTTGGGCAAGCATAGCAACTGCACCACGAAGACTGTTCTTGTCCCACTGGCGAAGCCGCCTCTCGAACGCCTTGAAGTAAGGGCCTAAGAAAGCCCTGTCGCGTGCAGTGTGGTACTTGATATCTGCAAAGTCACGCTCGCTCTGCGCAGTTCCAGCCGCCGATGCCAGCAAGACACGGGCAAGTGTTTTAGACATGTCCGGGCAGCGGCCGCTGAAACTTGACTCTGCCAAGGTCCAGGCTTGCAAATCACCCAACTCTTCCGACTTGGACAGTTGTTTTCCTGGGCAGAGCATTGGAAAGCGACAAGCAAAGCAGGACAAGCAATATGCACCGTTAAACAAACTCAGAACCGGTCGGTGGCGTTGGGCAGTAGGCTTTAAGTCTTGGAACTGTTCATAGAGCTGCTTAGAGTTCGCGTCGAACATCTGGGAGAGCCGCAGAAGACAGCGCTGTGTTTCCGCAGCGCTCTTTTGGGGGCCGCTGAGCGAAAAGGCTGACAAGTTGTGGATCAGTTCAAATTCAGGAAACTCTGTCTTGATGGTCTGCGAGACAAGGGCGAGCAATGCAGCCATCCTTGCAAAGCACCTGTTGAAAACGATCGGCGAAACGCTGCCTCCCACACTCCTGTGCCCAGCGCCCAGTTGAATCAAACGAGGTCTTTCCAGCCACTTCAGCACCTGGCAGTCAGATCAAGTCTTTGAAGCTCTGAAAACTTATCACGGGCTTCGCGCTCAGTGCTGTCTAGAAGCGTGCTGTGTGTAACCACTGGAGGTGGCTGTTTTCTGCACGAAGAGCACACGCAGCCTTTGAGCAAAGGTTGTCAAGCAGGTTTGCGCTGCACTCATGTCCATCTGGCTCTTGTCAAATCTGCGTAAAATTCTGATCTCCTCATCAGCAGCGTCAGCCATCAAAGCCATTTGCAGGTACACCTCTGTGGATATAGACTCCAGGAACTTCTTGGCAACCCTTCGGGGTTTCGCGTTGGTCTTTACTCGCAATATCCTTAGATTTGCAACACAGTTTTTCTTTGAAATGGCGACATACTCAAGCAAGCCTGATGCCTACTAAGTCTCTCGTGAGCTGTGGCCAAGAACGCATCCGCAAGAAGGATAAATCGCCCCATCGGCTTCTGCAGAGAAGAATGACGATGCTTGGCCGACTGCATGCCACTGTGACGCAGAAATTCGGCGTCCATGTGCCGAACCTTAGCGCGACGAGACACTATGGCCACACTTGCGGCATGTGTGTTAAAACATGTCCACTTTTGAGCCTAGCAACATGCTTCGCAAACATCACCTTCAAATCTGGCGAATGCCAAATCAGCGCAGTCATAGACTCCTTTCCAGATATGAATTGCTGCATGTATTCCTGAAGCGTCTCGTCAAGATGCCATTTCTTTGCAAACCATAGCCAGCAAGGCAGCTGTCTGTTAGTTGTCCGTTCCGCGCAGGGTTGTTTACTGGGAATGCAACACGTGAGGACTGCGCTGAGTTGCCGCGGGACAGCATGCGCGCTGTCGCGCAGTCGAATCTTCATAGCTGGAAAAGTCTCGGCAGGAAAGTGGTCCCGAAGTGAGAGTAAACGGCCGGCTCTCAGTTCATCAGCGGCCGCATCCGAAGCAAACATTTCCTCAGCAGCGACAGCGTCAGGGAGAAGCATTTTGTTTTGAAACATGGAGCAAGCAAAGCTTTGCCGCCTAGGTTCCACCCTTCTGCGAAAATGCTGCCAAGCCTTTTTGAAAAATGTCGGCGCCTTCCCGCACCACCCAGACGGAGGTTTTCTTCTAGCCTGAAACATAGTTTTTGCAACTCGCAGCGTTGTCCTGGCAATCCTTCGGGCGCCGCAAATTTGGCCGTGGAAGAGCCCCAAGAGGCCTTGATGCAGTTCAAGTTGACCGCGCTGCGGTTTCACACCGCGGTTTGACACACAGGCAAATCTGACAGAAAGCATCGGCCCTTGCGCATGTTGCGAAATCAGAGCTACCTGGCACTTCCCAAGTTTCTTCCGCTCCATGTCCAACATAGCCTCATTCAAGCACCATGAAATGTTCTTTTCCTTGTAGCGGCCAAGAGGAGATTTTCGAAGCGATTCTCCTTTCAAGCGGCGCTCCTCAACACCCAGAAAGGTGTCCATTGACGGGGTGCCTGGCAGATTTGGGCTGCAGCCAAGCGCTGTCGCTCGTCGGAACCGATGCAGTACTCCACGCTCATGTTTTTTCAATTGCGTTGTTCGCAATCCTTCCACTGAGCGGCTGAAGCACTTGCAGTACCGGCACTGCACATTCGACTCAGTCAGTATTGCCCACTTGAACAGTCTTCCCCACTTAATCACGCATTTGGAAGAAGGCATGGCGCCATCCGAACTGCGTTGCCGCAGTCGGTGCAGCAGCTGCCCTACAACTTGAGCATGTTTCGACAGGCGTGATCAACGATTAACGATGCCGCAACATGAACTGTGCCACGACAGAAATACTCAGGCAAAACGGACGAGCCCTTTTTACCTCTGCGGGACTGTGTGCTTGAAGTGCGACCGCTTCCGAAGCCGTCAGGCTTCGCAAGCAATAATTCCAAAATCCTGACTGCGGCGACGCAGTTCAGTTTTTGACCTTTTCGAGGCCCAGGAACCAGTCCTTTACGTCAGCGAGCGCCTGCTTTGTGCAGGGATCATCAGTCCACCACTCAATGCCGTCGTTGAAGGTCACTTTCAGCCATTGTCCCCGGTAATTGTACCAGCGTTGAACCGTGGGGAATTTTGGCGCCCGTGGCAGCCGGCGGAACTGCGCGGCAATGTATCCAGCAGCGACCCGTTGTGTATAAGTATAGGTGCCGCTAGAGTGCATCCTGTGCACCGGCGCGAGTCTCTTAGTCGCTTTCATGCTTCCCCGAGTTCTGAAGGGCAGCCCAATCACTCGGGATCTCTTGAACCTTGTTCTCACGCGCGACCGCGTCTTCTGCTGTCGAGTCCTGGATAGCCCCGCCGCAATTCCACCATCCGGGTCAGGCATGTTGTCATAGATGCCTGTCGCAGTGACATAGGCCGTCTCCGCTGCTGTAATTTGTGTGTGAAACCAATCGCCTGCCTCAGTGCCGAGCTTTGGGAACCCGGCGTCCTGCCACTGCCTCTCCAATTGCAGCAATTGTGCTCCTTGCCATCGACCTGACTCAAGCGGCATCCACCGCCACTCATCTTGGTCCGGGTGCTCATCTTGGTCCTCGTCCTTCTGTGACATATTGTCATCCGGCTCCTCCTCAGCCTCATCATCCTCATCTGAGATTCCGCTCAGCTCAGAGTCAGAATCACGAACATTGACACGCTCAAGGGTCATTGTCAGGTGCTCCGCACGCTGGAGTTGTTGCTGCAGCCCATCGTCATCATCATCCTCCTGCAGGTCGTCAGCCGGCGACGTTGGTGAACAGTTGACCCAGGCCGGAACTTCTTCCTGCTCAGTGTCAAGCTGCGTCGCCGCAGCTGATTTTGGCATGGGCAAACACGGAGTTGGGCTTGCCGGCTCCTGCTGGCACTCCTCCTCCGGCAGCTGAGTGACAGTGGGCTCCTCCGGCTGCAGAGTTGGAGTTTCCTGCTCCATGCTCGGCACCGCAGTTGGCGTCGGCGCAAGGCTGCTTGGGGATCCGCCTCGCAGGCTGCGTGAGTGATCCAAGCAAGCGGTGAACGCAGCAGCTCTTGCCTTCACGTTGGTGGGCTGAGGAGCCCAGGGGAAGCAGCAGCTCAAGGGTGTGAGATTCTTCACCTTGTCATAGTCCATTTGAAAGAACAAGTCCTTGCGTGGGACATAGTCTTCTTCCCAGTGAGGGGTGTGGGCACAGTCGTGCCACCTGCTTGCTGCAATCTTTTCGTATACGGGCACCTCCACGTGGCGCCCCTGCAACTCTTTCGGCAGCAGGCGGCATTGCGGCTGGAAATTCCGCGAGCACGCCTCGCCCTGCTGGACCCGCATGTTATACCTCACGATCACCTTCACTATCACGAGATCCTCCGCATTCCATAAAAATCGTCCTGGGGGTGTGGCCCAGAAGCTGGAAGCCCAAAGCGTAGAAGACATTGTTGCCGAAGACATTTGTCTTCCACGCGTAGTGGTCGAAGACGTGCTCCCAGTCTTCTGCTGTGTACCTTGGCGCACAAGGTCGGCAAGGCACGAACAGGCAAGACTACAACAACCAAGGACTAAACATTCAGGAATCATTACCAAACACAAATTTCTTGGCAAGGCGCTCTCCGACTCCACGGCCTCCTCGGCCGTGATACTCGCGTGCCCCCAGCCCGGCGTCGTTATCTGACGCAGTCAGCTTTCCCTGTCTCAGGATTGCCGGGGCACAGTCCCAGTACGTGCCGTGAACCACCGAGTGCAAGTGGATGCCATCTGCGTTTCCGCAGATGTCTTGAATACGACGCTGCCACTGCGCAGAGTGCAGTCTGTCCGACTGCAAGTAATCGAACTCGATGTGGCCAGAGCTTTTCGAGGTCTCCTGGGGGAAATGGCGGCATTGGCCCAGAGAGTCGCAGACTCCGTGGACGTGCGCCCAGTGCCGCACCATCATCTCCACCAATGCTGGGTCCTTTGCAAGGGGGTGGTTGCTCTGGCTCCTCCCGTGTTTTTCCCACTTTGAACGCTTGCTCAATCTCCCGATGTTGTTCCTCAGGACATCATACGGGGCTTGCACCAATGGAGTGGCCAACTCCAATGACTTTGCGCCAGCCACATGCGACAGCTTCAGGAGATTCGCCAGCATCTCGCTCGCGATGAGGACCGACTTCAGCGGCAGTCGTTCAATGCTTTCCAGTGCCCTGTGTGATGGCCGCTGTGTTGCCACAGCGGCTTGGTTCACTCTGTCCAGGAAGTCTGCAAGCGGAGTCCTGCAAAGGTCATAGAGGTCGTGATGACTCAGCATCGTATTGACCTTCACCCACTTGTGCCCGGAATTCTGGTCGAGCGGCTTTGTTGAGACCCCATCCACATTGGCCATCCCGTGTGGCAGGAGCTCGGGTTTGCCAATGCGTTGAGGGCCACGGACCTCTAGTGTATCGTGGAAGAATGACGGCAAGACGAAGCCGAAATTGATGTGGTTTACGTTTCTCCGCTTGCCTTCCTGCAGGGGCATTGCTTGAACAGTGTTTGCAATAGTTAGAACAAACGTACAGGGACATGCAGCTTTTCACACGCCCCAACCCCATGCACTTTCCCAAACCTGTCCTGAAATTTCTGGTTTATCAGCGTCGTGTCTTTTGCCAGCGTGAAAAAGTGGCCCGCGACGCTGGAGTCCAGCTGCAACCCAGCCTCTTCTACCAGTTCCCTTAAGGCGGCATTCTTGGCCGCATCTTCCTGCCAGTTTCCACCATGCCTGTAGACAAGATCTGCTGGAACTATGCTTCCAGCAGGTGTAGCAAGAAACCCGCCGCACCTTCGGTGCGCCAAGACATGCCAGTCGAAATTGACATTCATGAACAAGTATAGCGCCACACTGCCATACTCGTCGGAATGTCGCGGCATGTCCTGCTGTGTTGCCAAAGCAGTCTTCAATCTGCCTTGCCCTTGCTGGAAGCCAAGGCTGGCGCGCAAGCAGTGTGAGATGCAGTTGTGTTTCATGATCACTGAACGGCAACAACATTTGAGAGCTGTTTTTTTCCACTAGCAGCCTGAGTAAGTAAGTTTGAACAACCAAGGCAAGGAGCTCCAACAAATAGATCATTCGACAGCAACTGTTCAACTGCGGGTGCAGAGCTGGTTCGAGATGCAGTTTTGTCAACAATGTGGTGCGCATGGAGTTGCGGAAGCTTTATGTTGAAGAGGCGAAGGGCAATTCCTGCTGTCGCCAACGACAACACAACCGAAAAAACAAAGTCGCGCAGTGTTACCAGATGCCTGCATACCCTACTCGAAGAGCTGCACAGCCAACCCAGGGCGGGCCCTTGCTCATGGATTGACAAAGCATTGCGCTGCGTTTTTTTTCTGGCTGCAAAATGTGCGTAGAGACTGTTGCGGCAGCAATTCAAGTGAAACACTGGCAAGACTGCGTGGCCGCAGTTTGCGTCTAGCGATGCTCGAAGACTGTCTCCTTGTGCTTGATTGTCTCCTTGGACTCATTCTTCTGATTCAGCAGCTTAATAATCATCATCTCTATCTTGTTGACACGGCCTTGCACCCCTGTCAGCTCGTCCAAGATATCCTTAAGCACTTCCTCGGGCGGGAGCGGCGGCGGACTCAGCCACGGCGGCGGCGGGGAGGTGCTGGTCCACGCCGAGGATGCCTGCGATGATGGCGGCAAGCGATCATAGCAGGCACACGCAGCAAATCACCTCAAAGTTCCAACCGCAAACCATCACACCGCTGTCTTTGAAGGCCTTCTTCTTGAACAACGGGGTCTTGCATTTCCATCCGCAGACATCGCACACGGCCTGCCAGTCAGAATTCCACGGCATTGTCTGACTGACAGCTGCGTTTCCGCAGATGTTCCACAGATGTTCCTGCTGCGGCGGGCAATTCAACCATCACGACATGAACACAGCATCCCTGACACATGTTTCAAACTGTTCAAGGCGCGCCCGAGCAAACGCAGGCACGAATCGAAGACTGCAGCTCTACCACCATTAGCCTTGCGTAAGAGGGTCTTTTTCTTGTTCCGACCTTGCGCCCGAAACGTGTAAAGTCAAGACTAAGCTACTGATGGAATTTGCAGAGGTGTTGGCCATTAACAAGAACCAACTGCGGGCACGCAGTTGGTTTTCGCGGCAGCAGCGCTGCGTGGAACTCCGGCAGTATAAACATGGGACATCTATCGCCGGCGCAATTCAGACTCTAACTTCTCCAGCTCCTGCGTGCTTTGCCACAATTTGTGATCGATGACCTCCGTGGTGTCCATTGCCGTCTGCCACATGCGGAGCGACATCCTGCGCATAGACTCAACCTGAAAAGTCTCTGCCCCTCTCAGAATCAATAAACAGCTGCTGCCTGCCATTGCGCGTGTTTTGGAACTCCTCGATGAGGTCCAGCGCCGAATCCAGATTGTGGTACTCCTGCCGCATCAGGATCTCAACAGCTACCACCATCTGCAACTCTTCCTTTAGGTGTTCCATTTGCGTTTTCAATGCCTCGATCTTCCGTCGTCGAGCCCCAGCCTTGGTCATGGCGCGCAACGCAGGTGACTGTTCCATCATGGCTCCCCTAAAAAAAGGCCAGTTTGGACCACAGCGCTGCAAAGTAAATTGCGCAAAAAGCATCTCAAATTGACAAATATTGCCCCAGGTGCTCTTTTTCTTGCCTGCAAACAAGCATGCGGCAGCAAACACATCGTTTCTCAGGCTGCAGCAGCCCCTCAAGCTCAGCCCAAACACTCACTGTGTTGCCGCAGTGTGTTCGTATGTGAACTCTCGAAGCACCGGCTGCAAGTCCTGTATCAGGACATGGACTGGCCAGAGTATGGCCAGAAACACACGCTCTGCGTCGTGGCCAGCGGCAAGACCGCCCCACACATCCAGGGCCTCGCTCACCTGCAACATTTGGTCATGGAGAGCGCGCAGCTCGTCAAGCTTAAGCTTGTTCAGCTTCCCCTTCATCGGCCGCAGCATCTCGTACTCATCAAACATCCACAAGACGTCCTTGTAGCGCACATCAGTCACCGGTGTCTTGTGACAAAAAAAGTGTTCAAGCACAGCGCATGTGGCGCAGCACTTGCTGATGATCTTGGAGTTCATCCGGTTGTCTTTGTACAGAGGGCCCAGAGTCTCGCAGACCTTGATGAGCATCGAGAAAGGGATCTTGTCTGGTTGCCCGCAAGTGATTCGTTGGATGTCTTCCGCCAACTTGTATAGGCAATCCCCCCGCACACTGCCAGCTGAGCCCTCCTCCAAGTACCTGGATGCCATGGCTTCGCCAGCTTTGGTTGCAAAGCTGGACATTTCAACGAGTTGAAGCCGAACCGAAGCTGAGCCAGTTGAACCGAATGGGCGGGCGGCGGGCGAAAACTCACTGAGCCGCACGCAACGCTGGCAGCAAAACAGACCCGCTTTTCCTTGTGCTTTGTAAAACTCAGGAGTTGCCAAACTTCTCAGGCAAAGCAAAAACCTAAGCTGAGCCGGGCTCTCAGGGGAAAGGCTGTGTTTCCGCAGCCTTTTCTAGATGCAAGTTCAGTCAGAGTTCAAGGGTAAACAAGCTCACGCAAAGTCAAACAAGCATCGTCCAACAGCATCTCCAATGGTGTAAGAGGTCCGTCAATGTCGGCCAGTTCGTTCAAGAAGCGCAGAACCTGGGTCGACTCTTCCACAAAGGCCCGCTCTTCAGCAGTGACGCGTGGAAGTTGCGTTGGTCCTGGAGAGCCTGGAGAGCACAAATCCCGCACAAGAGGCTCCCTGGCCATATCATCAGAAGGCAATGGCGAAATCAGCGCGCGCGCCATACCAGCAAGAACGACTGCGAAAGGAAACATCGCGGCTCTTCGCCCAGTTCTTTCCATGATCAACCGCAGGACCCGGCTGCATTTCCTGACAAAAATCTCGTCAATCTTCATTTCAATGACATGCAGCGCCACGCAATGCGCGAGCTCGTCAGCGTCAACCCCGTAAATGTCCATGGCAGCACGTGCGCCAAGTTTCACTACCAGCAGACATAGCAAAAACAACTCTCTGAGCCACCGGATTGTCCAAACATCAAGGCCCCCCTCCCTCCCCAAGATTTTCGGCAAAAAAACACTTCCGAAAAACAGATTGTTTTGACAAAGAACGCGCACGCGAAAAAACAAGGTGTTCGGTCCAAAAAAAAAGCACACAAAAAATGCATAAAAAGCATGTCCTTAATGACCGGCCAGATTAAGTTGGGGTCCTCCCTCAAGGCGTTTCACTACTGCTCGTTCACGATGTTCGTCTTTCTTGCTCGAGGCCTCCTGTACCTCCAGCTTCTTGAATGTCCTGAGTTCCTCATTGTCCGCGTCGAGCTGGCGAACGAAGCTCTCTTCCTGTTTGAGCGTTGTCTCCCGATCCTTCAGTTGGTTCTGAAGCTTGCGCATTTCCTCGAGGTACTCATCACGCATCCTTTTAGCTGTCGACTTCCAGAACTCGGCTTCTTTCGACTTCTCGTTCATCGTACATCGTTCTTCTTGTGTTGCTTCCCTGACTTGGGCCAATTCAAAGACAGCATCCTGTCGATGGCCACCCTCGATAGCAATCATCTGGTCCTTCTTTGACACATCAGATTCATACTGTTTGACGATTTCTTCCTTCCCACGAAGCAAGCAATCTGCTCCTTTCGATTCCTGCTCCGCAAATGTTGTCACGTCCAGCTGTTCCCTGGTGTCCTCCAACGAGTACATCTCGGGACGCTTGACCAGCGCATGTTCCAACTGTGACTTTAGGCTCTGAACCATCTCCTCCTCGTTGAACTTTTCGATAGACGTAGACGATTCAATCCCTCTGATCTGTTGTTGATAAACGGAAATCTGTTGCGAAGCTTCACGGTGAATCTGAGTTGCATGTATAGCTGATTCCTGCGCGGCTGCTTTCTCGCTCGCCATGTAGGATCTCATCACTGCAATCTCCTGCTTCTGCTCCATGATCGTTCCCTCGGCTTGTCTCATCTGTTGCATCATTGCATTCGACTCCATGTCCTTCTTCTCCCCGTACTGATATGCGTTCATCTCTCATGCAAATTGTCTGAATGGCATGTTCAAGCTGTTAAATCAAATCGATCCTGCACCAATGAGAGAAAACGCTGTTCACAAACACTGGCAATGGGACGCTGGTTCCCGGGATAGACCTCGCAAGAGGGACATGTGATACATTGCGGCCGCAACATCACAGAGGGCCTGATCGGATGTCGCGGGCAAAATGTTTGGCAAACACACGGCAGCACCATCCTCACAAAGGGAGTCATCAGACCCGATCAAGACGGTGTTTTGAACTCCACCAAGTTTAGGGGTCCAACACCAAACATGAGAGTGATTGCGCCAGCACGCTATCTTGCAACAAGAGGTGATCAGGCTAGTTTTGGCTGGCATGTCACACTCGTGGACACCTTCCCTGAACAGCACGGGTGGAAAGGTTGTGTCCCCTCGAACTGCGCATGGGATTGCTGTAGCATCATGGCAAACGCACCGCCACGCTGTTTCACAAGCTCAGCACCAGACTTGGTGAATTTTCCGACTAAGAGGCTGGCAATGATGTTTTGCGGGTGTGGAATCTTCCGATCGCCTGACGGCGTCAGCAACTTCCCTGCCATAGCGAATGCAAGGCCTGCGTGCACTGGCGCAATGAAACGGTGGCCTGCAGCAAAACGTGCATCCGGGACAAGCTGGCAGAACAACCCTTTGCTAGCGAGCAAGCTGGCTGGGGTCTCACGCGCAGTCAGATATGAGGCCATGGCTGTGTTGAGCTTGTTGGTCCTGAACACATTCGAGATCTGTCTGCGCGCCGCACAAACTCAGGATTTGCTCAACGCCAACGCAAGGTTTCCAAAAAGATTCAACTTCGGCTGATACGAATCAGGCCTAGGCTGCATTGCAAATTGATCAGCAAGGATGGCAATCCACCTGGACCTTGACGTACAACTCAGGTCATCCAGCTTCACATCGGGACACACTGGAGTGTAATGAGCAAGTTGCATCATTTGAGCAATCTTGGAGGCATGCTTGTGTTTCACAATTCAGCTTACATTCTCAAGCAAGACCAGTGCGGGCCGAGCCACGTTGAGAGCTTTTGCAAAATCAAACCAAACTTGCCCATTGATGTCATCTAGGCCACCTGCTCCACAACTGACAGGGTAAGCTCGCGACCCAAACAGGGCTCTGAAGCTGATGTCGCAGCTCGTACATCAAAACTCTCATGTATAAGCCAACGTTGCGGTTGGCATGATTGATCCAAAGCCTGCTGAATGGTAAGAATGGATCCAGCATGGTTCGCGCGACACATGGTCAAGGCTGGAAAGCAATGATCCCAGGCGGCATTGATGTTGAAAAACTTATTCAGTTCACTGAACAGCACGTGACCATCCTCCAAAACCGCCTGAAAAGAGCTCAACGACGTTCCAAGGTGGCGCAAGGCAACGGGCAATAGAACTGCACGAAGAAATGCCATCAAAATACCAGAAATGTCCCGCTCACCCCGTGGTTTGCACATTGTACAAGGAGATGATGCCATCTGAGGGGCAATCCAACACCCGGTTGACATGTGCAAAGACTGCAGCAAGCACTGGCATGTCATCGAACTGCTTGAGCATTCGTCCAAGCATCGTTTGACTCGCAGCTTGGGGTAACCTCTGGTACAGAATCTTCATGCTCGGTACACGGTTCCACACCCGCTTGGCCAAAAGAAGGGTTTCCAGAAAGCCGGAGTGAAAAAGTGATGCAAAAGGGCAACGCCAGTAGTCGCGCAAAAAATCCCAGAAAATTTCAGATTGCCCTTCGTCAAGCCCATCAAGGTCCTCGAAAAGGCTGCGTCCGAACAACTCTGACCTCAGCTTGACGACAGATGTCTGCTCCAGGTTCTCTCTGACGATCCGCAGGCACTTGCACAAGTCCAAAAGATAAGAAAGAGGTTGTTCCACATCAGAAAATTTATACTGTAATTTCCGACTCAAATGCCACATTGTCAACCGAACACAAAGGGGCCAGCAAAGCAGCCACCCAGAGATCCAGCAAAAGTATCCACGGCAGCTACCCAAACTGTCTAAACCCACCACTTGATCCAATACGACAGGGAGAGCAACCGTCGTGGCTGAGACAAACGGAAAAACTTGTAAAAACTTAAACCAAACATCAGAGCGTAGTTGACCGCACCGAGAAAGAAATCACATCCATCGAGATTTCAAACACTAAATCATCGGCCCCCAAACCGAACCATTTTCGGCTGAGGGTTGTCAAGGGGTCCACACGTTTGGTTTGGTTCCTTACCAAGCCCACTCTTCGAGGGAAACAGTACGCGAGTTTAGGCTCACTGTTCTTTCAATACAGCGAGCACGAACCTATAAAACTTTATGAACCTTCGGCCTTCGGCTCAGGAAAAGCTAATAGCTGCAGGTGAGGAAAACCAGATCCAAGCAGACCGGAACCCCGTCTTGAAGGGGTTTTGGCGCAAAACAAGGCCCTTACTCACCTACATATATGTTAGCCATCCCAAAGGGAAAGCGGTTTAAGTCCTTGGGCCAAACTGCTCATTCCCTGTTGCGTCAACTGGGACATGAGGAAGGATGCAGTCACCTACATGTACAAGTGACTGCATGCAACGGGTGTCCAGTTTAGGAACCGTGTTTGAGTCAGGTCGGTGTAAAGTCGGTTGTTCTACTGTTTGGCTCAAGGCTTAAGTGACCCTGGTACCCGGACGCGTTTTTGCAGTGTGAGTCTGCTAGCTTGCTCTTCGAGCATTCCTGGAGAGCACAATGTGGACGCCGACTTGCTTTCCAGATGGGACGGCCAGGCAGATTCAATTCCAGACCAGTTTGAAGACTGGCTTCGCACTCCTCTGACTCTTCAGCAACTTTGGTTTCGTGACAGAGCAGTGGAATTGCACCCTTCGGCCGCCTCCTTGCCTTGGCGTCCGCCTGTGAATGATTTCTTCATGTGATGCTTCTCTTCTCCAGCTGAGCCGCAAATGGCATGAGCGACAAACCTCACGTTTTTCAGGGGGGCAGGCGGCGAGGTTTGCTTTGTCACTGGCAGATTTCTAAGGGGGTGTTCTTTGCTTCAGTGGCTTCAGGGGCTGGAACTCCCTTTGCTTCACTTCAGCAACCGCCAGTGTCAAAACAAACTGCTGCTTCGCTTTCGCATTAGCTCGAACTAGGTGTGGCTGTTGCTTAGGGGAACTTGAACGGTTTGTGTGTCTACTCACATGTGTTTCAGTTAACCCTTGCATACGCAACACGGATGCTCAAGCAACAGCCACCGCATGCTGCCAAAGCGTTAGCTTTAAATTTGTTCACCCTCCCTCCTCTCCCTTGGGTTTTTGCTTCAGACTTTCAGTCTTGCTTTTCAGAGTCTGTTTGGTGACTCCGGCTTTGGGCTGAGAGCGCACGCTTGCTTGCTTTTGCCCACTTAGGGGCACGCTTTGCACGGAAACGATTGATTTCCTTTTTCACCTTTAGGGAGCGAGAGGCCGTTTCACTTTGGCTTTCTGGAGCGGGGGTGTTCTTTGCTTCAGTGGCTTCAGGGGCCGGACCCCCTTTGCTTCACTTCAGCAACCGCCAGTGTCAGAACAAACTGCTGCCTTGCTCGCATTAGCTCGAACTATTAGGTGTGGCTGTTGCTTAGGGGAACTTGAACAAAGCCAAGAACCTCATTCGTGCGATAAGATCGACCTGAAGGCGCTTGATGAGACAGTTTGGATTCGCTGAGTGGGAAGTTGCATGAGGCCTGGACCGAGCACCCTGAGCTTGCCCGCCCAGTTGTCTTGAAGTCTGCGTACAAGCAGTTTGCAATCTCCCCCAAGGAGTACTCGAAGGCCATCCTCTGTTTGAAGGAACCCGGCTCATCTGAAGTCCGCGGGTTCGGGTGCTTGACTTTACCCTCTGGGGCGATCTCTTCAGTGGTATGTTTCAACAGAGTGGCGCGCCTTTTCCAGCGGATCTTGCAAGAGTTGTGTGTCCTTGCTTCTAATTATTTTGACGACTAAATTCAAGCAGTTGGCTGCGAGTTCACACAGTACTGTTGTGACGCTGGCCTCTCTTCTTGGTGTCAGACTCGCCCAGGACAAAGACGAACCGGCTGCGCTATGCGCTGACCTACTTGGCGTGACGCTCGATCTCTCGGATGATAGGCTTCTAGAAGTTCGGATCGCTAACAAGAAGTCGCGAGTGGCCGAAATGTCGAAGTCTTTGCAAACGGTTCTGGGAGAAGGCAAGGCGGTCACGTCTTCCCTCCCTGCAATTTTTTTGCAACCAACGAGTTTCAGTCATTGACGCCTTGTGCAGGGATGGTCTCGGGTCTTTGAAGCGGAGACTGACTGAATCAAGGACAAGGATTATTTCTGCCGAACCACGCCCTCCTGCGTTGGTCTTCACTGATGGGTCTTGCGAACCATTCAATGATAGCTTCAGAGGTTGCGTTGGTGGAGTGCTTTTTGTGTGGGGCCGTGGCATCTGGAACGTCAGGGCTTTTGGATCTCATGTTCCCATGGACAGCTGGCCCGAGACCGGCAAAAGGCACTTGATTGGTCCAGCAGAATTTGCTGGAACACTTTTCTTGGCGATCGTGTGAGTTTCTTCACGGACCATGGAGGTGCACTGCCGTCCCAGAGCAATATTTCGGACGGACCATCCAGAGGTCGATGGGGCGCAGTTTCTCAATTGGATTGCATCAGGGACAATCCAAAGTGTTGCATTACTGGCGTTGAAACCATTGCAACTTGACACCATGTAGAGTGACGTGGGGAGATGCACAATGGTGCAAAGTTTGTTTGATGTCAAAGAGACATCGATAAGAGAAGTTAGCGATTTGCGTTGCAAAGCAAAAGCAGATCTCCAATCTCGAACATTCCCCCACGCTCTCTACCGAGATGGTGTGTTGAAAAAGTGTGCGCCATTGCATTCGAACATGTCCAGCTTCGGTTTGTTCTTGCTGCCAGGAGGCCTGCCCCGTCGTTTCGGCTCCGGTGCCTCCGGCGCAGCGTGCGGTGCCTCCAGCGCAGCGTGAAGTGCCTCCGGCGCAGCGTACTCCTGCGCCTCCGGCGCCTCTTGTTCGGTCGGCTCCACCCTGTTTAATTATACGTGGTCAAGATATAACACGAACGACAAAGACGACCCTCGCAGCTGGACGACGTTGCCGTCCAGATCGGTCAGCCGGAAGCGCATGTGCCTCAGGGTGACGGGGCCCCTCAAACCCATTAAACGCCCGTCGTCGGAGCCCGTCTCCACAATGGTGCCCACTCCGCTCTTCAGCGTGATCTTGGAGAGGGTGTCGTCACCCAGGTTGCCCAGCACTCGGCTGGCGTTGGCCAACTGGGCGCAGCGCAGGTAAGATTGCGCTGTATCCAAAAGCTCGAGGCCAGTGAAATTCAAATCGCAAAGCTTGAACGGCGTCCGGTAGTCAGCTTCAGATAGCCTCCAAGTCCTGTTGGGCCATTGCGTCTGCTGCAGCTTCCACAGCAAAAGCGCAAGAAGTCTTGACTGGCCGAAGAAAGCAGCCGGATGGATCCGCTACCCGCAACCAGATGCGCTTGTTAGTAACTGAGATCCACTGAAGGTCAGCCAAACTGGTGACAGTCTGATGCCTCACGGAAAGCAGCTTGGCTCCCAGCGGAATAGGCAGAATCCGTCGGGACGCAAAGTAAAGACCAGCTCGGCGGAAAGGTGCGACACCAGGTGTGGCCAGTCCCCAGGGTCAATGCTGTAGGCCGTGCCCAGCGGGCACTGCAAATCCGTGTAAGGCGATGCCAACCATGGGTGAGAAGATGTATAAAGCTGGCAACGCCACTGGAGCAAGCCAATTACCGGATAAAGGTCATTTTTCAAAATCCGCGAGGCTGAAAGCAGCCCGCGAATCCCAGTGGCTAGCTTGTCGCGCTTGACCTGTGGCACCGTCACCCCGCCGGCCAGAAAATTGAATTGCCAGCCGGAGGACCCGCACTGAAACTTGGGCCATGCCACCGGATAACCAAAGACCTGGCAAAAGCAGAGTGCCAGGGGTGCCAAAAGATCAATGACCTGCAGTTCCGTGAAAGCAAGGAGGTCGTCTGCGTACATCAGGAGTGCATGGCGCACCCAAAACAGCTGGTGCAGAACTTGAACCAAAAACCCGCTGACACGCTGAAACCAAGAGGCAGAGAAAACGGCGCCAAAGGGACAGACCTTATAGAAGAAGAACCGCAAAGCCTGTCCGGGCACCTGCATCTGAATACCGAGAAGACCGCGATCCGATTCGGGGGAAAGCTGTGGCGAACCGACTGACGCCTCGTTGACCACACAAGCAGAGTTGGTATTGCAGATGCTGCTGTCCACCACCAAGCGAGGTTTACGGCCCTCTGCCTTGACCACATTCATGCGGCCCACGGCCAGCTTATCCCCCCAGCGCTCCTGAGCATCCGCAAGGCTGGAAACCTCCTCGATGTACCCTGCTGCCAGCTCTTTTTGAACCAATTCTGCCAGCAAAGCGTTCAGCCTCTGCCCCACCCCAGTTGCCAAAGCAAATTTGTAAGTCCTCATCAGAAGGAGGTACACAGCGAGGGGCAAAAACGTTGGAAGCCGGTATGTCGTTGTCGAAACCAGTCGGAACACCGCGCAGCAAAGCAGGCCACAGCGCCACATCCTTGTCACCGACTGCTGCGCCGAAAGCAGCGAGAGCATGGAGGCAGTACGGCTGGCCGTCAGGGACCGACCAGTCCACGCTCCCTGCTGCACCATCCAATCCGAAGTGACCTGACGCAAGGTATCCACTTCAGCTGCAGAAAGCAAAGGATGCACACGTGCACAACCGGTTCTGCAATCTGCCAGTCGTCGGGGGACCTGCTTGTTGAGCAAGAACTCGATGAAGTTGCGCCGCAAATCCCGCAGCGCGGTCCCGGGCGGTGGCGCAGACCAGTCTGGGGATGACTGCACGCCCCCCCCATCTTGCGAAGCTCGTTCATGTCTTTAGCAGGCATTCGTGCCAAAGCATCCAACAGTGAAAGCAAAGTTCTCATTGCAAAAGCCAAAGTCTGTTTTAGGGCTACTCCAAAAGTGGCGCGCAGCAAACGAATGGGATATGCATTTTTTTTCTCCGTCAAGACAATTTGGCCCCCCCAAGTCCAGTCTTGAGGGGCGTGCGACTAGGGTTTGGGACACCCAAATGTGAGCAAGCAAAAGTCCCCTTGCGCAACCCAAAACGGTTCCCATCAAACAGCCATCTCAGGGAAACCTAGAGCGCCAAAGGACATGTGAACCTCATCGAGACAACTGCAATTTTCCTCTTCAAGCTTTGAAAGCGGTCTGGGGTTTGAAATCAGTTCGGCCAAGTCCAACAAGGAGAGAGAAACGCATTCTGAGTTGGACAGCCGTAAACCATTCTGACTGTGCTCGGTTGCACATTTCAGCTGGTTAGAAACTCTCCCCCCATTTTGACTGCGCGCGACGGCACATTTCAACTGGTTGGAATTCTGTCTGAGGTGATCCGGGTGGGTTGGGAGGGACAGGATCTCCGAAGATTGAAGGCCTACCCGCCCACCACACCCTTAGAGCCGCAATGTTTCCAGACATGAAACATTGCGAAGTCACCTGATGACAGCAAAATTAAAACGGAAAACGAACTACACACAGAGCAGACACATCTTGTCAAGAGACGGCAAGGTGACGTCCCGTAGGACGCTATGCACCGAACCCTCCAGCTGTAATCCAACCACGTGGAGGGGGAAGGAATGATAGTTACAACAGTGGTCCTGACAAATGCAGCGCAAGCGAAGTGTTTTCCGCTCTCAATGCCGATCACGTATGAATGCAGCTACACATCAGATCTTGAACCTCAATTGTGTCTTGAGCCAAATGGCGATCCAATGGAACACCATGGAAATGACTTCATTACGCAACAGCCATTCATTACTCATATTTACAAGTACACCCTCATACAGCAATACACTTACATAACCCAAAACACTATTAGGGAGTTACCTAATGACCTAGAGGTTTTAAACAAATCCCCCGCTAATTGTATTGAAGGCGGTCGGACACATAATCGAGATTAATATTATCATCATGCGTGTCCAAATTCACCATACACACAACGAAAACAATAACTTTCCCACATTATCGTGACAACACAAAACATTTATATCTCTCAACGGAACATTTAACAAAACGTTCCCAAATAACAACTTATCATAATATCGTGTCGTGCATTCTTTTACTTGCTATCGCTACACCGTTCATTCGTTGTGAAACATGCCGGGTTCGATTGTAGGAAAGTGAAACATTCATCCACCAATCGAAGCGCACTCCCATATGCAGGTGTATACAATACACAATCGTCACGTCATTTGACCACCAGTGAACATCCCAGCTGCCGCATTTGCGCATCGCGCAGCCGTCATCCATAGAAAATGGGATGGCCATAAGAGTCCACCAGAGGCGCCTGCTCGTAAGCAATCTGCATATCTCCGGCAAAGAAATATCGGTGAGCAATCAATGCAAATCATAGCCATTCCAGATACCATGGTCAATGTATAAATAATGAAAAGGAAATCATCCATTAGGTAATAGTCCCATCCATGAATATCCAGAATGTCATAGTCGTCGGAATATGTAACCATATACACATCCATTCAACTTGGATACATGAAATCATATCATGATGTAAAGTCGTTCCATCACAATGGTGTTGATGAGACGCAAGCAACAGATGGGGACTAACCCACATCGTGCCGCAATCAGCATCTTCACTACGCATACCTGTCCCCAATGGACAGTCTGTGAGTGCGTCGACGGAACTCCTCGTCCAAGTTCTTCTGGGCCTCTCGTGCCCGGACACACTTCTTGCTGTAATCCTCAGGTAGCCAGCGCCCTTTCCGAAGGCACCAATCCAGCAGAGGTGTGTCACACTTGTTCGGGTCGACGGCCGAGATGATGGCGCTCACGTTGACCGCGTAACCATATTTGCCAAGGTTCAGGCCATCCCTCACGAATGATATATACTTACAGTTGAAAGCCAGTGCAAAGCATCTGAAAATAATATCACCTACCGGGCGCACTCGGTCCTTGACCAGGAGCTTCATTTCGTCCTTGGTGACATCGAGGATTCTCGCTGCAATCCACAGCTTGTAGAATGTGTATAGTCCCTCGCATTTGCACACCGTCATACGAATATATTCGTCACGCTCCTCAACCGATCGGAAGGCTCTTGTCCGAACATTCTCCGATTGAGAAATCTTCGTTATTGTTGATGGCAAAAGTATACCTTCCTGATCATGCTCAGTCATGTTGGGGTATCTCTTGAAGTCATTGTGGTAAGGGCAGCCCTGTCTCCCCTCGAGTTGGGCATTCATCGTTCTCTCCTCGCCACCCTCGAACATCCCCCACATCTTGGACATCTGGAGTGCGATAAACCCTGCCATGTACTGAGCCTCACGCGGCTCGTCAAGACAGATCGCCATCCGCTGGGAATTTATGATATCCCGTGACGTCAGATCAGTGTCGCGGTAATACCAACCGCTGTCATCCTCTTCTGACGCATATCCGGATGTATATCCTTGCGTGTCCATGTCGTCTTCTTCTCCCGGAACTTCCTCCGCTTCGTCATCATCCTCCTGTGCCGCCGCATCGTGGTTAGCTTCTTCCTGTGCGCGCTTGGCATCTCCCGAGACGTTGGGGTTTTGATTGTCCTCCTCATCGTCGGAGTTGACGTGGATGTAGTACCTCCCGGTGGAGATCAGTTGCGCCTCGCATTCCAGGCATAAGCAGAAGCAGGTGGGGATCGCGGTCGCACACGATGGACATATCCGGCATCTCAGTCCTTCCCATGTCTCATCATTCAGGATGACGACTTTGCTGATTTCGTCCCGGACCTCGTTGACCTGTGCATTGAACTCCTCCATCTTGTTGATTCGATAGAGTTCGCAGGCACGATTAACCATGTCAACGATGTAGTGCAGATTATCGGCACCTGTCTCAGTCTCCGGCATCCTCTCGCTGATCTTTGTGACGTTCTGGAGGACCATCGCAGCCGACTCTTGGGATGAGTTGACGAAGCCAGGGCAGATCTCGTTCTCCACACACTTCGAGTACGCTCTCTTGACATCAACGTACTCCAGGCGTTTCCCTCCGTTGCTTTTGCCAATCCAAATGGACTTGACCTCATAGAACGGGACCACGTCAAAGACCATGAAAGTCCCATTTGCCGCGACTCCAGCTCCATACCGCGCGAGGGTTGCACTGGGAATGTAGATGATCGCAATCGGGTCCCCCTTCCTTACGTTCCGTAGCGTCACCTTCGTTGCCACGTTCATCTCATCCCATGGAGCGAACGCTCCGAAGTGCAGTGCTAGCCTGTTACCGCCATCGATTCCGCCGGGGACTAACCCACAGCGTACGATGCTTGGCAGATTTTCCACATACGTCACATGGAATGCTCCTCCGAGAGAATCACCCAGTGCGGATGAGCTCATGAATCCAAAATCACTGTGACCAGTTGTGACTCGGATGCACCAAGGTCTGTACCATCCATCGCATCTGTTGAACATCCTGTCGATGTCGTCCCGATCCATGCCAGCTTTGGTCATTTCCTCCCTGGCCGCCCTGGTGTCGTTCGGGGTCATGATGCTTGGAAACCTTGCTGCCAGGACCTGAAATCTCGATTTCTTGCTTCCAGATTCCTGCCACTTGATCACCTCCATGATGCCCATGTATCGCTTCGCTCTCGAGGTGCCTGGTGGGAATATGTCGTTGTTCCGGTCGTCAATGACTGCATCAATGTCGACCCATCCACCTTCGTCGCACCTGAAAGCACTTCCTCGGCAGCTGCCGATCTTGTGTCGCAGGACTCGGCATAGGTCATGAGATAGCTGGTTTGCTTGGTCTTTCGTAGCAAATACCGAGCGATCATCGCCAATCCTGCACAGTGGAGCGCCGTCAAAAGGAGCAACGCAGAAATTGACACTCTTGCCAAGCTGCATCACGTCCACCTGCTCAAGGATGGCACCTTTGGGAAAGTATCTGGGGTCAACGATGGACGCATACGCCCATGGCAAGTGCACATCACTCACGTCGCCATACTTCGGGATGTAGCACGGGATGGTGTCGCATCCCATCTCCAGCGTCTTCTTGAATGCCCTGTTGTCCCCGCACGGGTTGTAGGTGAGGTCCACGCCACCACATTGTAGCTCTCCTCCCTCAGCCGTGTCAGCCATCTCCACCAAGTTGATGGTATAGCTATACATCTCAATTGTTTCTTTCCCTGCTTGTCCCCCTTTCTTTCTTTCTTTCTTTGGACGTTGATGAGGGCGGTTCCTCCGTATCCCCCATATCTTCATCCGATGACACGGGATCACTGCTGAGTAGCTTACGGAGCATCTTCATCGCTTTCTCGTTGCCAGCAGCCTCCTCAATGTCTTTGCAGTCGCCGTCGTGGGCCAGGTTCGCGCACTTCTTGCAGATTCCCATTTCTCCCATGCACTTCTCCATTGACTCCAGGAATCCTAGCGCCGCTCTCCGCCCGTCGATCACTCGCTGCTTCTTTTCTTCCTTCTCAGCGTTGGGCTGAGAGCTTCGGCTCGGGTCTGGCGCTTGACCAAGACCGTCACCTTCGCCCTCTGTTGCCTTTCTCTTGGACCCTTGGGCAGCAGGCTCGGTTATCAGGGATCGCGGGTGTCTGGGCTTAGTCTTGTTCATGATGTCCAGCACTTCTTTCGTGGGCGCCCCGAGTTGCGCGGAAGGTTTGTTCCGCTTTCGGTTCTGGCCCGTCGTGTGGGTCACGTTCCCGGCGAGGTGTCGTACGATTGACTGCTCGAACTCCCTCTTGATCTTCCACACATCCTTCCACAGTGGCAGTTCGTGCTGAAAGTACGACATCACCTCAAAGAACCCCAATACCATCTCGACGACGTCTCCCAAGGATTCCTCGTTTGAGGTTTGTCCTAGGAGTTCATACATCGTCCCTTGGTCGAGCACGCTCTTGATCCAGGAGGAATAGGCCACGTTGCCGAGATCCTTGTCTATCATGAAGATGGACATTCTCTCCTCGACTCCCTCAGAATTCTTGCACACGATCACATCCCGGGATGCACACAATTGCTTCCCGTGACCGTTGTTGTAGAACTGTGCTGCTTGATCCACTGTCATGCTCACGAAGCCCACGTGGGAGAGCTCCTTCTTCAGCTTAGAATACGCGAGCTCCCGTCCTGGATGTTGTTGACGTCCACCATGAGGTTTTGAAGGTCAGGGATTGCAACCACGCATTCCGCGAAGAGGCGCGTGTACAGCTTCTTCCCTTCGATAGACCTCGCAATACCGTTCGTGTCCGCATTCCAGTTCGCGCAACAGTTCACGCAAGAAGTGGGGTTGAACTTCGAGTTTGGTCCGAGCACCTTCGACTTGCTCACCTGCATCTCTCTAGCGCAAAGTTCACAGATAAACTTGCTGAGCTCCGTGACCAAATACCATCGAAGACGTTGATCACCGACATCGGCTTTCCCAAACGCATCTTGTTCGCCGTGTCCTTCATCTTGCTGTTCTTGTTTTCTCTTTGATTGTGCAGTGAAGGTCGGCTTGTACTCAAACTTCACCTTCGACTCCTCCATGTTCTTCGGGATGTTGAATCGAAGGTCGGGCTCGTTTATGCACGTCTCCTCCAGTTCACGCACAAACGCGTTGCTTGGTGCGACCGCATCAATGGATTTCTCCACCAGCAGTCGCTTCAGGAGAAAATGTTGCAGGTTCGAGCTCCCAGGGATCTTGTAGTTCTTTCCTGTGAGCGCATGGACCACGCGCCACAGGCGATCGTTCTCGGTCACCAGCGCGCCTGCCGCCTTGCAGATCTCGCTGACCTTGTTGGCGATCGTCCCCAAGTCCCCTCTCCCTCCATGGAAAGCAACATCACGATTCACGCACACAACGACTAGGCCCTTGCACGTGTTGACGAGGTCAGATACCGCCTTTTGCAGGGAGTCGATGATGGGATTGGCGGTCACCTGCCACCCACATCCTCTCATGCACACCCAATCATAGAGCGACATCCAAATGTGCACCGACACGGGTGAGTCATCCATGTCTCGCCTCCGTCGTTCGATGATGAGCTTATCCAGTTTCTGCAATCTGGAGATAATACTCAATGTGTCATTGGGCAAGGAGACTTGCTCACTCGACCCGTAGTATCACCTCTCTTCGATATTTGTCCATCCCTGTTCGTTGACCATCATCTGGAAGGTCTTCGTGCTCCCTTTTGAGTTGACGGCCCTCAGGGGCCAGTCCAGGACCAAGAAGCTCTTCTTCTGGATCATCATGTCGCGAATCGTTGCCTCACCAATGGTGCTCCTCTTCTGTCTCTTGATAATCCGGTTCAACTGTCCAGGTGCGTTGTCCGGGTTCATCTCCGCCTGGATCAACGCGTTGATGGCTTTGGCGCCCGGAAGGCGTCCAGTAAACAAGCATCCTGTTTGGGCACACAAGAAAGCATATAGCTGTAGCCATGCCGCGTTCCCCTTCCCAACATAGGAAAGAATAATCTTCTCCGCGCTGGTCTTCTCCTCGAAGTGCAATAGCGAAGATGTCAGGCATCTCAGCATACACTCCCAGTATGTTGCGTTCTTACCTTCTGCAAGACACGGCCCAAATACAGTTTGTATGATCGGGTACCCCGTATTGTTGTCTATGTTGAACTTCACATTGACAGTCGCGCCGCTCAAAGTAATACCCCCTTCGAATGAAGTGTAGGTATCATGTCCGGCAGTTGGGTTGATGATTACCCACCTGTCGTCATCTCCACCGGAGTTCATGTTGATGATCTTGTTGTCGATCTCGACAGCGCCGCTAGCATGCGACCCCCCACTTGAAGCTCCCTGCTGGGGGACTGACCCACCAGAGGTTTGGCTCCTTTGCCCGGAGCTCGATGCTGATTTCTGCTGCCGCTCCGTCTTCCGTGGTGGCTCCGTCTTCGATGATCCCATCACCCACCACGCCGGCTCCTCCCCAATCACAAAATCCTCGGGATACTTCTCCAGTTCCCTCTCGACTTCGTGCATCGTGCAGTAGTTGGTCTGGTAGAATTCGATCATGACATCCTTCTCGGCTTTCTTCTCGATCTCCTTCAACCAGCTCACCCATTTGCGCCGATCTTGGTTCTCAGCGGCCCTGTCAGCCGCGTGCGGTGCCAAACTGAGGGAGTTGATGTTCATCGCAGGCAGCTTTGACTCGTAGATCATGTCGATGCACCACAGGAAGTTCCTGGCGATCTCAATCTCCCGGTAGAGTTCGTTCAGCTCTCTCTTGTCCGGACGGAAATAAGCTGTGTACGACTGATCTTTGGCGTTCTTTTCTCCGAGCAATGGCTGCAGTCTCCTCATGATGAAGGAAACGCACATGAGCGAGTTGATCGCCCCGATGCATGCGTCAGAGATGTCACTGGGGGTTGACCCACAGATCATCCAGCGCAGGAGATTGTGCTGGCTGGCATTCTCATCTCTCCTCAGCCATCCAAGCATACATTCGTCGGCAGAAAGCTGTCCGAAAACTTTGCTGATGAACTCTAAGGCAACCCTCATAGACTGCCCTTCACCTTTCATCATCCCGCGGCCTTTGGCAGAATAATACGCTGAGTAGGCATAAATAGCAGGGACACCGATTTCCTCGATCCACTTTATGCACATGCCCAGGTCGCTGCCCATTTCCATCCTCTTGGGTATCCTCTTGCCTTCCTCGATGGCGTTCTTCACTAAGTTCCCCAAGAATATCGCCGCTTGTCTGGATTTCCCGACAGGCACGCAGAAGAATTCATCCGTGTTGACGACGGTCGGATTGGCAGTCATCTTGATGATATTCTCCGGAACCAGGAAAACCCAGAATAGGCAGCTGCAAATAATGCCACGGACTTGTCCCAACACTAATCCAGTTTCTGATTGAGGTGATGAACAAGCCCAACTCCTCCTCGAAACTTGGGGTTCGGGACTGACCCAGCTCCCCGCAGGCACCAGAGGTTCGGGACTAACCCAGCACCTCGGTAACGCAGTTGGGGTGGTGTAACTTTCACACGCAGTAGCTTGATGCTTCCGCGATCTCCCTCGCGTAATGCAAGCAAGAGCGGGTTTCAATGGTGCCGGCTTGAGGCACTTTGCTCGAGCACGAAAACGGCGAAGGATCACACCCACAATTATCGACGTGCACAACTGGGTTTCTTTGGTTTCACGACCGGCACAAGGTCCATGCTCATGGTTTCCATTGCATTTCTTAGACAACGAGCTACCAAGATCAAAGTTCCATGAAACAACTCTCCAAGGTTTCTTGATTGGCATGGGTTTCTTGGCGTACCTTTGCTTCAAGCCATAGCGACACCCATCAAACTCGTGACTAGTTCCATCATGAACAACCTCATGCAGTCTCTCTTATTTTCCCTTAACGACCCTCGCATTAGCGCATGGATCCTATACACGTAAAGAGACAAACAGTCGATGCAAATAAGTGTGCTCCACAATCCACACATCAAGTGTACTTGCTCAGGAAAAAACGGAACACTCAGCAGGTTCCTTTTTCACACAGGCACAAACGGGGGAGAGTTCGTCTCCGAGCCCGCAGCCTCCAGGCTGGGGGCTAGGCCAATATTCCTAAACGGAAAACAGGGCGGGAAAAGCGAAGCTTGGGCGGGACAATTGGCCTTAGGAGCACTCCGCGTCCTAAAAAAAGGGGGAACCCACCCACCCACCCTGGAGCCAGACACATTATGCAATCCTTGCAACGAGTCTGAGCTAAGACAAACAGTTCCAAACTAAATGCTCGTTTCCTCACGAAGGTTCGGAATCGTTTGTGGAAAAATAAGGTATTCATCTCTGCGAGAGTCCCTACTTATTTTCCCTGAACGACCCTCGCATTAGCGCATGGGTCCTATCCACATAAAAAAAAAACAAATGGTCATATTCAAATAAGTGTGCTCCACAATCTACACATCAAGTGCACTTTGCACTCAGCAGATTCTTTTTCACACAGGCACAAACGGGGGAGAGTTCGTCTCCGAGCCCGCAGCCTCCCCCCATCCTTCCTCGCGAGGGGGAAACTCAGGCACAGCTTCCCATTCCACTTTGTCCTGTGTGCAACCAAGCGCTTGGAGCTCTCCGCATTCCAAACGGCTGGGTGAGTCTGCCGGGTTGGAGACACTTGGGCAAGCGGGCAAATCACGATTTAATCTGAAGGTCTGCTTCGAGGCGACGGCTCTCGACAGCCCACCTGTCTGTAAAAGTGGTCGCTTCAGTCCCTCAAATAAACGCGGTTCGTGCAGCTTCGTTGCCAATGTAGTAGACCACCTGCGAAGAACCAAGAAAGGATTTCCAAAGTTGCTGCGCAATGAGAACTGGTAAAACTCCAGCTCGTAAACCGGATTCATGGATCCAGCACATAAAGCTTTCATGAACCCGTCAGGCTCAAGCTCAGAGAAATAACGTGTGCATCTGCCAGAAGGATCCACGAGTACGCCTCCGACCGAACCTTGCTTGTCGCTCGCTCCTCCGCAAGCGCCATTTGTGAAGACGATCCAGCACTCCTGAATCTTGGCCACAACTTCAAGAGGGCGACTTCCTCGCACCCTTTCAATAAAGAAATCCAGAGCACGGATTATTGCTTGGGATAGCTTGCACACTGTAACGCCTGACTCAGAAATAAAAGGCAACGCTTCAGCACTCACAGCAGCTGATATCAACGCGCGTGCACCAGAGAAAACCGTGAAGTCATCATAAAAACTCGTCTACCTTGAGTCCTGCAAACATCAAGGCAGCCGAAATGCGAAGGAAACCGCCGACGCTGCCCACTGCCTGTGAAGACGATCCAGCACTCCTGAATCTTGGCCGCAACTTCAAGGGGGCGACTTCCTCGCACCCTTTCAACAAAGAAATCCAGGGCACGGATCATGCTTGGGATAGCTTGCACACTGTAACGCCTGACTCAGAAATGAAAGGCAACGCTTCAGCACTCACAGCAGCTGAGATCAATGCGCGTGCATCAGAGAAAACCGTGAAGTCATCATAAAAGCTCGTCCACCTTGAGTCTTTTCCGAGGTCCGGGGCGTCGTCTCTGAAGATCCACCCGCGTTCCAGTTCCGCCCGCGTCTCGTCCCAAGCCTCGGTCTCGCTGAAGGAGGTCTCAGCCATATGCTTGACAATTCGTCGATTGAAAGAACTAGCCATAGCATAACTGCTGCCGTGGGCATGGTGGGCTTCAGAATCCTCTTGGGGAAGCATCCGGTTTCCCTCAACCAACCAGTCATGGGGAAGCATCCGGTTTCCCTCAACCAACCAGTCAACTTGAACCCTCCGAGACATCCTGCTGCAAATACTTGTCCTCAAAGCCCCGTCGTTCCAACATCTCGGCCATGAGCAAAAAATTCGCTTGCCTCTCAATACTTGTTGTAAATATTCCGGCATAGACAAGTGAAGGGATCTCTCGGCACGCTCAAGCTCTCAAGGTTGTAAATATTCCGGCATAGACAAGTGAAGGGATCTCTCGGCACGCTCAAGCTCTCAAGCCCTCTTCATCCAGTACGTCAGAAAATCAATGCGAGCCCTAGTCAAGTCCGTAACTGGCCAATCCCTGTTTACCACGACTGCCTCCTCCGAAACAGCATTCAAAGTAACTGCCAAACTTCTCGGGTGTCCAGCTTGCACCGCCGCTTTAATGCAATCGGCGGACTTTCGTGGCACCCCCAGGACAATCTTCTCCATCACAGCATCATCTGCAAAAGAGCCAAAGAGCCATTTTCAGCAAATAGAAGAGCAATAGAAGAGCTCCTCCCCTGCAGGCCCGCTCGACTTCCCCCCTTTCCAAAAAAGTGCCTGCGTACAGTTGCAGCGCCCTGTCCAACAGTTGTGTATTCTGCGCGGCGCACAGCACGGTGTGGTAGTAGCCGAAGTCTGCAAGCAAAGGTTAGAGCCTTTTGCCCCTAGGAAAGGCGCTCATGACAACGCGATGCAGTGAGTGAAGCGGTTTGTCGGACTGCGCTTAGAGATCCGAAGCGTCCACCGCACCTGCACGCAAAACTGTCTGCCTGACAATAGCCGCCATGCGCTGCACCAGGACAAAAGGGTAAGCGGCTTTGCTTACTGTATCAGAAGCCAAACGTTCGTTGCGCGCAACCGAAATCCAGGGCTTGTGCGGGTGTGCGCCATCGCAGAGCAAGGCAAGAGGATTGATCCAACGCACGTTTGTCCAGAACTTCGTCCCTTGATCGCGTTCTTTTTGATGGCAACAACTGTGGAAACGCGCTTCGAAGATGGACACATCCAACTGCCACTGCTTCATGGGGGAAGTGATCCGGAAAAACGACCCCCAGGGATTCTCAATTGTGAAAGCAACGCAAAGTTCATGTACCACCTCGTAAAGAACATTGGCTGTCTGCGTTGGGCCTTGTTGGCACCCGACAGATTGTCAAGCCCAGCAGGCCGGGCTGTGGAACGTAAAGGGCCCGGCACACTGATCCTTGAGCGGCCCATTCCTGAGAGGCCTTCTTCGGGCCTTCGAGGCTGTGCCGCCAGGCGGATCCAAAAATGAATCCAATTATGCGAGACGAATTTGCTTTGATGTAACCTCGCAATTCAGCAAGAACTTCTATGCAAATCAATTCTTCTGTGAAAAACCCCATTGCACTTCTGCAGAAGGGTGTCCTCTCCGGACTTCTCAAAGGAGCATCGACACCTTCAAGTGTGTTGGCCTTGGGCTCCGAATCGAACCTCGCATGTTTCGCTTCTTGGCGAGGCATGCAAGAGTGGGCCGATTTGTCAGCAAGCAACTCCTGCTTGCGGGCACCAAGCTTCTGGCTGAAAGACCCGCTTGCGTGAAAAAGTCGTGAAACCACATTCTCACCGCCACCAGAACGTCCAACCGAAAGTCAGTTGGCTCGGCAGTTGACCAAGCTGTGATTCTTCTTGTGGCACTTCGCACACACGTGCACCCTCTTGGTGCATTGCTTGAGGCTGCCCGAAGTGGCAAACCCCTGAGCAAGATTGCATCCATAGCCAAACCTCTGCTCGTGGCAAGGCCTCAATTCTTCGGGCACTCACGGGCCCCGAGCTTTAAAACGAGGTGGAGCCTTGTCCTTAGCAGAAGGCTTCGTCACCTTGCTTGTCTTCTTGGTATTTGACTCAGCAACTGTGCTCTCTTTGGCCACATGAGCGGGCGAAGGAATAAGGTGCGTGGTGAAACGCGGATCAACTCGAAGCTTCTCCACAGCGGCTTGACACCGTCTGCAGCCGGCTTCAGGATGGGCAGACCTTCATCCGACGCCAGCAACCACAATTGCTGGTCTGCCTTTATCAAGTGCGAAATCTCTCCGCCGCAGGGCCCACTGCAAGCGAAGCTCTGTGCCAACGTCTGCCACAACCAGTGGTTCTTGCGGAGCTGCAACAACTCATCCTCCTGCTTGCCACAACGCTCAGGACTGATTCACAAAACAACATTGCTCTCCACGATGCCCGCCGCAAGGTCCAACAATGTGTCAGAAGGCTCAAGCTCTCCTTTGCCAGGATGCCTCGGAGTCGAGCCCTGTGGTCCCGCTTGCGCGCTGAAGAAACCTTGGACTTAAGGTCTGCAATGACCAACGTTGTCGCTGAAACTGCACACGGCGTAGATTGGCTGCGACACCATGCAGAGAGTTGCGAAAAGTCATCTTGATTCATGGGCTGCTGCGGGGTCCCGGAAATGAATGCAAGCTGAGCGGAAGTCCTAATGTTCTGCGAATCCAATCCCCGGAACAACTCCCCCGAGCAGTCAATCTCCTGACCTCTTTGCTCGAAGGCGGCCCGTGAATCCACTGGCGCCTTTCTTGTCACACGGCCGAGCAAGCACACCCTCTATAGAAACCAAATTCTGGCATTCTCAAGAGGGTGAAATTCATAACATGCTTGCACGCTAAAGAAAACGCAGGATAGAAACCTACTGACTCCCAGGCACATCATCCGGATTTCTAGCTCAGCATACCAGCATGCTCTGAGTTTCATGACTACAGAAAAATGGGTGAAACGAACTTTGAGTGCCCGGCGGCTGATCGCTTATCAAGGCGCGGCTCTGCCAATGCGAACGCTAGCTTCCGCAAATGAAACGGTACTTTTGAAACACGGTCTGCTCTTTGGAGTGTCCCATCTCAAATGAGGCTCCCAGCTGAAGGCTTCATTCAGCGCTCTCCCGCACTGAAGAAATTTCTTGAAGCCCTCAGGTACCAAGTGCACTGTGCGCCACTCTTGTGTTGCACCATGACAGTACCCTCCACTGCTTCCGGAGGTTTGCATGTCCTTGGAGATTCCAACTCCGGTTCGCTACCCGCGCAAGAGGAGCTGGTGACCCCATTGTTTGAGCTTGCAGCAGACTCCAGCTCGTGTTGAGGGACCTCAGGAGTTTCCCTCGCCTGGCTCATCAGCTCCACCAACATGGTTGAGTCCGAATGGAGGAACTGCCCTGACTGCACCGTTGAAGTTGCATCCTCAACTAAGGAAAAAGAGCCCTGAGCCTGCTGCACACTGATACCATTGTCTGAGCTTGCAACCAACTCCAGCTCATTCTAAGGTGCCGGCTGAACTGCTGGCAATGGCTCCAGCGACGCCGGTCCTTGACCAGGATGGCCCTCAACCATTCGCCAGCTTCGCTCAAATCCAGCCTAACAGTCGGGCACCTGTCTCATCAGGTGCAGGCATCAACGCATGTTCAGGCAGATCCCTAATCCCCAAAACACGACTGCAATCAAGCCAATCCTCCGCCCACTTGTCAACGTGCACTCCATCTGTAATTGCAACCAACGGCAACATTCTGTGCTTGAGTGCAGTTGCATTGAGACTCTCGCGAACCGACGTCCTGCCTTCGATGAAAGCAATAGTATCCTCCTCAAAGTCCATGTCGGCAATAATTTTCTCGACATGCTGTGCATCTGACCACCGAGCCCGGGCATAGACCACGAACAATACTGCTCCCGCAAAAACTGCATCCCACCAACTCAACTTGTGCGTCAAACCGTGAAAAGTACTCAGCTCACACACCAGCAATGGGCTTGCCTGCTTGAAGCCTTATGTTCGTTGCGAACCGCTGTGCCAGCACAACGCTTGCTTTGCAGCGCAGGCGTGATCTAATCCACGTTGAGCACAATTTGCAAAGCAAAAGCTTCCGAATACGCATTGCGACGAGAAGAGGAACCTTTGTTAATGAGATCCTGGTTCAACAACATGTACGCCGCACTTTCTACACAAGGAAATATAACCAGCATGTCAGCCGCATCCTTACCCAAAACGCGTCATGCTGTTCGCCCGTTTCGTGAGTGTCTGAGGAGCCTTGCCAGCAAATACATTCTCAAGCATGTCCAGTTTGGATTGCAAATCAACACACTCATCGATCCACAACCGAATGTTGATTTCAGGTTTCCATGAATAGATAAGCTCAGGCCATTTCTTCAAAGCACATTGGCGGCTCATCTGCCATGAAATCTGCTTGCCCTTCTCCACACCCTGTGAAGATAAATCTGTAGCTGTGCGAGGTTTCTTGAGCGTCCGCCCTTCCTGCAATGAAGACTCGTCTTCGGGAATCTTGGCAAAGGACCCGATCTGCAACGTCAGGAGCCAAGAAAGGCTATGATTGATTTCCAAAACTTGACTCCAAAGACCATCCGCAGAAACGCCTTCTGTAGGACTGAGCACCCGCTCCGGCGAATACCCGAATCATCATCCTGAAGAGAAAAACCTCCGAATTCAAATCCATGACCCCCCTGGCACAATTGGCCTTAGGAGCACTCCGCGTCCTAAAAAAAGGGGGAACCCACCCACCCACCCTGGAGCCAGACACATTATCCAATCCTTGCAACGAGTCTGAGCTAAGACAAACAGTTCCAAACTAAATGCTCGTTTCCTCACGAAGGTTCGGAATCGTTTGTGGAAAAATAAGGTATTCATCTCTGCGAGAGTCCCTACTTCCATTGGAGGAAGCCTAGTCCGGGAATGCTCAGCCGCTCCAAGCTCCTCCGTGGCCGCGCGCACAATCTCCAGCTCGCGTGATTGGCTGACCCTCGTACTGCCCCTCCATCAGCCGCGGCCCCCGCTACGCGGCCCGGAGGTGCCTGCCGTCCTGCCACGCCTTGCAGCGGCTGCCGGGCCTACACAGGCTTCGCCTCGGCCTCCAGCGGTCCACACAGCCGCGTCTGCTTCCTGTACGGAGTTCCGTACTTGCAGTAGGCACGTCCACCCAGGGCAGACGCTCCATGAATGGGCGGGTCTTCAGCAGCCCGGTGGCCGGGTTCTCTATGACCCACATCAAGGGGTCAAAGGCAAGAATGATCCTCAGCGCCTTCTATACACAAAGGTTTCCAACTGCCACAATATTGCAGCTACAGACCCAGCAGAGCTCGTCCGCTCAGGAAACGACCTCGTCCTGCGAAGAATTTCAAGTCCAGAATTGCTCCTACAGCCACGGCGCTGCAACGTAACGCACCCTCGATTTGCTTGCAATTTGCCTTGTAGCCTCACTTCTGCGCGCCAACTTTTTTTTGCAGGCGGTGTGTAGAAGTGAGGTCCGTAACTGCAATATTGTTGGAGTAGGCAACCTCTGCCGGGCTTCCCTTTCTGTGCCTCTCTGGGCCGGACCTTGGATTTTTTTTATATAAAAATCTAAATGCTTCCATTCCTGGCAGTCTTCCGCGTCTCTGGGCCGGACCTTGGATTTTTTTTTATATAAAAATCTAAATGCTTCCATCCCTGGCAGGCAGTCTTCCGCGTGCTTTCCGTGCTCCTCCGGGGCCGGGCCGGCTTCCGGTTAAGTCTCGCTTGCCGCTGCAATCTCGTCACAGAGCGCCGCTGGAATGCTGTACAGCAGCTCACGGGACTGCCTGCGAACGTTCTCGTAGCGCTGGCCGATTTTCCGGGGACCCCTTTGTGCGGCGCGTGCGTGCCTGCCGCTCTCCCAGGCCTCGCAGCGGTTGCCGGGCCCGCAGAGTCCGCAGCTGGGCGCCCAGCGCATGTTCGTCCAGAAGCGTGTCTGCTTCTTAAAGGGTGTACCGTACAAGCAGTATGTGGCGTCGACGAATCCGAGGCGCTGCATAAAGGGCCTTGTCTTGAGCAGTCCCGTCTGCGGGTTCTCGATGGCCCAGAGTCGCGGCGCGAGGTAGGCGATGATCTCGATGGCCCGAAGCACCAGCGCATCCCCCTCGTGGTGCCTGCGGGGCCTTGTGGTGAGCGCCTGGGAGTATTCGGTGCAAACGGGTGACGCCCACACAAAGTCGAAGCGTCCGGGCGGGAAGGCGGCGCGGTAGTCCCAGCGCAGAATGTCGCAGCAGATGGTGGGTGTGAATTTGGGCAGGATGTCCAAGCTGACCACCTCCCAGCCCCTGGCCTCGAAGGCCCTTCCAAATGATCCGGTGCCCTTGAAGAGCTCCAGCAGCGCGGGCATATTTCTTTGAAGCGTCCTGCGCACCTCCCCGTCCCCGCAGCGGTCCCTCCACACCAAACCACGGCGTCGGCGAAAACATATGTAAACATGTTTGAAGGACCTGTCACCGGCAATATCCCGGAGGTCCTGGACAACGGAGAGGTAACTGACGGCACGCACGTCACCGCAGGGCAGCTGGCCCTTGCTCTGACGCCCTACGCAAGTGGCAGACCTAG
>CAUJNA010001768.1:1021525-1049678 GCA_963377175.1 Effrenium voratum | reverse complement strand
CCGGCCATGTAGCCCCACATCCCGGGCTCATCGCCCGGTAGCTGCTGCCTTGCTCGCCTTTGCGTGTCATGCCTGATCCGGGCATATGTCTACTGCGCGCAGAGCGTCTTTTTGGCAGTAGGGCACATCTCCAGGAGGGCGTCCCAGTACATTGCTCCCTGCAGTGTAGCATGTGGACCATGTGGTCTTGAGCCCCGCTCAGCCCATGGTCCCCTTCCTCATGACGTGCGGCCCTTGCAGTTGGCCCACTTGTGGTGTTGACCAATGTGTGAGCACTCCTGTGTCGCTGCTGGGCTGCTCCTCGCTGGCTCGCAATGCCGCGAAGTTGTCCCTGCGGCTACAGGTGATGCCTGTGAGCCGGCTAATTCCTATTGCTTGTCGCCTCGGTGGCATTTTTGCCCTAATTCATGCACGTTCCTTGGCTAGTGTGTGCGGCCTTCAGTGTAGTCTCCTTGCATATGCTCCTCTGCATGGCCATGTACGGGGGTTAACGATGCGCAAATGTGCCCCCGGCAGAGTGTAGTGCGCTCCGCGAGTGAACCATATGGTCTGTGCCCCGCTCAGCCTCATGGTTCTCTTTCGCGCGTAGCCAGTGCATTTGGTGCCTTCCTTTCCGCCCGTAATTAATTTCAACATGCACTTCCGCGTACTGGCGAAATCCCTTTCTGCTCTCGGTTTGTTTGTTCGCTGTCCTTTTTGGCTGTTTTTTGGTTTGGTTCTGTTCGTTTGTTTGGCTCCTCTGTGGCCTGTCCTATTTCGCCGGCTTTTTCAAGTGACGTCTCACCATCTGTTTCACCTCTCCTTCTTAGTGTATTTTAGCAGGTTTCGCGACCGATGGCAATTGCCTCAAGGCGTGCGGGTGACAAAAAAAAGGCTTGACCTTGCTTGAAATGCAACCTGGAGCCAATTGCGGCACATATCTGGGGGTTGTTTTGTTGCAGCCACACGCCTGCACGCAGCGTTTTAGGTTTTGAAGAGTGCAGGTGGAATAAAATCCATTTGGGAAACCCCCTCTAAGAGAGAGATTTAATGTCACCTTGTGGACATTGAAACAGATGTCGTCCTTGATGTTTGCCCATATCCCAGAAGCCTGGTCTGCAAAGAAGTGTGCTCTGCAAAGAAGCGCAAGTGTGCTCTGCAAAGAAGTGTGCTCTGTGCTCTGCAAAGAAGCGCAAGTGTGCTCTTGAGCTCCCTCTTCAGACAGAGGTGGACTTGTCAATATTGATCTATTGTTGACTCTTGATTTAATCTTAGTTCAATATTGCCTGCGTTCTTCTTCTGCAGAGGTTCCACGGCAGCCTCCCGGGTGAAGACGTCCATCACCACCAGGCCGTACCTCGTCTTCCCGGGTGTTCTGGCTAAAGTCAATGAGGTGCAGCCGGTCATTCGGCCCCTTGACGGCCGACTTGCTTGGCGCTCCGGCCGGGGCGCCTGCGCCTGCCGGCCCACGTCGCATCTCCATGATGAGCTCACACTGGTGCGTCCCACCGTCCCGCTCCAGGAAGACCCTCGCGCTCTGATTGCCCAGCAGCCGCAGCTCCGGGCCGCTGTCGGAGGCCGCGCTGTTGTTGAAGATCTGTAGCTTGCTCCAGCCCGCCCAGTTCTTCGTCAGGAAGGGATCGTCCAAGAAGTCGGAGGTGTTGGTCACGGTAAGCGTGTTGGACGCGAAGAGCTGCGGCGCTCGTCACGTCGCCGCACACCACGCTGCCCGTCGTGGCCGTAAAGGTGAGTCCAGGCTCTTGCCGCCGCTCCGGTGCTCGTTGCTGCCGGAGGCCGTTAGAGGGGACACGTCGCCCGCCGTGGTGAAGTTCCCGGCGTTGGCCGTTTGTTGATGGTGAGAGTGCTGCCGGTGATTCCGGTGGCCAAGCTCAGCAGGCCCACGCTGGCCGCCGCGTCGAAGAGGGTGGCGCTGTTCAGGTTCGCCTCGAAGATCTGCACCATCACGGAGTCGAAGAGCAGCCTCATCTTCGGGAAGAGCCTCCTCATGTGGAGGTAGTAGGCCTTGACTTGGGTGGGCACGCTCATGAAGGCCTTGCTGCGGTTCGTCTTGAGCGTCTCCACGAAGGCCAGGAACCCCTCCGAGTCGTTGATCTGGAGCTCGAAGTTCGTCACGGAGCTCTTGCCCACGGCCCGCTCGAACTTGGCCGGGTCCACGTAGGCGTTCGTGTTCCTGAACTTGTCGGGGTTCATGCAGCAGCGGCCGAAGATGGCGTTCTGGGTGAGCTTCACCACCTTCTCGGCGACCACGCTCCCCGCCGTCTTGAGCTGCCTCCGGAGCCCAGTCCAAGTGGTCGTGCACCTCCGGGACTCCCAGTTCAGCCCGGAGAGACGTCTCGTGCAGCCAGCTCTGGCAGGGTGACTGTCTCGCAGGGGCCATGAAGCGGTGCCACCAGGTGTGAATTGTGACCTTGTCTCTCTCTCCGCACAGTTCGCTCAGCCTTGTCTCCTGTGTGATTGTCCTCCCCCATGCCACCGTTCGGATGTGTGGCATCTCCACTGCCCTTTCCGTCCACGACCCTCCTGTATGAACACAAGATTCTCGCTGTCCGGCACCTCCCCCTCATACACTACTCCATGCCACATCTTGATGCGTACCCTCACCAATGGCCCCGGGCGGTGCATTCATGTGATACTGCAATGAGGTTGGTTTTTCGACGCTAGATCTGATGTTCACCAGTCGCTCCACCCCCTGTTGTCCGTTAAGGAACCATTTTGCAAGTTTCGTCCAAATGCGATCTTTCACTGCAGCCGACGGCAAAATCATCTCCCATTGTCCAACCCAAGGCCACGAAAAAACTTGTCTGACCAGAACCACGTGTCTTCCGCACTCGTTCCACTCCGCCTGAGCGATGGTCATGAGCTCCTGTTTGCGAACCTGGCTCGATGCAAAAAGTCAGCTCAAAGAAATGCAGTGGCTGGTTGATGTTTCCCCATCTCTCATCTGGTTGCAGCATGATTCTCCTCGAACTATCTCGCGCGATTGCCCAATTGTCGAAAAGTATTCCCTTCGTCTCCAGAACCTCTCTGATTGTGTCGTCAATCCCGCCTTGCAGTTTGGCCGTCGTGCCTGCGTGATGGCACTCCACCGTGTGCATTCCCGGCATAGGCTGCGTGGGGGAAATGGGTGATGGCATGGATTCCCTCCGACTCAAAAACCAGAAGGCTCCCCTCCTTTCCACCTGCAAATTTGCCGGGTGCAAGAACGTTCTGCCAAATCCGGGATAATCCGGTTCGCATTTTCCTGTGTCAGGATGCCCAATTGCACAAAAGCCTCCTTCAGAATGGCCACTGCATGCAAAATGACCAATTGATTGCCCACCACATGTTGTGCCAATCTGCAGTCCTCCGGTATCTGAGTTCCAGGCAGGCTCCCGTGAAAGATCACGAATTCCATCGGCGATATCAGTCTGAATTTTCCCTCCAAGTGCACTTCAAACAGTTTGTGATCGCGGAGGAAGTCTGTCGGGAAAGCATGTGCATTTCCATAACTTGCCATGGCTGTGGAAACACATTCATCCATTCTCACACACCGCGCCTCGATGGCGTTCCTTGCCCTGTGTCTCCATGCCGGTGGCAAGAAAAGGTCTTCGTCATAGATGTATTCCCTTTCAGGTGTCAAGATCAGGTTGTGGATATGCTGTGCAGGCCAAGCAAATCTGAACACATCCCTGACCAAGATTGATTGCAGTCTACCCAGTGGCATGCCGACTTTGTCGTCCCATAGCTGAGCTGAGGTCCCTGCGGATAATCACCGCCAAGAATCGCCCCGCCTGAAAGGCGCCAGCTGCACCCAGTGAACCTCAAATCCGCAGATCTCCATGAGTTTCTTTAGGATCTTCCAATCCACATGGTCCTGCAATCCTGAGACGTTCTCCAAGAAAGCCCATTGGATCTGCGCCACTCGCATGCTCCATATAAAGTCCAAAAAGGGCCTTGCCTCTGCAGATCGAAGGCCGTGGGCCTTTCCGGCTTTAGAAAAAGGCGGACATGGCGGACTTGCCAAAAAGGTATTAATCTGTTTCGCTGCTGTCATCTGGTAGATATTGTGGGCCGTAGCATCAACGTTCCAAACAAAGTGGTCATGTTCCCCTGTTTCATGCAAATGTCTGAGCGTACTGCAGTTGTGATTTGCTGAATACACTTCCGCTATTTTCTCATCAATCTCAACCGCACATGCCACTGTGAGCGAAAATCCATCCGACAAGAAGGGCTCGATCAACCTGCAGGCTGAAGTCCAGCACAGAGTTCCGCAGCCCTGATATGGGGAGAAAATGTCTGGGTCCATTCAAGAAAGCAAGAGTCTCTGGTGCACCATATTTGGTTTTCGAAAATTCGCACTGAAGTACATGCCGCAAAAATCACATCCATGCGAAAAGACTGCAGATAATCCATGTTCCAAATATGGACCTTCGTATCTTGGATCAGTCCAGCACCCATAGCGCAAGCTTCATAATGCTGAAACATCGGGTCCTTCCACACAAAGGCACTCCATGCGCCCGAAGAATCCTGCTCCAGTGCCGAAAGAATAACCCCTGCTGAGTCCTTGTTCTCCAAGCTGTTGGTGAAAAGCAAACCACGAGGCAAACCACGCCACCAATCCAAAAAGGACTCGACGTTCCCTCCCTGATCTGGAAGCAAACATTTCCATGTATCATCACTCATATCGCAAGAAACCATGGCTCATTCAGCTACCCCCTAGGGCAAACACTGCCAGCACTAGAAGCTCTGAGCCGAGACAGCTGTTCGCCAGCTCCACGCTGATCAACGCGAGGTGTGAGAACATCTCCCGCTGCACCTCCTTTGCAGCCGTCCACCCGGCTGTCGTCCGCAAAACGGGCGGCTTCCTTGGAAAAAGGATGACGACTATCTACGTGGACAGCCGCAAGAGGGTAGCCGGCTCTGACAGCGACTTCGAGGTCGACCTGGGAGAGTCCCTGCACCTGCAGAGCGACGCCCGGCCGTCTACAAGATCAGAATCGCCGACAGTTTCCTCTCGACAGACCGAGGCCGGTACCTCTACTGGGTCGACGCCGCGCTTGGGAGCCCGAGGTACACAGAGAGGTACGGCCCGGGGTACACAGCGAGGTACGGCCTGAGCCCGAAGAAGCGCCTCGGCCGAGCGAGCGCGCCATGCGTATGCTGGAGAGGCAGTCGGCTTACGACCGGCTGACGGCGGGCGCAAGCGTGCTGGTATGAAAAGCGAGATGATGTCCATAGAACCCCGCAACGAGCCGCAGATGCTCCGGTGGTTTCGCAAGACGTGTCCCAGTTACGACCTGCAGCCGCTGCTGCTGAAGCGCCAGCGCGAACTGAAGGAGGCGCGGGCCTTCAACTCCTGGCTAAGCGAGCGCAGGCTAGCCCAGGACGGGCAGCGGCACCTGGACGACGTGAGCCGGCTGACGGAGGCAGCGCGCCGCCAGGTCCCTCAGCTGCGCTACGCGCGCGCCGAGCGCCGGGGCGTCGAACGCGCAGCGGGCGAAGTTGCCGCGCAGTAACGGATAAAAGAGATGAAGGGCCTTCGGTCCCACGGCTTCAGCCAGCGCCCGCGCTTCGAGCAGGTTGTGGGCTACCTGGAGCGGAGTGAGCCGCTGCCCCTGGACCAGCCGGACCGCAAGGCCACCACGTTCATCACGAGCCACTTCTACTTGGACGACTTCGGAGTCTCTGTGCTTGACTAGTAAGGATCCATAGATCAATTGGAAGAGACGCTGCAGCTCTGAAGCTCGGAGACCGCAGGCTCGATTCCACCCGGGCGCGGATCATTATTTCAGACCAGCGCCTTTTGGGAATTCATTTTCCTCCCTCGACCCGAGACGGATCTCCGAGACGGATCTTTCCGCCTCCAGCCCAGTGACCGCCTCTCCTGGGAATGAGAAATTTTCGAGACGGATCTTTTCATTTCCTGCGAATAGGAAATTCCCCGAGACGGATCTTTCCGCCTCCAACCCAGTGAGCGCCTCTCCTGGGAACAAGAAATTTTCGAGACGGATCTTTCCACCTCCAGCCCGGTGAGCGCCACTCCTGGGAACAAGAAATTTTCGAGACGGATCTTTCCACCTCCAGCCCGGCGAGCACCTCTCCTGGGAACAAGAAATTTTCGAGACGGATCTTGCCACCTCCAGCCCGGTGAGGCCACTCCTGGGAACAAGAAATTTTCGAGACGGATCTTTCCACCTCCAGCCCGGTGAGCGCCACTCCTGGGAACAAGAAATTTTCGAGACGGATCTTTCCACCTCCAGCCCGGTGAGCGCCTCTCCTGGGAACAAGAAATTTTCGAGACGGATCTTTCCACCTCCAGCCCGGTGAGCGCCTCTCCTGGGAACAAGAAATTTTCGAGACGGATCTTTCCACCTCCAGCCCGGTCAGCGCCACTCCTGGGAACAAGAATTTTTCGAGACGGATCTTTCCACCTCCAGCCCGGTGAGCGCCTCTCCTGGGAACAAGAACTTTTCGAGACGGATCTTTCCACCTCCAGCTCGGTGAGCGCCACTCCTGGGAACAAGAAATTTTCGAGACGGATCTTTCCACCTCCAGCCCGGTGAGCGCCACTCCTGGGAACAAGAAATTTTCAAGACGGATCTTTCCACCTCCAGCCCGGTGAGCGCCACTCCTGGGAACAAGAAATTTTCGAGACGGATCTTTCCACCTCCAGCCCGGCGAGCGCCTCTCCTGGGAACAAGAAATTTTCGAGACGGATCTTTCCACCTCCAGCCCGGTGAGCGCCACTCCTGGGAACAAGAATTTTTCGAGACGGATCTTTCCACCTCCAGCCCGGTGAGCGCCTCTCCTGGGAACAAGAAATTTTCGAGACGGATCTTTCCACCTCCATCCCGGTGAGCGCCTCTCCTGGGAACAAGAAATTTTCGAGACGGATCTTTCCACCTCCAGCCGGTGAGCGCCTCTCCTGGGAACAAGAAATTTTCGAGACGGATCTTTCCACCTCCAGCCCGGTGAGCGCCTCTCCTGGGAACAAGAAATTTTCGAGACGGATCTTTCCACCTCCAGCCCGGTGAGCGCCTCTCCTGGGAACAAGAAATTTTCGAGACGGATCTTCCCGCCTCGTGACCGCCTCTCCTGGGAATAAATCCAGGTGTAGCAAGGATCCATAGCTCAATCGGAAGAGGCGTTGCAGCTCTGAAGCTAGGAGGCCACGGGCTCGATTCCACCCGAGACGGATCCTCGCCGAGAGACGGTTCTTTCCACCGCCAACCCGGCGAGCGCCTCTCCTGAGAATAAAAAAAAAATGCGCCGAGAGACGGATCTTTCCACCGCCAACCCGGTGAGCGCCTCTCCTTAAAAGACCTTTATTTCCTGGTCCGAGACGGATCATTGCCAAGAGACGGATCTTTCCACCGCCAACCCGGCGAGCGCCTCTCCTTAAAAGACCTTTATTTCCTGGTCCGAGACGGATCATCGCCGAGAGACGGTTCTTTCCACCGCCAACCCGGCGAGCGCCTCTCCTGAGAATAAAAAAAATATGTCCTGGTCCGAGACGGATCATCGCCGAGAGACGGATCTTTCCACCGCCAACCCGGTGAGCGCCTCTCCTGAGAATAAAAAAATATATCCAGGTCCGAGACGGATCATCGCCGAGAGACGGATCTTTCCGCCAGGTCTCCGACCTTCACGCTGTAGGGTTTTTGGCCTAACCAACCAATTATTGGTTGATGCCCGCGTAGAGTTCAGCTACCAGTCTGAGCCAACCCGGCGATCCTGAGAATAAAAAATCTAGAGAAGGATCTTATAAGAAAAATGATCCTCGGCTTAGTCCGGGATGCTCAGCCGATCCGCAAGCTCTGCCGTGGCCGCGCTCGCAATCTCCTCGCACAGCGCCGTAGGAATGCAGTAAAGCAGCTTGCGCGACTGCCCTCTGACCCTCTCGCGCTGGCCCCCCATGAGCCCACGCATCGCACCGGCAGCCGCTCCTGCACAGCCCTCGGCTCGGCCTCCAGTGCATGTTGGTCCACAGCCTCGTCTGCTTCCTGTACGGAGTCCCGTACTTGCAGTAGGTAACGTCCACCCAGGGCAGGCGCTCCATGAACGGTCGGGTCTTCACCCACAAGCGGCTCTGAGCACCAGCGCGTCGCCCTCCTCGAGCCGTCGAGGGCGCATCGTCAGAGCTCGGCTGTACTCCGCGCAGACCGGGCTGGCCCAGACCATGTCAAAGTGCCCCGGCGGAAACAGCGTGTAGTCCCAGCTCCGGATGTCGCACAGGATCGTGGGCTCAAATTTCGACACACCCTGCCGCCTCGAAGGCTCGGCCAATCGACTTTGTGCCGCAAAACAGCTCCAGTCTCGGCATGTTTAATAATCACCACCAGCACGACGAAGCACGCGCAGGCGACGGCGCGGCTCAAGCAGTTTCGCATGCTCGGACCAAGCTTTTTTTAATCGGAGACAGAAAAGGATGACGAGCCAGACAAGCATGTGGAACTTGGGCGAGGTGCGCTCCAATGCTACGGGCGGCAAGTTCTTGAGCCTGGAGCCGCTGTTTTGGCAGAGCGAAGCTTCGCTGGAAATCCCATGGGAGCCCAGGGCTTTTTCCGAGGGGCAGCGCCCCAGCGTGAGCTTCGCAACCGACGAGCGCACGAGGCTCTTCTGGGAGATCTGGTCGAGCAGCTGGCGGCCGCGTCCGAGCGCGTCTTCGAGGCGAAGCTCACGCCCGAGGCTGTGCGCCAGCGGCTGCTGCCCGCGGCGGCCATTGGATGCTGAAGGCCAAGCTGCCTGCGCGCGCTTCTGGAACGCTGGCGGCACGTTTGCGGACCGCCCCGCAGAGCTGGCCCACTGCGCCGCGCGCGTTCGAGCGCGCAGCTTGTGGCTGATGAGCGGCATGTGCGGCTTGAGTCTTGAGGTCACGGATCTGCGTGTGGAGCCACCGTCTCGCGAGTGCCCGTTGTAGTTTCTTCCGATGCCGCAGCCTATTTTTGCTCATTAAAAAAAATCAGAATGGCCACCCACATCCTGGAGCGCCGCGAGCAGCTGAGGCCTCTGCTGAGGGCCGCTGCCGACGCCGAGGCGCTGAAGCGGGCTTTGGAGGAGGTGAGCCGCCTGCATGATGAGCTCACTCGGGGAGCGCCCGTGCTGGAGCGGCTGCTAGCTGATGGGGTCGCCGGCAGGTTCCCGGCGGAGGAGGTCGACATCCAGGACTGGAGGGAGATGCTGAAGCAGGTCCAAGAGCTTCGGCTCAAGCTGCGCAAGCTGCTCCGCTCCCGCGGAGGCCAAGGAGCGCCAGGACAAGAGCTGCGAGACGCTCCGCGAGAAGCGCGAGGCCCTGAGGCAGCGCCGGATTTGCACGAGCGACATCGCCTTGCTGGCGCAGATCGAGAGGGAGCTCTACGAGGTGGAGGAGCGGCTCGTCAGCAAGAAAATCGCCGAGCGGCTGCCGGTCTCGCTGGCGGCCAAGAGCGCACGCGGCTCCTCCAGAGGCACGGCCCGGACGGCGCTGCGTTTTTGACGAGGAGCTCGACTCCCCGACAGCGGCCGCGGCGCCCCAGACGGGCGACCCTGGCGACCGACGGCTTGCCGCTTCGGGCAGCCGGCCGGACGCAACCCCGCGCCAGGACTCAGAGGAGCGGAATGTCGCCTCAGACAGCCTTGGCGACGGAGGGCTTGCCGCTGCGGGCGGCCTTCCGACTGCAGCACCACGGAGAGACTTACTCATAGCGGACTTGGTAATGTACCTCAGGTCCGTCGTGGTGCGGAGCGGCAAGTTTTCCGTGGAGGAAGTGCTTCTTGATTGATGAGCTCACCGCGGCGCAAGAGCTGGCCAGTTGGCAGGAGCCACTCACCTCCGTGGGCCTTTGGTCTCCTGAAGATCTCGCAGGCCAGCAAACCGAGACGACCATGAAGGACGATCTGTGGCAGGCGCTGGAAAGCGCGAATGCATCTGCGCCGCAGATGCGCACGGCCGCTCGCTTCGGCGCCGCACGCATCCCGGGGCTCCCGATCCTGGACCCACCGACGGTGCAGTCCCGGAACCAGCTGATCAGGCGGCCCCAGATGCGATCAGACAGCTCGGAGATCATGGCGCGAATTGGTTTGAGCTGAATAAATTGCTTTCTATAGAAAAAATAATAAATATTCAGTCGGTCGGACGAGCGCGTCTTTTTTCTGTCTGTGCTCTGTACGGGATTCAGCATCTACCGCGTCACAGCGAGTCGGCGGCGCTGCCCTGCAGGTTCAGCGCTGTGACCGAACTGCGCCCGCGTGGGGCCGCATGGACCCGTGGGCAGCAGGTCTTCACCATCGACGCCATGCGGCTGCTGGTGGACCGGCTCCAAGACCTGCTGGCCATTCGGCTGCCCTTCCTCGCCAAGGTCAGCTTCCAGATCCTGCTGACGCCCCCCCCTGGCTGCGAACGATGAGGACGAGGACAGGGTGGGGTGAGCTCACGCTCTACTTCGTGAGGCCCGCGCCTCCCGTCGGCCCGCGCCGGAACCATGATGGCGGCCATCAGGACGAAGTTCGAGGTCGCGCTCGACTGCAAGTCGGGCGAGAAGGGCTGGGCTGAGTTCGTGGAGCATGAACGTCTTCCCCACGAGCCTGGCCAGCATGATCGACGACCTCAGGGCCTGCACCCACAAGCAGCTGCCAGAGCTCTTCCCGCTGATGGCCTCGCTTCACCCCCGACTCTCCGCCTCAAACAGCGGCGGACGCACTGCGACCTGGAGCAGGCGTGGGACTGCATCCTGCATGCCCTTCGAGCACTTCTGCGGCGCCGGAGGCGTGGGAGATGCCTGCGGTGTGGGAGCAGCACTGCTACGACAGCGTGCTGGCTGGAAAAGCGGTGAGCGCAGAGGACCACAGGCTGGCCGTCAACACCGCCAATCTCACAAGACCTTCCGTGAGTTCCACGACTGCTACCTCCACACCGACGTCCTGGCCCTGGCGGACGTGATGGAGAGCTACCGGGACAGTCGGGGCTCAACCCGATCCACTACGTCACGCTGCCCGGAGCCGCCTGGGACGCCATGCTGCGGCACTCGGCCCGCGAGACTCCCACTCACCTCATCACCGACGAGCAGGCCTACGCGGACGTGCGAGCCTCTGTCATGGGAGGGCTGAGCTGCATCTTCCAGCCCTTCGCTCAAGCCAACAACCCCGAGCTGGGCGAGGAGGACTACAACCCCGAGGAGCCCGTCAGCTAAATCTTACTTGGGCTTCAACGCCATGTGCCCGGCCGCAATGACGCTGCCCATGCCCACGGAGAAGGCTCCAGACGCGGTTGCTTCGCTTGCGGCGATGCTTCGAGCACAAGGAGCGGAGGACACGGAGGCCGTTAGATGGGCGCAGACGGTGGTGGACAAAGTTGGAGGCCCGAGGGCGATGCGCACGGCAGCTGAGACGAATGACCAGCAGGTATTTTGGGACTCGCGTTGGCCGCAGGAGCAAAGCTGCCAAATCTGAAGGGGGCTCACAGGCAGAGTGCCCCGGCACTCTGCCTGGCGAGACACTTCACGCTGCGCAATGGACACGCGAAAGACGATAAAGGGCAGCCTGCCACAATCCTCACGGATATTGCAGCGCATTCGGATGCGGCGATTCTCATGGACATGGAGGCGGCGATGCCTTATCTGGCGAGTGAAGTCAAGTGCAACCTGCCGATGGCTCTGCTGGTGATGGGACATGATTGTCGGTGCCAGAGAGATGATTGCAAGAGGATCTCGGTGCCGGCTTTCGATGCGCAGCAGCAACCTGTGATACTTGCAGTCACAGCTCATCAGATGAGCGATCACAGGATCAGCTTCGCCCCGGCATCCATAAAGCAGGTGACGGTCGAGCAGACGATCGTTTCAGCCTTTGCAATTTACAAAGACGAGCTGGATGAAATTCAATGGAACCGCATGAAACAGGCGCCTGTTAGAACCACTTTGGAGTTTTTTCAGGACGGCAACGCAATCCTGCGGGGTACGCCATGGAGGAGAATGTGGACCAAAAATTCCAAGGTGGTGCCGTGGAGTCAAGCTGAAACGTTCGGTTTCTTGGCACGCCTGAGCCGCATTGGGCTTGAAAAAGTGTTGAAGCAAAGCGGCCACAATCATGTGTACCTGCGCCCACTACAGACACCTTCGGAGAAGGAGGTGGAATTTGTTGTCATTTGGATGGAGAGTGAAAGCAAAAGGGAGAACGCGATTCTTTTGGCAAAGCAATGCGATGCACAAATGGGGCTGGTCAGATCGCGCAAGGGCATGGGCATCCGGGTGCTCAGAACGGATCACAAAAAAGTCTGGCAACAGCTGAGGCCGGGTGAGCAAGAGCCGGAGGTTCGATCGGGGAGGGTCCTTTTTAAGGTCCAACCGCTTCCCAAGGGACTCACCATAACGGCATGGATGATAGCAGCGAAGAGTGCGCCGGCAGATGAATTTCAAATGTTCAATGAAAGCCCGGTGCTGATTAAGCCATTGCAGACAAGGGAGCCCGGGGCAACACCACAGATTTTGGCAGGGATGACGAAACAGGAGCCGCAGAGACAGGACGACCCGCTCTGGGTGAATGATCCGTGGATGAAGAGTCTCGGACGCTCAAGCGTGCCGATCCAAAGTGCTACAGTTGCAAGTGGCTCGCAAGCACAGGGACCGGCTGTCACCAAATTGGAACAGAAGGGGGTGAGCAGAAGCAGATTCGGGGTGATTTCCGGGAGATGGCAACCAAGACCCAGGAGGAATTGGATAAGGTGAGCAAAGGTTTTGAAGCAACCATGATGAAACTCAATGCGAAGCAAGATGCACAGATGACACGTGGATTTGATGAGCTGCGACAGCTCATCTTGAACATGCAGAAAACAGATGGCCGAGACAAGCGACAGAGACGAGACAAGGACACTGGGCGGGAGGACATGATGTCTGACTGAAGCCAGGAGGCCGGGGCGTGCAAAGCCTTTTTTTCGGGAATAGACCGTAAAGGCGAACAAGGACCGGTGTGGGGATTTTTACACAATTGGTCAAATCGCTGGGTGCAGATGCTTTCCCGCCCACTACAGCGTTACAATTGTGCTAATTCGGGGGAGGCTTGATGGCCTCACGCATGGGGAGTACTTGAAAGGTACCAGAGTAGGAGAAGCTAAGAATCCATTTGTATACCAGGCTGGATGAGGTGATGTCATGCAAGGCCGATACCGTGTGCCTGGCCGAAACTGCATCGACAAGTGATGCACAGATCAGCATTCGGAGCCAACTCTCTTCGACGGGCTTCAAAGCCTTCTGGGGGGCACCGGCACCGGTAACGGTTCCGCATTATGCGCAGGGGAGAGCAAATATGAGAGGTGGAGCATGTGGAGTTGCAGTTATCAGCAAATCGGTGTGTCGACCGTTTGCATGGCAAAATGAAGAACCTGACCTTGTGAAAGCTGCAAGAATGATGAGGTGTATGGTTCGCATGGGACCTTTTACGGTTCAAGTGGTGGTCATATATGGAGCATGTAGTGGAGCAGGCAAACAACAAGTCAACGAGCAACTTTTGAGTGACGCATGGATGTGGGTGAAGTCTTATCAGGGTCTGAGTATCGTCACTGGTGATTTCAACACACCCCCTCAGGGCTTGCAATCTTTTGCGCCTTTCCAACAGGCGGGTTTTCATGAGTTTTTTGAGTACTATGAACTTTCCAGAAATGTCCGACTCCCGCCTACCTGCAATGGAGTGACACGCAATGACACGTGTATCGTGCCATCGCGATTGCTGCCTTATATCTCCGTTGCAGAGGTCCGACATGACAAGAGGATCGCAAACCACACGCCCCTGTGTATTGATTTCAATTTTGCACAGGAAGATGTGGACAATGTGATATGGTCTATGCCACAGAATTGGGCCGACTTGCAGCTGAACCAGGCAGTGTTAGCGGCAGCATATGAACAAGTTTCTCAGGAACAAGATTTGCAGTCGGCTTTCCAGGACTGGAGCGAACAATGCCTCAGACAATCAGAAGCAGTTGAGGAGGCAGTGGCTAGGGTTTATCGTGAGACGCGACATTTTCCTTTGCCGAACACGTACCGTGGCAGGTGTACCTATGATGTGATGAAGTTCGAAGAAAAGAAGCAGGTGGCGAAGCAGGCATGGGATGGTGGTTATGACCCCACCTATGAATGTTATACTGTCCTTTCGCGACAGAGGGCCCGACAGGTAAGACGTATCCAGACTTTGCTGAATATGCGGAAGCAGTGGGATGCACAAGGATGGAACCAACATACTTCTTACACTGCATGGATACATATCCAAAATCAGTGGGCTGCCATTCAAAAGGCATCTGGATATGGCAGATCTTGGACCGCGTGGCTGGCGAAGGAAGGTGGGATCCCTGCTTTCTACGCCGAGGCGCCGCCTGTGATTTTTCTGGAGCAGATATATAAGGTCACCAAAGCTGATGCTGACCACTTGCTCCGACAGCACTTCAAGGCGCGAAATGCCCATGTGTGCCAAGCTGATGCCATTGATGTGAGGGATTGTAATGGATTCAGGGCGAGGGCAACCCGCCCATCCAGTGGCTGAATCATAATGTGAACGTACAAGGCAGGATGATCAGGAATGCATAGCCTTGGCAGAGGGAACGGAAGCCACTTTTGGAGAGGCACGTATTGCTGTCCAAGCGGTCAAGGCTCAGGATGTGGACGTCACGGTGATCTCAGGGGCGCTTCCCACGTCGGGAACTTTCCGGACCCATCAGATCATAAAGATTTTTGGGGCCAAATATGGAATCGTGATAGAACAGACACAACTTGGCAGGACCAGGATGGGATCAGGCACGTTGCCGAATGCGGTGAGGCCTGGCCTCAAATTCAGGTCGACTGGAATGATCTTGATATGTGGAGAGCTGTCCTGAGGCAACTCCCGTCAGGCAAGGCCCGCGGAGTGGACGGTTGGTCCTATGAGGAATTGCGCCAACTTCCTGATGGTGCAATCGAGCATCTAGGACATCCGACTTTTTCCGGATCCTGAGCAAAGTGACCGTCTGAAACCTGCTTTCGACCGAAAACGAGCGAATTTGGAGGCTTAGGCATCCCACTTGCAGTCCGACACGGAAAAACGAACTCTTCGGACTCGACCGTTTTGAGCGCTTTTTGCTCCCGGAAATGGGGCCGCTTTTGCGCACTTTTGCGACCAAAAATCGAGCGGTGACGAAGCGGTGACAAGCGGTGACGAGCTCGGCGGGCTGGAATTCGCAGGCTTTTTCGGGGCAGAAAACGGAATTCGCACGGCGAACGTCTGGAGCCGGTTTTCGGCGGAAAACGAGCGAATTTGGAGGCTCAGGCACCACTTTTGACGTCTGACTCGAAAAAACGAACTTTTCGGAGTTGGCCGTTTTGAGCGCTTTTTGCACCAAAAACGGAGCGGTGACGAAGCGGTGACATCGCTGGTGACGAGTTCAGCTGGTTGAAAATTATGCAGTTTTGGCGGGTTTTTTGGCAAAAAAACCAAAATTAATTGGTCCCTATAAGCAGCCTTTCCTTACTACTGCCTCCACGTTGGGCGAGCTAGTATCCTCGTGATTCGTATGACTCGGCGGGCTGGTGTGGGATGCCGGGGAGGTGGTGCGGCCGGGAGGCTTCTATGCCAGGCAGGTGGCGCGGCAGGGTGGCGCAGGCCAAGCGCCGTATGACCGTATGACCGTATGATCCGTATGATCCGTATGACTCGGCGGGCTGGCGTAGCTCCGATGCCGGGCAGGCGTGGTTGGGGAAGCTAGTGTCCTGGAAAGCGGGAGGATTTAAGGTCCACCTTATGGACATTAAAACACGTGATCCGTATGACTCGGCGGGCTGCGCGAAGTCAAATATTCTCTGTTTGTGAAGACACACAACTGGAGAAATAAATGAGTCAGCTTCGGTGAGTGAGCTTTGGGCGGTGAAGACAGAGCCCTCTCCTTTGCAGAGCACTCTCCTTTGCAGAGCACTCTCCTTTGCAGAGCACTCTCCTTTGCAGAGCACTCTCCTTTGCAGAGCACTCTCCTTTGCAGAGCACTCTCCTTTGCAGAGCACGCTTCTTTGCAGAGCACTCTCCTTTGTAGAGCACTCTCCTTTGCAGAGCACTCTCCTTTGCAGAGCACTCTCCTTTGCAGAGCACACTTCTTTGCAGAGCACTCTCCTTTGCAGAGCACACTTCTTTGCAGAGCACTCTTGTTTGCAGAGCACACTTCTTTGCAGAGCACTGCACTCTCCTTTGCGGGGATGGAGACGAGTCAGCTTCGGGCGCGAAGTCAAGTATTTTCTGTTTGTGAAGACACACAACTAGAGAAATAGATGAGTCAGCTTTGGTGAGTCAGCTTCGAGCGCGAAATCAAATATTTTCTGTTTGTGAAGACACACAACTAGAGAAATAAATGAGTCACCTTCGGTGAGTCAGCTTCGGGCGCGGTGAAGACAGAGCACTCTCCTTTGCAGAACACTCTCCTTTGCAGAGCACGCTTCTTTGCAGAGCACGCTTCTTTGCAGAGCACTCTCCTTTGCAGAGCACTCTCCTTTGCAGAGCACTCTCCTCTGCAGAGCACGCTCCTTTGCAGAGCACTCTCCTTTGCAGAGCACTCTCCTCTGCGCAGCACGTTTCTTTGCAGAGCACTCTCCTTTGCAGAGCACTCTCCTCTGCAGAGCACGCTTCTTTGCAGAGCACTCTCCTTTGCAGAGACTCTCCTTTGCAGAGCACTCTCCTGTGCGGGGATGGAGACGAGTCAGCTTCGGTCGCGAAGTCAAATATTTTCTGTTTGTGAAGACACACAACTAGAGAAATACATGAGTCAGCTTCGGTGAGTCAGCTTCGGGCGCATATTTTCTGTTTGTGAAGACACACAATTAGAGAAATAAATGAGTCAGCTTCGGTGAGTCAGCTTCGGGCGCGGTGCAGAACACTCTCCTTTGCAGAGCACGCTTCTTTGCAGAGCACGCTTCTCTTCTTTGCAGAGCACTCTTTGCAGAGCACTCTCCTCTGCAGAGCACGCTCCTTTGCAGAGCACTCTCCTTTGCAGAGCACTCTCCTCTGCAGAGCACGCTTCTTTGCAGAGCACTCTCCTTTGCAGAGCACGCTTCTCCGAAGCGTGAGAGTGCTCTGCAGAGGAGAGTGCTCTGCAAAGAAGTGTGCTCTGCAAAGGAGGGTGCTCTGCAAAGAAGCGTGCTTTGCAAGGAGAGTGCTCTGCAAAGAAGTGTGCTCTGCAAAGGAGGGTGCTCTGCAAAGAAGCGTGCTCTGCGAAGAAGCGTGCTCTGCAAAGAAGCGTGCTCTGCAAAGGAGAGTGTTCTGCAAAGGAGAGTGCTCTGTCTTCACCGCGCCCGAAGCTGACTCACCGAAGCTGATTCATTTATTTCTCTAGTTGTGTGTCTTCACAAACAGAAAATATGTGACTTCGCGCCCGAAGCTGACTCACCGAAGCTGACTCATGTATTTAGTTGTGTGTCTTCACAAACAGAAAATATATGACTTCGCGCCCGAAGCTGACTCGTCTCCATCCCCGCAAAGGAGAGTGCAGTGCTCTGCAAAGAAGTGTGCTCTGCAAACAAGAGTGCTCTGCAAAGAAGTGTGCTCTGCAAAGGAGAGTGCTCTGCAAAGAAGTGTGCTCTGCAAAGGAGAGTGCTCTGCAAAGGAGAGTGCTCTGCAAAGGAGAGTGCTCTACAAAGGAGAGTGCTCTGCAAAGAAGCGTGCTCTGCAAAGGAGTGCAAAGGAGAGTGCTCTGCAAAGGAGAGTGCTCTGCAAAGGAGAGTGCTCTGCAAAGGAGAGTGCTCTGCAAAGGAGAGTGCTCTGTCTTCACCGCGCCCGAAGCTGACTCACCGAAGCTGACTCATTTATTTCTCTAGTTGTGTGTCTTCACAAACAGAGAATATTTGACTTCGCGCAGCCCGCCGAGTCATACGGATCACCTGTTTTAATGTCCATAAGGTGGACATTAAATCCTACCGCTTTCCAGGCTACGGGTTCGCCCAACATGGAGGCTTCGATACCGAGCGCGCCACACTCCTGCCCAGCATCGGAGCCACGCCTGCCCGCCGAGTCATACGGATCATACGGATCATACGGTCATACGGTCATACGGCTTGGCGCTGCGCCGCCCGGCCGCGCCGCCTGCCCGGCATCGGAGCCTCCCTGGCGCGCCACCTGCCCGGCATAGAAGCCTCCATCCGGCCGCGCCACCTGCCCGGCATCGGAGCCTCCAGCCTGCCGAGCCTGCGCCGCCCGAGGTCGGAATTCCGACTTCGCTCTTCCACCGAGGTCGGAATTCCGACTTCCGACTTTGCTTTTTTGCCCGAAAAAACCCATCACCGGACCGGGCCAGCGCCGAAGGTCCGTCAGCAGCAGGCAGCATCGCTGACGGAGTGTTTTTTTCACCATTACTCGCTTTGCTGTCAATCCTGCGCTTGCAACAGGATTGCCCCACTCAATCCTGCGCTGGCAACAGGATTGCCCCACTCAATCCTGCGCTGGCAGCAGGATTGCTCCACTCAATCCTGCGCTGGCAACAGGATTGCTCCACTCAATCCTGCGCTGGCAACAGGATTGCCCCGGTGTCTCCCACAAAACTGCGGAAGCGCCCTGCTATATAGCAGGGCACTCCCGCACTCGCCGCCCGGCTTCCCGGCTTCGAATTTGGCAAGTAAAAACAAAGGAACGGGAAAGATCAAGCTTTTCCCCACGCCAGAATACAGCAGCAAACAATCGTCGGACCCCGTGGTGCCCTGGTGCCATGCACCGGCATCTTCCTCGGCCCCAGCAAGTCCGGCAAAACTGTGGATCAGCCTGATTCTGGAGCAGTACAGGGGCGTGTTTGAGAGAATTTACATATTTAATCCTTCCATCAATATCGACAACAGCTGGATTCCCGTCAAGAAGTACATCGAGGAGGACCTGGCGGTGAAAAACCGAGGGTACTGGGACGAGTGGAACGAGGCAGCGCTGCGCCGCATCATCCAGCAGCAGCGCAAGATTACGGAGACGTCCAAGAAGTTGGAGACGAAGAAACTGTACCACGCCTGCGCCTTAAAGACAAGGGGCTCCGGGCGTACTGCATAACGCCGGCGCTAGCTCTCCAGGCTGGTGGGCGCTCTCTTTCAGAGTCTTCTTGCTGTAACAATTGCCGCACAGCGCCTGCAGAATGGTGCAGCCGCACAGCGCGCACTTTCCGACCAGGGTCTTCTGGAGTTGTGATCTCAGATCTATGGTATAAGGTGTTTTGCTTCACCGAGTACTCCTCCCTGCGAAGATAGCCTGCTTTGCCACGTCCTGTCTTGGGCAGACGCTTAACGCGCAACAGCGTTACTGAGCTTTGCGCTATCCACTGACGGACGCACACTGCACGCACTCCGCCCAAGTTAGTAAAACTCATAGTGGAACTGAGCGACTAGAATCCGCCCTTGGCGGACGCCGTCGCCCTTTGCTCTGCCGCAGACACGTCTCTGGTATGTTCACTTACAGTATCGCGTTTACGCTAAGCTTGGCCATATGCTTCTTGCCCTTGAACCAGGCCTTGTCCATTTGCTCCAGCGCGCGCCGCAGCGTTGCCGCGTTAACATGGCTCCGCGCGGAGATGCCCAAGACGATGTGGTTCCAGCGGCAGACGTTCAGGTCCAGCGTTGCAGCCAGCAAAACCTTCGGGTACCAGCCGGGCCCCACTAACGGCAACAAACTTGGCAGAACTGTCTTGCGTCGCAGCACGCCGTCCACGGGCCCAACGCCGTCGGCCGGGCACAAGATCGGCAGGAAGAAGGGGACGTTGGCCAGCCGTTGCACCTGCAGCGCACCACGTCCACGCCGACCAGCAAAGCGTCTTGGATAGGTCCTGATAAACTGTGACGATATGGCTCGACAAACCAACGGCGCCCTGGACACGCTCTTTCTTCGCGGCCGGCACATGCAGATCAGCACCTGGGTAAGCTTCCAGAAGCTGAGACTCATCAGCGCCATGCGGGTTCCTCTGCTGCTGCAGCGCCCTGCTGCCAAAGGAGCAGCTCTACCAGCTGTGTAAACAAGCGACCAGAGAACCCTACAGTTTTCTGTTTGTCTACTATCTAAAGTCAAAGAAGGAAAGTTCTACAAGCGCTTTAAAGAGCGCTTTGTAATTGAAAACGCAAATGGGCGGCGCTCAGCCTTCTGGGCTAGAAGCTGTTTGCCAGCTCCACGCTGATCAACGCAAAGTGTAAGAACACCTTCTGCTGCGTCTCCAGCCGTCCACCCACCCGTTGTCCGCCAGACGGGTAGCTTTCTAAAAAAAAGAATAACAAGAATCTACGTGGACAGCTGCAAGAGTGGCCGGCTGGAACAGCGACTTTTTGGTCAACCTGGGGAGAGTTGCTGCACCTGCAACGTCCGGCTCGCCGTCTACAAGATTCTTCTGGCCGCAGCTTTCTGTCGACTAACGCGGCTGCTACCTGTACTGAGTAGAAGCCGCGCTTGGTACGCTGAATTGGGCGCTCTTATTGGAGGTGCTTACACGGGCGCCCGGCTGGCGGCCTAAGTCAGCAACTTTGCCACCGCCAACAAGACCACAAACAGTCTGAGCGTTGTCTACAACGGCAACCGGCTCATTCTGAACGACCTTAAGCTGCGCCAACAATTTTCTAACGCAACGGAACTTCTTGCAAGGTGGAGAGCACCGACCAACTTGGCTGGGCTTCTTCCGCAACAAGTTCTACAAGTACCTGGTCCACGTGCCGGTGATCATCCGGGGCGGTGGAACGCAAGGGCGGACTACAAGTGCAGAGACTGGCGGAAGAGCCCCAAGGTCCTATCAGCAGTCCGGCGCGTGCTGCGGGCTAAGGTTAAAGCGGAACACAAGAATCCAAGCCGGAGAAGCACAGAGGTGGTGCAAGGCGCTGGGAAAGCGGCTGGCCGGCTTGGCGCACAAGATCTTTCTAAAGCTGCTTAAGGCAAAACAAGAGATGTCCGGCCGCAGAGAGGCATGCTTGAGAGCTACATCCACATAAAGGCGTCGTCAAAGCAGGCCCCTAGTCTGGGTCCGTTGGAAGGGTCAGGCCTCCTCTTCGCGTGTTTTAGTTCACATCACATTTCCAATTTTGTTGGTGTAACACATCACGGTTTGGTTGTGGTTTCAAGGCTAGACATTTGTTTTGTTGCTTCTTTGCAAGGAGCGGCCGCATGCAGACTGACGGACGGGTGGACTGACGGACCGACGGACTGATAGACTGACGGACTGACGGACTGACGGACTGACGGGACGGCTCGCTTGCGTGCGCGCGCGGGGCCTCCGCACGAATGTGAACGGTGCCGCCGCGACAGTACTCTGACATGCGCCAGCGAAAGGTTGCACATGCAGAACCACAATGGTCCACAGAAAATGTGCGCCAGCTCTTGCCTGATGTAGACGATGAGGACAGATGCCGGAGCACCTACACAATAAATGCCATCCTCTTATTCAAGCCTTTGCATTGCTTTGCATGATATCAGGAAACCCAGTCAATGCAAAATTGAACGTTAGGGGCTGTCGGTTGCTCAGACACAGGCCCAAAAACAGCTTTCCTGGTTTCTTCACACGCTCCCCCTTCCGTTTTCGGCTTGGGACTGAGGATCAAGTTGTTCTTTATCGGAATCCAGTTTGATATCTTTTGTCTAAAAGACCAAATTCTAGAATATCAAGAATACTCAGCTCTGGACTCAACCCCCAGACTCAATCAGTCTTGTCCTAAAGGGTGAGGCTGGAGTTGAGTTTCAGGTTGTGCTTGGTTTTGAGCTTGCTTTGTTTGTCAATGTCATGGTTGAATCATTCCAATTGCATTTTGGACTGCTCTCGTTCGTCGAGATCCAGCCAGAAGCTCAGTTGGGCTGTTGTTGCATTTTGGAAAACCATTGACTGCCCCACCAACAGATGCTTTGCACCGCCATCAATTTGCCTCGATTGCCGGAAACAACACATTCTCGCAGAGGTACATGTACTGTAGCGTTTCACAATTGTGAAAATAAACACAGCTGCACATAGCCAGGAACTTCTCACGTCCCTACACGATATCCGCTGTCATCACACATCATGTGGGACCTTTGCAATGCGACCAGTTTTCTTTGAAGGCAGGACGAAGGTCAGAGTCCGCGCAGATTCAGAGATGTCAACCCGCACCTCGATTAGTATAGCATGCCACTGTGTGATGTTAGTAAACCATCATACCATCATGTTGTAAGCAGGTCCGTTGATGTTAAAATTGCACGCATTATGATTCTCATTTTTGTTTTTGTCAAAGAAGAGTTTCACTGCATCTAGCTATGCACCGGTGGGTTTGAAAGTCTTCTTCACCAATCCCTGGCTTTGTGCTGCTTCACTTGGCAACGCATCGTCTTGAGGGGGTTCTCATGTGGAGGGATCTTGCTTGGGACGCCGGGACCCGCCGCCGATGGTTTATTTTTGCTCAGACACGGCGCCAGTCGCGGGTTGCGTGTGCCAAATTGGAGCAGGTCCACGTGATGGGGGACGACGTGCCTGGGATGCAACGAGCGAACCCCTACAAATCAACATGGAACTCAAACACAAGTCCATGTTGAGAAGAAGCTCCACTTGGAACCTAATTTTTTGGGTTCAACCTAGGAGGTCCCTGAAAGTTTTGGGCGTTCCATGTTGCAGGGAGGAAGTGCCCCGATTATGCTGGAAAGAGAGACCCAAAGAGGTTCAAACAACGGAGGCTTTGGCCCAACCCTCATCGTGTTTCGATGGAAGCCTGAAGGACAGCGACAAGGAGAATAAGGACAAAGACTCGGACAATCAGCTACCCGGATGTAAAACAGGGGGCCGGCGCGGAGGCATTTGGATTCAGACGTAGAGTGAAGGTCACCCAGTCAATGTTTTCCCTTTCTTGGAGTGAAACCTTCGATGCTTTGTGGCGATCAGGGTGTAAATCTCAATAAGGAATCGCCTCCGAAGTGGTTAGTGGGCATGAATCTCAAACTAAATGATGCCCAATGAAATCCACCCCCGCATTGGTTCTCGCAATTTGCTAGCACGGAGCAGTGATTTACTGGGTGTTAACAAGTGTTGGTGCACGCATTGAGCTGATGGCTGCTCGGTCGTTTGCCTGATCCGAGGAAGGAGGAAGGCGAAGTGAAGGAAGCCAAGGAGTCTGAGTCGAAAGAAAAAGATGATAAGGAGGACAAGTCAGACAAGGAGGACAAAGATGAAAAGGATGAAAAGGATGAAAAGGATGAAAAGGATGAAAAGGCAGCGGGAAGGGCTGGGAACAGCTTCTGGCAAACTGGATCACTGAACATGCTCAGAACCCAAATGTTGACACATAGTTATCAAGCGCTTTCTCAAAACCCAGGTTCGAGTCCTAGTGGAAAGGCTTGCCTTCTGGTGCCCCGAAAGTGAGTAGTTTTGCATCGGGGGAGCCACGGGCCGCATTAGTGGCCAGTTCCTCGATTCTTGACGAAGGAATCTAGCACGCAGCGTTGAACATGGCCGTGTTCGAGTGGTTATCCTGGCGGATTGACAACCCATTAACGGCCTGGTGGTGAAAGGGTTTTTTTGTTTTCTTCAAGGAGCCCCTCGGGTCAATTGGAAGCATGGCCAGGCCAAGAAGGACCGATCTCGCGAGAGGTCCCGGGAACGATCTCGGGAGAAGAGCCGAGACAAGTCCCGTGACAGGGACCGACGGGAGGGAGAAGTGGATGGGGGGGTGCTCGGAAGATGTTTCAGCCCTATGATGGGCAACATTCAGCTTAATCTCAGGTTGGAATGCTGAATTGATTTGGTCACTGCAAGGAAACCACAAGCAGGAGGGCATCTGCTAGATCGGGAAGTTGTGCCCAATACTTTGCAAATCGTTTCGACAATCACACAAAGTGGCCTGTTCACTTTGTATTTCAACAACTGGGTCCCCAATGTGAGGGAGCACATGTATGCTGGGCTTGGCACCGATTGAAAACCCCAGGACCGGGGACGAGACAGGGCGCGGGTCCCAAGCTGCACCACACGGGATGGATGAGCTGTCAAAGTCCTGAAGGTTGCCAGCCCCAGTCGCCTTCCCCCCAAGCATATTGTTGCTAGCTTCAAAGCGTAGAACTCAGGCGCGAGCTGAGCTTGCGAGTCTGATTTGAAAACGGGTATGAAGCATCAGGTCCATGTTGACCCTTTTAGGGGTTTCATTTGCTAGAAGCGCCTTGTTGGCATTGTAGGGTTTGAGTGAATGCCAGCAGGGAATGCAGCGGGTCGTGCAGGCAACATGAAGTGAGGCCACTTTCTGGTTTTTCTGGATTACTGACCATGCGGGCAGCATGACCATTCGCAGTTCCTTGTTGATATTAGTATGAACAGTTTCCAGCTTCCCTGCAGTCGGTCTTGGGACTGATCATGTTGCCTGGAGCTTCGCTTGTTTGGTTCAGGGCTTTGGTACAGAAGGCTTACTCCTTCGCTTGACATGCTTGCAAGAAAAACAAAGATGCCATCCCAGGAACACATGTCCATATCACGGTTTCGTCCGAGTCCATCCTCGAGTGTGTCCGTGTTTGTCTCGGAAGGAGACCAGAAGGAGGGCCCTTCTTTGCCAATGGATCCAATCTGGCTATGAATTGTATGAAAGAGCCCCAAATTTAAGACGCATTCCCACGTTGTGTGTTGTTTTTTTCTTGAGGTTACCCTTTTCAGGTTGGTTGAAAGGGAACTCTCTTTTTAGCACATTTACTCATTTGCTGTTGCAAGGATCGTAGCCGCAGCCTCGGCAAGGACCGCGAGAGGAGGCAAGAACAGTTTCCGAGCTGGTCAGTATAGCTTGTTGGAAGGTTTGAGAATAGGGAGCTCTTCAAGTCACTAGTGAGGATTTTGCGGTGGCGAGCTTGCAGGCTTGGGTTCATGGGCATGCCAGGCAAGACATGATCGACAGCTTGTCTTCGTTCGGAGACTTTCGACTGAGGGACGGAATGACTGATTGAAGCGTGCCTGCGCACGTGCAGGTACCCCGGGCGATTTTCGGGCTTTCACATTTCGTGATTCTTGCCGCTCGTGCCTTCGATTTTCAGCCTCCCTCCCCTCAAAGCCACGCGGTCGATGCTTTTCTGGCCTGAAAGCTGCTTCAACCGCTTGCATTTGTCAGGCGCGAAGATAGGAAGATCTTGGCCGTCTCCAACCTGGGTCGAAATGCCGTAGCCCCACTGTGTGCTCTGCCCCTAAGCAGGGCGGCGCAGGTTTGCCAGGGGGTTGCTTGCAAACAAGGTGAGCAACAGGCAAACCAGAGTCTCCCTTTGCGATGGGACCTTGAAGCGTAAGCCTAGCAGTGAACGTTTCCAAAAGAACGCCACGAGGTCAATGAAGATCATCTCAAAGAGATCTTTGGCAACTACGGCAAGGTGGGGAAGCGGGGAAGGGGCGGAGGCTTCTTGTGGCTTTTGACTGGATGCACAGTCTCGTTGCCCTTCGACTCAACATGACAGCACCGACCGTCTCTAACAGGGAGGTATTGCAATACTGCATGTGGTGGAGAAACACATCATTCTGGCGTTTCATCCAAAAGTTTGTCGCTCTCTTGCAGCATTTTCATGTTTGTTCCCGAATGAGAGGCGCTATCCACGTTCTTCCACTCATCCACCATCCTTTTCTTCAGAAGTAGATACTGATATGCCCGAAAACAAGAGACGCGTGCTAGTGTGGTGTAATTGTCCGGCCCGACCGTGGTGCAGGGATGATGAAGCCAGTCAACTCTTTTGATTTAGCTGACCAGCACGGGGCAATGTGGCACAGCCGTGTGACAAGTATGGCGACTACTCGTATTGTTTTAGGGAACGCGTCCAACAAATGTTGACTCGCTTCTGATGCAACGGCTCCCTTATGTGGTTGATTAGACTGGAGTTTCATATTTTTTTCGAGGTCCTCTCTAGGTAGTTATGACTTTGACGTAGATTTGGGAAAGAACTCATTCGTATTTGAGTTGCTGCTAGAAACTGACATCTAAGTCAGTTTTAGAGGTGCGCCATGTCCTTGTGCAGTCCCTTTACACTGCTTAACAACTATTTGCATGCTTGCCTCCAATATTTTGATTTAATTTCCGCGAAAATCCAGCAGCACAAGCTGTTTGCAGTTCACACAAAATTCAACTTCAGCCGAGTGCATTTCCTTATGATTTTTCGAATTCCAACAACATATAGAGAGCAGTTATTGATGTTGCTACATGAAGTTGAAGTCCAATTTGAAATTCAAATGTGCTAATTTCCCTTTCTGGTTCCATGAGCCAAGCCAACAACAGAAACAAGTTTCAACAAGAAATGGGTCTGCTTCTGGACAAACAAATGCAATCACATGCTTCTCCAGCATTTCTTAACATCATTTTCCCCTGGATTGAAGATTGAAGATTGAAGATTTCACGGTTAGACTTTTTAGAGAATCTTCAATCCTGCCGGCCTTCAAGGTCCCCGAAGAAGCTTCAACGTGTTCCCAACAACTTGAAGGTTTCTTCCCTGGATCAAGACTAAAGATCCCCCCTAAACGTTTTGGAGAGCCTTCGCCATCCTGGCCAACCCCAAAAGCTTTCTCTACTTTCCACAGCTTGAAGTATTTGTTTTGGATCTAATGTTATTGATTACGCAGAACACGTTTCAAACAACGTTCAATATTCACTCTGATCTGCGATCCAGGAGCAACACAGTTTCAGGTCTTTTGGACAATTTTGATGTTTTTGTGGGCATTTTCATGTTCGATTCTTGGTCAATGCTCAGTTTGACCCTTTTTCAGCGACAAGCACATTGCACATGCGCAAGCACACTGTACTTTACAGCATGTGTTGATGAGGTGCAGGTCCATTTGGGGTACCAATATATATATATATAGATAGATAGATAGATAGATAGATATGTCATGTAATGTAATGTAATGTAATGTTATGTTATGCTATGTTATGTCATGTTATGTATGTAATGTAATGTAATGTAATGTAATGTCATGTAACGTAACGTAACGTAACGTAACGTAACGTAATGTAATGTAATGTAATGTAATGTAATGCAATGTAATGTAATGTATGTATGTATGTATGTGTGTAATGTATGTATGTATGTATGTATGTATGTATGTAGTATATGTATGTATGTATGTATGTATAGATAATATGTAATGTATGTATGTATGTAATGTATGTATGTATGTATGTATGTATGTATGTATGTATGTAATGTATGTATGTATGTATGTATGTATGTATGTATGTATGTATGTATGTATGTATGTATGTAATGTATGTATGTATGTATGTATGTATGTATGTATGTATGTATGTATGTATGTATGTATGTATGTATGTATGTATGTATGTATGTATGTATGTATGTATGTATGTATGTATGTATGTATGTATGTATGTATGTATGTATGTATGTATGTATGTATGTATGTATGTATGTATGTATGTATGTATGTATGTATGTATGTATGTATGTATGTATGTATGTATGTATGTATGTATGTATGTAATGTATGTATGTAATGTATGTATGTATGTATGTATGTATGTATGTATGTATGTATGTATGTATGTATGTATGTATGTATGTATGTATGTATGTATGTATGTAATGTATGTATGTATGTATGTATGTATGTATGTATGTATGTATGTATGTATGTATGTATGTATGTATGTATGTATGTATGTATGTATGTATGTATGTATGTATGTATGTATGTATGTATGTATGTATGTATGTATGTATGTATGTATGTATGTATGTATGTATGTATGTATGTATGTATGTATGTATGTATGTATGTATGTATGTATGTATGTATGTATGTATGTATGTATGTGTATGTATGTATGTATGTATGTATGTATGTATGTATGTATGTATGTATGTATGTATGTATGTATGTATGTATGTATGTATGTAATGTATGTATGTATGTATGTATGTATGTATGTATGTATGTATGTATGTATGTATGTATGTATGTATGTATGTATGTATGTATGTATGTATGTATGTATGTATGTATGTATGTATGTATGTATGTATGTATGTATGTATGTATGTATGTATGTATGTATGTATGTATGTATGTATGTATGTATGTATGTATGTATGTATGTATGTATGTATGTATGTATGTATGTATGTATGTATGTATGTATGTATGTATGTATGTATGTATGTATGTATGTATGTATGTATGTATGTAATGTGTATGTATGTATGTATGTATGTATGTATGTATGTATGTATGTATGTATGTATGTATGTATGTATGTATGTATGTATGTATGTATGT
>CAUJNA010001768.1:994025-1016525 GCA_963377175.1 Effrenium voratum | reverse complement strand
AAGGTCTGCACAAGCCTGGGGCAAGAAACCAACGGCCGATTCAATCTCGCTGGAATTACACAGGAAGTTGCATAACCCTCAAACCCGAATGCAACTTTAAACCCACAATCTGTAAACCCTGGCCCTGACCCCCCACCGGTTGCATGCTGGTCTTAGAGATCTGGAAGATCAAGCCGCCATGCATAGGTTGGAGCATGCGCCTACCATGCCTCTGCGGCCCGCCTGGGGGCTTGGACAGAGGTGTGTCTGTTTTGAGGGTATCTTTTCGGGTTTGTGTTGAAGAGCAACCAACAGGACAGTACCCTTTTTGATTGTCGGTTCCCTATGAGTCAAACCCACAATGGAAGTACGGAGGCATGTTTGACTCAACCTCGGCTTTTTCTGTGAGAGTTCCCGACATGGCGAAGGGTTCTTGAGCAAAAGGCACGACTCTTCACATACAGGGAAGCACTTGCACAGATGATAGACACAGAGTCACTTGCGCAGACAATGGTTGTTCAGTTTCTACACGCATATAAACTTGCAATGTGTCTCCTTGCGACAAGAACGCTGACAAAGGCAGAGCTTACTTGAACAGAGACAGCTTGCACGGAACATGACGCACCGAGTCCTACTTGCATGCAGAACATGTACACAGAACATCTTGCACAGAGGTTACTTAAGAAGACACATCTCATTTGGAGCTTCTGGCACAGATCTTACTTAGTTTCAAGCAAACACACTGATAAGAGCATCTACAACTTGCGAACACATATGCAGAGCGCAGAGTAGGGGAAGACGGCGCTGTGGGGCTGGATGTGACTTTACATGTTGGATGTGTGGGCAGATGGTTTTGACCGCGCATTTGGTCCCTGGCTACTTTCTGCGATGGGAAAACTATAACGAGCTCACTGGGGTGTCAAAACGAGCTTACTCATGGTCAAGTTCCTTCACTTAGGTCTTCCCCGATTGGACATATTATAGTGCTAGATGCTTGTACGTGGAATCTCGTGTGCATATGTGGGCCTACCCTACCAATCATGCGGTTAGCAGCTCTGCTGCTCCGCGAAGCTGCGTGCGACAGTAGCGCTTGAAGCGTTCAGAAGCTTCGGCTCGAAAGTCGTAGCCTTGAGTACGAAGGTGGCAAGGTGCAACTTAGCTCCAGCCCGAAAGTCTTGTTTCAGCACACCAGCCCTCCGCATGTGAGGGATCAAGCGTATTCAAGCATAGCTCAGACCGAGCAATGCAGGCACCTGTTCGGGGTTGCAAGGAATTGACTTAGTGCTCGCCAGTCCTGGGCTTTACAGCTTTATGCCTTTGGAACTCGTTAAGTTTTTCTGCTGAAATTGCGCTTAGGAAGCATGGGGCAACAGTAGTCAGTTGATTGGTGGCTCGGATCATTGCGTGAAATCAGCCCCCAGTGGTTGAAGTTGTGCTTTTCGTTTTGTTCCGCTTCGCCTGGTGTTTCATTGGTTTCGCTTTGTTGCATTGGTTCGCATACCCAGCCTCCAAATGTCAGCTCCCGCCAAAAGAAAGAGTCGTCTCTCGCCTAGGTGCGGCGGCCGCCAGTTCAGCAGCAGCAGGAAGGGAAGAAGGGTGCTTCAAAGGAACAGTAGACCAGAGCCCCCTTCCCTTTCTTGGAAACCTACGCACTTCTCACGTGTTTTGGGAGCAGCCTCTGGTTGACGCTCACACTTGCTTGCTAGCCAGCCATTTAAATGTTAATGCATGTTGGTGTATGGCAGCTGGTGGCGGTTTCAGCCGCATCCATGCGAGCGATGGATATTTAGACGAGCAACCCCCTCTCCTTACGGAAAAGCGAGCGTTTAAAACGGGTGTGTGTTTTGACTGAGGGTACATGCTTCGAAGTGATCTCGTTATATGCAATGGGACATTTTTTGACGGCTCAGGAGCCGCCAGGCACACAAACGACCGTGTTTGCGCGTCACCCCCGGACCGGCGGTACGAAGGCATATTTTTTTTGTGGGGGGTTGGTGTTCGGTTGGTGGATCCCCTGACCTTGTAGCCAAGTTGGAGGTTGGGGGGTCTCTGGGGTCTGTGAGGTGCAGTGGCTGCCACAGGCGCTGGCACAAAAATGCAGGACACACACAAGAGGGGGGCCTCGGTTTCCAACACTTTTGGACCCAAGTGGCAAGTTTGGTGGAACCCACCTGTACTTTGAACATTTGAGGGAATTTAGTGACCCGAGCTTTGTTTGAGTTGGACATTTGTATTTGGGGTAGTTTGGTTGAGAGGAAACCAAAGTCTTGGAGGCAACCCCAAGTGATTGTTGGTCATGGATTCTTTGAAGTGTGCGTGCTCGGCTTGCTGGTGTTTTCCAAATATAGGGGCCCTCAACTTCATGAAGGTGCATCCCCAAAATCATCAAGTTGCACAGGGTGACTTGGATGTTTCTTCAAACATCACCATTTCCCCCAGAAATTCCGCTTGCAAAAACAACCATGGATTCCACTTGAAGAGTTGGACGGATGTGGGCTGCAAAGTTACCAACGTCAATGTGCTACTCATTGTGCTTGTCAGTCTCTCTTCTGCGCAAATAAGGGGTAGAGAGCAACGTTTGCACACAAAAGGTGGGTGGTGCCTTCATGATGAACGAGTTCAACCGAGTGCTTTGAACTGCTGATTGTCCTTGGTCAGAAATCATGTGCGAGGCTTGGGCATTTGTCCTTGTCAGACATATTCGATCTCGCGTTTCCCAGGTTTGGTTTCAGGGAGGCCCTTAAGCTTTCAGTATTCAAAGCCAAACCACTTCTCAATGATTTTGATGGTCAGTTCACTTACGCCCTGTCAACATGGTACAAAGCCTTCGCCACACAAGCAAACATATGCACACCAGTCTTGAAGTCTAAAGTTGGAAGAATCCCGAAACTGCTTTGAGTGTGCATGTTGGCATCACATTGATTTGCATTTGTTGGTTTTCGACTGATTTTAGGCGACAATATCTGACGTCATGTACGTTGAGGCCCGCAGTGCTTGTCGGAGTTTCTGATTTGCAAGGCTCTAAACTTCAACTGGCGGCTCACCTGCACCTTGGCGGGGCTGTACCTCATCGAGGGAGTGCCCATCAGCCTCACAGATGAGTACATTCCCTTCCACCTTTCAAAGGCTGGATGAAACCAGATGAAGGAAACTCGACAGGACATGGGCCCAAATACCAGACAACTAACAGACTTTTCGATGGCTTCCTCCCAATTTTGCTGTAGATGGTTTCTTGTGGCAGGGTCGCGGGAATAGCATAGTCCCTAGGCATTGTACTAGGCATGCTTTGCGGAATGAACTTGTGTTCTGTTGTGTGGAAGCGATGGATGGCAGGTTGCATTGTCTTGTGGCCTCTTGTAGAGGGATGCAAAGACAAATTGCCGGCTCAGCAAACAATCCCTGAGTCAAACACTTTCCAGACAATCCACCAATTGCATTGCTCTGGTTCCAGCAAGACATGTTTGGCTCCCGGCTGCTTGTTTTGCCTGAACTTTCCAGCAGCTCTAGAGATGGACACATGGCTTGCTTGTTCCAGGAATACCCCTCCCACTCGCCATTTTTCATGTAGGGCAGTCCAGTTCAGGCTCCCACGAGGCCAAAAATTCCCCGGGAGGTGAATGTGACCGCCACGGAGATGGGTGACCTGCAGTGGTGGGGGGATCTGCCGTGGTCCTGGAAGTGGCTGTGGTCGCCCTTGCTGGACCAAGGCATGTCCAAGCGCAAGGTGCTGCTTGGCTCCCAGGCGCGCGGTCGCAGCTTGCTTCGGTCGGCGCCAGGCTTGACTTGCACTCAGCCGGTTGTTCAGGCGTATTTGTATTTTGCAATTGATCTTGTTGGGCTGGCGTATTTTTGGCAATCGCGTTCTTGTGGATGTTTTGGCACATCAATGTCCTAGGATGCTTTGATTGTGAAGGAACTTCTGGCAAGATTGGATTTGACTGCAGGTCTGTGTACTTCTTCTTTCCACGGGGCAAATACGTCGAAAGAACACGCTAGTTTCGGGTGATCATCCCCAGATTGCTGTACTGTTTGCCAGCGTTAACAATTGCCAGAACAAGCCATCAATAGAACTCACCAGACGGCTCACCTGAGCCATCATCCCAGCATAGGAGGCAGCTGTTATACAACTGCAGGCGCTCTTTCCATGTCTCCACTCAAACCAAAATGGAAGAAGGATTGACCATGCTTGGAGTTTGTTGCTCTCCCGGCGTGAATCTGAACCATCAGTGCGTAGTGGCAGGTCATCATGATCTTCTTTCTGATGCTGGTGCCACTGACCTCCCTAAAGGAGCCTGGACAGGGCATGCGGCAGCTGCTTTTCTGCCACAACTTCTTTGCAGCCACCCACGACATGGCCATTGATGCCATTGGGGTGGAGGACCGGGGCACACGGCTTGCATCAGGTGTAGGATTTGCTCTCGGATTCGCTCGAATTCCCTTGAACACCGCTTCAATCCTATGCCCAGCTGCACTCTTGGTTTTGTTCGCAGTTGTGATTGTTGCCGTCTTCATTGCGTCGTCGCTGTTTGGCCGCTATCTCCTTCTGTCGGGAAGGTAGAATTACCCCATCAAGGCTTCTCTCGCAAGGATTAGGGATCTCCGCCAACTTATTCCCAACCCACGGCATCTTTTTTCAAGGACTGTGGGTGAAGACCAGCACGTCCCTATGGCCAAGAAGGGGCATACTGGGGTCTTCAATGAAGGGACCCTTCAAACTTTACATGTTTCCCTTGTGGACAGGGAACTGCATGCAGCAGGCAATTCCTCCCATTCACCCCAAGCTTCTCCATGGGGAGAAGGAGCTCTTGGCGGCCGGGGGGGCCGCTTCAGCCAACAGCTTCATGTTCGCCGCCGGGTCCGTGGGCAGCTGGCTGGGTCTGTTGGCCTTCCGCGGCAGCTCGCTGGGTCTTGGCTTTGCCGGCGGCCTCTGGGCGGCCCGACGAAGCAAGTGAACGGTGCAGGTCGGATTGGTTCGGGCTAACCCGCATCGTCCTCGCAAAGATAGACACTTTTCGCAGAAGGTCGCCTTAATGCAAAAACTCGGGTTCCACACATAGACGCTTCCGCACAGAGATAGCAAAGTTTTGGCTGCGCGCGTACTCGAAAGACATTTTGAGACTACGAGGAAAACACTTTCTCGTATGCGCGCGGCCGAATACTGTTCTATCTCTGTGCTGGACGCCGGAAGTCAGCAGACGCTTCATTCTGGACACGCTCCCCGCAAAGATAGAAACACATTGCCGGGGATCGTTCTCTCCCGCTGGAGATTGCATATATTAAAGTGGTTCGTTTTCCCGAACTTGTCTATTTGCCAAGATCAGTTTCCAGCCCTCGCAGCGTTTCTTTTTTCCGATGATGTTGCACCATCAAAGTCAAATGTTTCCATTAAATCTCTCGCTTTTGGCCTACCACCGATACTCTCCTGCAGATTGACGTGGAGCACCAAAGCATCATGCGCAGGAACGGAGCGTCCTTTTGGGATTGGTTCTCCCCGCGTTTGGGGTTCAAAGGTTGATTGGCGCCATGGGTGTATTCTGGGCATTACTCAAGGCAACTTTGGGCGCCTTGGGGGTCTTCGTGGTCTTCCTGGCGCCTCTGGTGCCCGCGCCCGCTCCGGCTGCGGCACCCGCGGCTACGCCGGGCGGCCAATCGCCGCGCTGGGGCCGCTTCGCGTGCGTGGCGCTGCACGCGCTTCTGCCTTCCGGGGCCCTGCGCCTCTGCGGCAGGGAGAAGCAGGGGACAGCGATACCTAGGCACTTTGTTTGAAAGGGAGCCACCAAGGAAACTGGTGAACCATTGGTTTTCTTTTTTTCCGATCTCATTCAGCTTATTTGCGGCTGCAAGACGTGAGGTTCGTGGGCAGTAGCCACTTTACCGCTTGGATGGAGCAGAGCGGACTGGACGAGGCGACGCGCGGTAGGTGGATGTGGTGGCAGTTTTTCTTTTGTGGCCCGAGAAACAAGGGCAAACACGTATTGGTTTGATGGCCCCTTGGCGATTCGTTGCTGGTCGTGGCAGTGCCGGTTTGTTTCTTTCTTGGGAAATTGCCTTTTTGAAACTCACCGCCTAAACACCCATGTTTAGCAACCTCTTCCCGCCCATTTGCCACGGGGCTGGGTGCGGTTTCTTTCTTTCTTGGGAAACATGGCCTTGTTGAACTCATCGTCTAAACACCAATTAGCAACCTCTTCTCGCCCATATACCACGGGAGTTGCCTTTGGGGATGGCGCAAAATGCCTGTAGCTAGTTTACTGCGAAGCGGCTGGACTCCAGCCTGAAGTGAGCCATCAACAATTGGGTAGATGTAGGTTGGTACTAATCACTTTTTGTTTGTGCCAGTTCTTGGCATGGATTTCATAGACACCCTTCAGGGTTTAGGGTTTTGATCAGGCCTCAACATTCACAGCTGGGGTTTCAGCGGGAGTTTCCGAAGGAAGCTGCCGGGGGCCCCCGCGCGCATCTCGCAATCAGGCCGCCGTGGCAGACGTGGGCGCCTCGGAGGCCATGAGCATCTGTGCCTGCCTGCTGGGGGGTTTCCTGGGCGACCGCCTGGGCGCGCGCCTGGTGCTGGCGCTCTCCTTCGCCGCCACTGCGGCGGTGAGTTGGGGCCTGGCGCTGTGCGCGCCCACCTCCAGGCCTGCGAAACCGAAGAGCACGCAGCCGCGGGAGCAGAAAAACATGGCTCTGGTGCGAGATGGGTCTTGGAGTTGCCATAGTATATACAAAGTGCCTGTACAAAGCCCAACCCAATGGTTTTTATGTAACACAAGTTTTGAAACCGCGGTGTCTGCGCAAGGGAGGCCTTCCTAGTGGCGGCCAGCTGCTACAAGCTGGGCAATGGCTTGCACCTGGGCGCGCAGATGGGGCTCTTCATGAGCTGCTGCTCCCGATGGCCCGCCACCCAGTTCACCCTCCTCTGCAGCCTCTGCAACTTCAGCGAGGAACTGGGGGTTGCGCAAATTTTGGGTTCAAGGGGGGGAAGAGTGGCTATTTGCTCCTGCGAAGTGGAGAGCTCAATGGTGCTTTCTTGCTTTTTGTTTCTTTCAAGGAGAGCGCCAAGAAAGAGCGTGAAACTCGCTTGTGGGTCAACCGTTTTGAGGTCTCGACCCTCCTTGCGGAAAACACACAACTTGCAGGTTTAGTTGTTCGGCTTTCCCGATGAAGTTAGTGAATGTATGGTGCCCAATTGTAATCTTGGCCAGTCCTACTGGGTCTACTGGTACGGCCAATACTTGGACTCTGTTGAGCGTGACCGTGCGGGCCTGCTCTGGTGGGACGGCTGGCTGGGCTTGGTGGGCCTTCTGCCCTTGGCCTTCTTGAGACAGGAGGGGAGGGCTGGCAGTCACGGAGGGTGGGGGTGGGATGGCGGGGGGGTATTTGGCCGTCGTTCTTCACCCCCCAAGTTCAGGTGTTTCTCAAAAAGAGAGGCTTTCCACTGGTTGGTTTCTGTTTTGAGGCAAGCCGCTGGGCACCTGTGGTGCTTCAATACATGGACGATGTTTCTTTGACCCCAAGCTGGCAATTCTTCTAGGATGATATGTACGGCGATTTCCATGATCCACTCACATGGAGTTTAACCTGGTAGTGGAAGCTGGAGGATGTTGTCCAGTTGTTTCTCATGGACAAACGGAGACCCTCCCGTTCATCTTGTAGTTGGGGCAACAAGCTGAATGGGAGGGGGAAAGAGGTGTTCAACTTGAAAATCCCGGAGCTCCACTGGAATCTCATTGACTGATGCTTCATAGTGCAATGAAGCCGACACAACAGACAGCACGTGATGTTTATTGTTTGGATGCCTCTCAAGTCAATCTGTTGTGGTTGCGGTCAGTCAGGATGAGTACTCAAAAAGCTGCTGCGATCCCTTCTTGCTGCTTCGAGCGTTTCGACCGCACATTTGTGAGTTTGTTGCGCTCCAAAAAGAAGCTTAGCTCGAAGGCATGTCACTTTTGAAGACAGGCCGCTTGTGGGGGCTTCGCAGGGAGGAGTACTCGGTGAAGCAAAACACCTTATACCATAGATCTGAGATCACAACCCCATGGTCGAGAGCCACATCCACATAAAGGCGTCGTCAAAGCAGGCCCCTAGCCTGGGTCCGTTGGAAGGGTCAGGCCTCCTCTTCGCGTGTTTTAGTTCACATCACATTTCCAATTTTGTTGGTGTAACACATCACGGTTTGGTTGTGGTTTCAAGGCTAGACATCTGTTTTGTTGCTTCTTTGCAAGGAGCGGCCGCATGCAGACTGACGGACGGGTGGACTGACGGACCGACGGACTGATAGACTGACGGACTGACGGACTCACGGACTGACGGGACGGCTCGCTCGCGTGCGCGCGCGGGGCCTCCGCACGAATGTGAACGGTGCCGCCGCGACAGTACTCTGACATGCGCCAGCGAAAGGTTGCACATGCAGAACCACAATGGTCCACAGAAAATGTGCGCCAGCCCTTGCCTGATGTAGACGATGAGGACAGATGCCGGAGCACCTACACAATAAATGCCATCCTCTTATTCAAGCCTTTGCATTGCTTTGCATGATATCAGGAAACCCAGTCAATGCAAAATTGAACGTTAGGGGCTGTCGGTTGCTCAGACACAGGCCCAAAAACAGCTTTCCTGGTTTCTTCACACGCTCCCCCTTCCGTTTTCGGCTTGGGACTGAGGATCAAGTTGTTCTTTATCGGAATCCAGTTTGATATCTTTTGTCTAAAAGACCAAATTCTAGAATATCAAGAATACTCAGCTCTGGACTCAACCCCCAGACTCAATCAGTCTTGCCCTAAAGGGTGAGGCTGGAGTTGAGTTTCAGGTTGTGCTTGGTTTTGAGCTTGCTTTGTTTGTCAATGTCATGGTTGAATCATTCCAATTGCATTTTGGACTGCTCTCGTTCGTCGAGATCCAGCCAGAAGCTCAGTTGGGCTGTTGTTGCATTTTGGAAAACCATTGACTGCCCCACCAACAGATGCTTTGCACCGCCATCAATTTGCCTCGATTGCCGGAAACAACACATTCTCGCAGAGGTACATGTACTGTAGCGTTTCACAATTGTGAAAATAAACACAGCTGCACATAGCCAGGAACTTCTCACGTCCCTACACGATATCTGCTGTCATCACACATCATGTGGGACCTTTGCAATGCGACCAGTTTTCTTTGAAGGCAGGACGAAGGTCAGAGTCCGCGCAGATTCAGAGATGTCAACCCGCACCTCGATTAGTATAGCATGCCACTGTGTGATGTTAGTAAACCATCATACCATCATGTTGTAAGCAGGTCCGTTGATGTTAAAATTGCACGCATTATGATTATCATTTTTGTTTTTGTCAAAGAAGAGTTTCACTGCATCTAGCTATGCACCGGTGGGTTTGAAAGTCTTCTTCACCAATCCCTGGCTTTGTGCTGCTTCACTTGGCCACGCATCGTCTTGAGGGGGTTCTCATGTGGAGGGATCTTGCTTGGGACGCCGGGACCCGCCGCCGATGGTTTATTTTTGCTCAGACACGGCGCCAGTCGCGGGTTGCGTGTGCCAAATTAGAGCAGGTCCACGTGATGGGGGACGACGTGCCTGGGATGCAACGAGCGAACCCCTACAAATCAACATGGAACTCAAACACAAGTCCATGTTGAGAAGAAGCTCCACTTGGAACCTAATTTTTTGGGTTCAACCTAGGAGGTCCCTGAAAGTTTTGGGCGTTCCATGTTGCAGGGAGGAAGTGCCAGCCCCGATTATGCTGGAAAGGGAGACCCAAAGAGGTTCAAACAACGGAGGCTTTGGCCCAACCCTCATCGTGTTTCGATGGAAGCCCGAAGGACAGCGACAAGGAGAATAAGGACAAAGACTCGGACAAAGAGCTACCCGGATGTAAAACAGGGGGCCGGCGCGGAGGCATTTGGATTCAGACGTAGAGTGAAGGTCACCCAGTCAATGTTTTCCCTTTCTTGGAGTGAAACCTTCGATGCTTTGTGGCGATCAGGGTGTAAATCTCAATAAGGAATCGCCTCCGAAGTGGTTAGTGGGCATGAATCTCAAACTAAATGATGCCCAATGAAATCCACCCCCGCATTGGTTCTCGCAATTTGCTAGCACGGAGCAGTGATTTACTGGGTGTTAACAAGTGTTGGTGCACGCATTGAGCTGATGGCTGCTCGGTCGTTTGCCTGATCCGAGGAAGGAGGAAGGCGAAGTGAAGGAAGCCAAGGAGTCTGAGTCGAAAGAAAAAGATGATAAGGAGGACAAGTCAGACAAGGAGGACAAAGATGAAAAGGATGAAAAGGATGAAAAGGATGAAAAGGATGAAAAGGCAGCGGGAAGGGCTGGGAACAGCTTCTGGCAAACTGGATCACTGAACATGCTCAGAACCCAAATGTTGACACATAGTTATCAAGCGCTTTCTCAAAACCCAGGTTCGAGTCCTAGTGGAAAGGCTTGCCTTCTGGTGCCTCGAAAGTGAGTAGTTTTGCATCGGGGGAGCCACGGGCCGCATTAGTGGCCAGTTCCTCGATTCTTGACGAAGGAATCTAGCACGCAGCGTTGAACATGGCCGTGTTCGAGTGGTTATCCTGGCGGATTGACAACCCATTAACGGCCTGGTGGTGAAAGGGTTTTTTTGTTTTCTTCAAGGAGCCCCTCGGGTCAATTGGAAGCATGGCCAGGCCAAGAAGGACCGATCTCGCGAGAGGTCCCGGGAACGATCTCGGGAGAAGAGCCGAGACAAGTCCCGTGACAGGGACCGACGGGAGGGAGAAGTGGATGGGGGGGTGCTCGGAAGATGTTTCAGCCCTATGATGGGCAACATTCAGCTTAATCTCAGGTTGGAATGCTGAATTGATTTGGTCACTGCAAGGAAACCACAAGCAGGAGGGCATCTGCTAGATCGGGAAGTTGTGCCCAATACTTTGCAAATCGTTTCGACAATCACACAAAGTGGCCTGTTCACTTTGTATTTCAACAACTGGGTCCCCAATGTGAGGGAGCACATGTATGCTGGGCTTGGCACCGATTGAAAACCCCAGGACAGGGGACGAGACAGGGCGCGGGTCCCAAGCTGCACCACACGGGATGGATGAGCTGTCAAAGTCCTGAAGGTTGCCAGCCCCAGTCGCCTTCCCCCAAAGCATATTGTTGCTAGCTTCAAAGCGTAGAACTCAGGCGCGAGCTGAGCTTGCGAGTCTGATTTGAAAACGGGTATGAAGCATCAGGTCCAGGTTGACCCTTTTAGGGGTTTCATTTGCTAGAAGCGCCTTGTTGGCATTGTAGGGTTTGAGTGAATGCCAGCAGGGAATGCAGCGGGTCGTGCAGGCAACATGAAGTGAGGCCACTTTCTGGTTTTTCTGGATTACTGACCATGCGGGCAGCATGACCATTCGCAGTTCCTTGTTGATATTAGTATGAACAGTTTCCAGCTTCCCTGCAGTCGGTCTTGGGACTGATCATGTTGCCTGGAGCTTCGCTTGTTTGGTTCAGGGCTTTGGTACAGAAGGCTTACTCCTTCGCTTGACATGCTTGCAAGAAAAACAAAGATGCCATCCCAGGAACACATGTCCATATCACGGTTTCGTCCGAGTCCATCCTCGAGTGTGTCCGTGTTTGTCTCGGAAGGAGACCAGAAGGAGGGCCCTTCTTTGCCAATGGATCCAATCTGGCTATGAATTGTATGAAAGAGCCCCAAATTTAAGACGCATTCCCACGTTGTGTGTTGTTTTTTTCTTGAGGTTACCCTTTTCAGGTTGGTTGAAAGGGAACTCTCTTTTTAGCACATTTACTCATTTGCTGTTGCAAGGATCGTAGCCGCAGCCGCGGCAAGGACCGCGAGAGGAGGCAAGAACAGTTTCCGAGCTGGTCAGTATAGCTTGTTGGAAGGTTTGAGAATAGGGAGCTCTTCAAGTCACTAGTGAGGATTTTGCGGTGGCGAGCTTGCAGGCTTGGGTTCATGGGCATGCCAGGCAAGACATGATCGACAGCTTGTCTTCGTTCGGAGACTTTCGACTGAGGGACGGAATGACTGATTGAAGCGTGCCTGCGCACGTGCAGGTACCCCGGGCGATTTTCGGGCTTTCACATTTCGTGATTCTTGCCGCTCGTGCCTTCGATTTTCAGCCTCCCTCCCCTCAAAGCCACGCGGTCGATGCTTTTCTGGCCTGAAAGCTGCTTCAACCGCTTGCATTTGTCAGGCGCGAAGATAGGAAGATCTTGGCCGTCTCCAACCTGAGTCGAAATGCCGTAGCCCCACTGTGTGCTCTGCCCCTAAGCAGGGCGGCGCAGGTTTGCCAGGGGGTTGCTTGCAAACAAGGTGAGCAACAGGCAAACCAGAGTCTCCCTTTGCGATGGGACCTTGAAGCGTAAGCCTAGCAGTGAACGTTTCCAAAAGAACGCCACGAGGTCAATGAAGATCATCTCAAAGAGATCTTTGGCAACTACGGCAAGGTGGGGAAGCGGGGAAGGGGCGGAGGCTTCTTGTGGCTTTTGACTGGATGCACAGTCTCGTTGCCCTTCGACTCAACATGACAACACCGACCGTCTCTAACAGGGAGGTATTGCAATACTGCATGTGGTGGAGAAACACATCATTCTGGCGTTTCATCCAAAAGTTTGTCGCTCTCTTGCAGCATTTTCATGTTTGTTCCCGAATGAGAGGCGCTATCCACGTTCTTCCACTCATCCACCATCCTTTTCTTCAGAAGTAGATACTGATATGCCCGAAAACAAGAGACGCGTGCTAGTGTGGTGTAATTGTCCGGCCCGACCGTGGTGCAGGGATGATGAAGCCAGTCAACTCTTTTGATTTAGCTGATCAGCACGGGGCAATGTGGCACAGCCGTGTGACAAGTATGGCGACTACTCGTATTGTTTTAGGGAACGCGTCCAACAAATGTTGACTCGCTTCTGATGCAACGGCTCCCTTATGTGGTTGATTAGACTGGAGTTTCATATTTTTTTCGAGGTCCTCTCTAGGTAGTTATGACTTTGACGTAGATTTGGGAAAGAACTCATTCGTATTTGAGTTGCTGCTAGAAACTGACATCTAAGTCAGTTTTAGAGGTGCGCCATGTCCTTGTGCAGTCCCTTTACACTGCTTAACAACTATTTGCATGTTTGCCTCCAATATTTTGATTTAATTTCCGCGACAATCCAGCAGCACAAGCTGTTTGCAGTTCACACAAAATTCAACTTCAGCCGAGTGCATTTCCTTATGATTTTTCGAATTCCAACAACATATAGAGAGCAGTTATTGATGTTGCTACATGAAGTTGAAGTCCAATTTGAAATTCAAATGTGCTAATTTCCCTTTCTGGTTCCATGAGCCAAGCCAACAACAGAAACAAGTTTCAACAAGAAATGGGTCTGCTTCTGGACAAACAAATGCAATCACATGCTTCTCCAGCATTTCTTAACATCATTTTCCCCTGGATTGAAGATTGAAGATTGAAGATTTCACGGTTAGACTTTTTAGAGAATCTTCAATCCTGCCGGCCTTCAAGGTCCCCGAAGAAGCTTCAACGTGTTCCCAACAACTTGAAGGTTTCTTCCCTGGATCAAGACTAAAGATCCCCCCTAAACGTTTTGGAGAGCCTTCGCCATCCTGGCCAACCCCAAAAGCTTTCTCTACTTTCCACAGCTTGAAGTATTTGTTTTGGATCTAATGTTATTGATTACGCAGAACACGTTTCAAACAACGTTCAATATTCACTCTGATCTGCGATCCAGGAGCAACACAGTTTCAGGTCTTTTGGACAATTTTGATGTTTTTGTGGGCATTTTCATGTTCGATTCTTGGTCAATGCTCAGTTTGATCCTTTTTCAGCGACAAGCACATTGCACATGCGCAAGCACACTGTACTTTACAGCATGTGTTGATGAGGTGCAGGTCCATTTGGGGTACCAATATATATATAGATAGATAGATAGATATGTCATGTAATGTAATGTAATGTAATGTTATGTTATGCTATGTTATGTCATGTTATGTATGTAATGTAATGTAATGTCATGTCATGTCATGTAACGTAACGTAACGTAACGTAACGTAATGTAATGTAATGTAATGTAATGTAATGCAATGTAATGTAATGTATGTATGTATGTATGTATGTATGTATGTATGTATGTATGTATGTATGTATGTATGTAGTATATGTATGTATATATGTATGTATAGATAATATGTAATGTATGTATGTATGTATGTGTGTATGTATGTATGTATGTATGTAATGTAATGTAATTTAATACAATGTAATATAATGTAATGTAATGTTATGCATGTATGAATGTATGCAATGTATGCAATGTATGTATGTATGTATGTATGTATGTATGTATGTATGTACGTATGTATGTGTGTATGTATGTATGTATGTATGTATGTATGTATGTATGTATGTATGTATGTATGTATGTATGTGTAATGTATGTATGTATGTATGTATGTATGTATGTATGTATGTATGTATGTATGTATGTATGTATGTATGTATGTATGTATGTATGTATGTATGTATGTATGTATGTATGTATGTATGTATGTATGTATGTATGTATGTATGTATGTATGTATGTATGTATGTATGTATGTATGTATGTATGTATGTATGTATGTATGTATGTATGTATGTATGTATGTATGTATGTATGTATGTATGTATGTATGTATGTATGTATGTATGTATGTATGTATGTATGTATGTATGTATGTATGTATGTATGTATGTATGTATGTATGTATGTATGTATGTATGTATGTATGTATGTATGTATGTATGTATGTATGTATGTATGTATGTATGTATGTATGTATGTATGTATGTATGTATGTATGTATGTATGTATGTATGTATGTATGTATGTATGTATGTATGTATGTATGTATGTATGTATGTATGTATGTATGTATGTATGTATGTATGTATGTATGTATGTATGTATATGTAATGTAATGTATGTATGTAATGTAATGTAATGTATGTAATGTAATGTATGTATGTAATGTATGTATGTATGTATGTATGTATGATGTATGTATGTATGTATGTATGTATGTATGTATGTATGTATGTATGTATGTATGTATGTATGTATGTATGTATGTATGTATGTATGTATGTATGTATGTATGTATGTATGTAATGTATGTATGTATGTATGTATGTATGTATGTATGTGTATGTATGTATGTATGTATGTATGTAATGTAATGTAATGTATGTATGTATGTATGTAATGTATGTAATGTATGTATGTATGTATGTATGTATGTATGTATGTATGTATGTATGTATGTATGTATGTATGTATGTATGTATGTATGTATGTATGTATGTATGTATGTATGTATGTATGTATGTATGTATGTATGTATGTATGTATGTATGTATGTATGTATGTATGTATGTATGTATGTATGTATGTATGTATGTAATGTAATGTATGTATGTATGTATGTATGTATGTATGTATGTATGTATGTATGTATGTATGTATGTATGTATGTATGTATGTATGTATGTATGTATGTATGTATGTATGTATGTATGTATGTATGTATGTATGTATGTATGTATGTATGTATGTATGTATGTATGTATGTATGTATGTATGTATGTATGTATGTATGTATGTATGTATGTATGTATGTATGTATGTATGTATGTATGTATGTATGTATGTATGTATGTATGTATGTATGTATGTATGTATGTATGTATGTATGTATGTATGTATGTATGTATGTATGTATGTATGTATGTATGTATGTATGTATGTATGTATGTATGTATGTATGTATGTATGTATGTATGTATGTATGTATGTATGTATGTATGTATGTATGTATGTATGTATGTATGTATGTATGTATGTATGTATGTATGTATGTATGTATGTATGTATGTATGTATGTATGTAATGTAATGTAATGTAATGTAATGTAATGTAATGTATGTAATGTAATGTAATGTAATGTAATGTAATGTATGTAATGTAATGTAATGTAATGTATGTAATGTAATGTAATGTAATGTAATGTAATGTAATGTAATGTAATGTAATGTAATGTAATGTAATGTAATGTAATGTAATGTAATGTATGTATGTATGTATGTATGTATGTATGTATGTATGTATGTATGTATGTAATGTATGTATGTATGTATGTATGTATGTATGTATGTATGTATGTATGTATGTATGTATGTATGTATGTATGTATGTATGTATGTATGTATGTATGTATGTATGTATGTATGTATGTATGTAATGTATGTATGTATGTATGTATGTATGTATGTATGTATGTATGTATGTATGTATGTAATGTATGTATGTATGTATGTATGTATGTATGTATGTATGTATGTATGTATGTATGTATGTATGTATGTATGTATGTATGTATGTATGTATGTATGTATGTATGTATGTATGTATGTATGTATGTATGTATGTATGTATGTATGTATGTATGTATGTATGTATGTATGTATGTATGTATGTATGTATGTATGTATGTATGTATGTATGTATGTATGTATGTATGTATGTATGTATGTATGTATGTATGTATGTATGTATGTATGTATGTATGTATGTATGTATGTATGTATGTATGTATGTATGTATGTATGTATGTATGTATGTGTATGTATGTATGTATGTATGTGTATGTATGTATATGTATGTATGTATGTATGTATGTATGTATATGTATGTATGTATGTAAGTATGTATGTATGTAAGTATGTATGTATGTATGTATGTATGTATGTATGTATGTATGTATGTATGTATGTATGTATGTATGTATGTCTGTATGTATGTATGTATGTATGTATGTATGTATGTAATGTATGTATGTGTATGTATGTATGTATGTATGTATGTATGTATGTATGTATGTAATGTATGTAATGTATGTATGTATGTATGTATGTATGTATGTATGTATGTATGTAATGTATGTATGTATGTATGTATGTATGTATGTATGTATGTATGTATGTATGTATGTATGTATGTATGTATGTATGTATGTATGTATGTAATGTAATGTATGTAATGTAATGTAATGTAATGTAATGTAATGTAATGTAATGTAATGTAATGTATGTATGTATGTATGTATGTATGTATGTATGTATGTATGTATGTATGTATGTATGTATGTATGTATGTATGTATGTATGTATGTATGTATGTATGTATGTATATGTATGTATGTATGTATGTATGTATGTATGTATGTATGTATGTAATGTATGTATGTATGTATGTATGTATGTAATGTATGTATGTATGTATGTATGTATGTATGTATGTATGTAATGTATGTATGTATGTATGTATGTATGTATGTATGTATGTATGTATGTATGTATGTATGTATGTATGTATGTATGTATGTATGTATGTATGTATGTATGTATGTATGTATGTATGTATGTATGTATGTATGTATGTATGTATGTATGTATGTATGTAATGTATGTATGTATGTATGTATGTATGTATGTATGTATGTATGTATGTATGTATGTATGTATGTATGTATGTATGTATGTATGTATGTATGTATGTATGTATGTATGTATGTATGTATGTATGTATGTATGTATGTATGTATGTATGTTATCTATGTGTATGTGTACGTGTATGTGTACGTGTATGTGTATGTGTATGTGTATGTATATGTATATTTAAATGTATATGTATATGTAATATACACATATATATATATATATCAGTATATATATATATATATGCATTTGTTATCATTCGCTTGCTACGGAGGATTCGAGCCCCAGTAACGCCGCGCTCGAGGTGAAAGAGGCGACCTTGGCGGTGGACAAGACAGCGGGCCTCCCGAAAGGCCCGGCGCTGAGTTGACTGTTTTTCGGGGGGTTGGCATTGGAGGAGGCGGCATCCCTGGCTCTGGAACCAGGGGGCAATGAAGTTGTCCAAAGCGTTTTGGGGGGGGGGGGGGGTTGCTGACGGCCCAAGCCGCTTGGGGCTTGGGGTTCTTAGGATCTATGGGTTACTATGTCTTGTTGCCCAGCTGCTTGGTACTTCTGGAGCACCCGCAACTGAGCTGCTTGTGTCAGGCCAACCCGTTGGATCTGTGGGATTTAGTGGGAGGTCTGCCCACTTGGTAGCTAGTTAGTTAGGTAGTTAGAGTTAGATAGTGAGTGAGTGAGCGAGTGAGCGAGTGAGTGAGTAGGGTGCGTGCGTGCGTGCGTGAGTGCGTGAGTGCGTGAGTGCGTGAGTGCGTGAGTGCGTGAGTGCGTGAGTGCGTGTCAGTCAGTCAGTCAGGCAGCCAGCCAGCCAGCTAGTCAGTCAGTCAGTGAGTCAGGCAGGCAGGCAGGAAGGCTGTTTGTCTGTCTGTCTGTCTGTCTGTCTGTCTGTCTGTCTGTCTGTCTGTCTGTCTGTCTGTCTGTTTGTTTGTTGAGAAGAGCATAGACGATTCCACATCAGCAAGCATCAAGGCTGAAAATTGCAAGCTTGCGAAGTGGCAACCTGGCTATGGCTTCGTGAGGTTATGCCTATGTGGAGTTCTATGAGGAGAGAGACGTCCCAGCCTCGCACATGTGTTCTTTTCGCAGATTTGTTGACACGCCAAAGCTCTGCGAGTTTTGCTGGAGCCGAACCGAAATACTCTCTGGCAAGCTTTTTTTTTCCTTCCATGTAGCAGTTTGTTCAAACGAAGTACTGGGGGTGCCTTGCCATCAATAACGATGTCGCTGTGTCCCAACTGTTTGTTGCAGCGAACATCTTCTCTGCAAGCCTCTGGGAAATATTGCGGAGTAAATGTCAGTGCATTCTTTTGGTAGAGGCTTGGGGATGTGCAGATCCAGCATACTCATTGACTCACAACCCGTAGCCTGGTGTCTGCCTTTCTTCAGTTCAATGTCATGCATTAAAAAACAAGAGCAAGACTTTGATGGAAACCCACCTCAGCAGAATTCAGCAGCCTTGTATGTGCTTGGTCTTGGTTTGTCATTCACATTCGTGAATATGCTTGCCTTGATTTGCTGGACTTGGGGTTGACATTGCCATCGGCATTTGTCGTCTAGCAATTTTTTGCTCATGTGCACGAGGCTGACAGGGCCATCTCCCATCTCAACACCGGGCAGATCGATGGCAACGTGATTCGCGCCGGAGCCCTTTGGGCAATGGTGGGAATGGCAGGGTCACCAACCCTTTTTGGGGAGTTGCGAGCACCGCTTTCAGGATTCTTCTTGCAGGGAACATACCAGGAAGAGAGGGCTTTGCCAGCTGGTTTGGTGTGCATCTCGGGCAGTTGTTCGGCTGTCTTCTGATTTACATCACTTGCAGCCGTTCTACTCACATTCTTGCGCTCTGGGTTGGGGGGCCGTGCCAGGTGCCACTTGCCTATCCTGCTTGGCAATGATTTTGTATTGCGTGCCATTCATGTGAGAGCAGATTTACCCAGAGGTGAGATGGTGCCTTCCTATTTGCAATACAGGACTTCTTACCTGCGGAAATCTGTGGACAGCAATCCTAAGTGAATGTTTCTACTGCTCTTCGGGTTGCCATCCGCAAGTACGACTCTGCTTTGCTTTCAGGGTGCACAGCCTTGCAGGTCCCAATTTGCGAGTCAACCAATCAACCTGCAATTCTACCAAAGAAGGACACGTTGCTCGACATTTCCTTGCATGATCTGTAGAGCAACCAAGGTTGTGCTTCATAATTCTTGAACTAGAGAACATTTTTCCAATCCATGGTGAGTAGCTTTGATCTTGCAACAGCCACCAGTGTTGCTCGTTTTGTTGATGCGGCCATGAATTTTAATCGGGAGCTCCAGCAAACATGGATGACGTATTCTTCATGTAAATGATGTCCACCAGAAGCCACGAGTCAAAAGTCATGCCCATGCTGGTTGTTTTGGGGTTTGGGGTCTTCCGACAGGTCGAGCACCAGGCGGAACGCAAGAGAAGGCGGGGATTTCTCTGGGCGCCTTGCAGTCAATTCTACATACCAAATAAAGTAAGTTTGTATGGCTTTTTCTTGGACAGAAGGTCTGCACAAGCCTGGGGCAAAAAACCAACGGCCGATTCAATCTCGCTGGAATTACACAGGAAGTTGCATAACCCTCAAACCCGAATGCAACTTTAAACCCACAATCTGTAAACCCTGGCCCTGACCCCCCACCGGTTGCATGCTGGTCTTAGAGATCTGGAAGATCAAGCCGCCATGCATAGGTTGGAGCATGCGCCTACCATGCCTCTGCGGCCCGCCTGGGGGCTTGGACAGAGGTGTGTCTGTTTTGAGGGTATCTTTTCGGGTTTGTGTTGAAGAGCAACCAACAGGACAGTACCCTTTTTGATTGTCGGTTCCCTATGAGTCAAACCCACAATGGAAGTACGGAGGCATGTTTGACTCAACCTCGGCTTTTTCTGTGAGAGTTCCCGACATGGCGAAGGGTTCTTGAGCAAAAGGCACGACTCTTCACATACAGGGAAGCACTTGCACAGATGATAGACACAGAGTCACTTGCGCAGACACTGGTTGTTCAGTTTCTACACGCATATAAACTTGCAATGTGTCTCCTTGCGACAAGAACGCTGACAAAGGCAGAGCTTACTTGAACAGAGACAGCTTGCACGGAACATGACGCACCGAGTCCTACTTGCATGCAGAACATGTACACAGCACATCTTGCACAGAGGTTACTTAAGAAGACACATCTCATTTGGAGCTTCTGGCACAGATCTTACTTAGTTTTAAGCAAACACACTGATAAGAGCATCTACAACTTGCGAACACATATGCAGAGCGCAGAGTAGGGGAAGACGGCGCTGTGGGGCTGGATGTGACTTTACATGTTGGATGTGTGGGCAGATGGTTTTGACCGCGCATTTGGTCCCTGGCTACTTTCTGCGATGGGAAAACTATAACGAGCTCACTGGGGTGTCAAAACGAGCTTATTCATGGTCAAGTTCCTTCACTTAGGTCTTCCCCGATTGGACATATTATAGTGCTAGATGCTTGTACGTGGAATCTCGTGTGCATATGTGGGCCTACCCTACCAATCATGCGGTTAGCAGCTCTGCTGCTCCGCGAAGCTGCGTGCGACAGTAGCGCTTGAAGCGTTCAGAAGCTTCGGCTCGAAAGTCGTAGCCTTGAGTACGAAGGTGGCAAGGTGCAACTTAGCTCCAGCCCGAAAGTCTTGTTTCAGCACACCAGCCCTCCGCATGTGAGGGATCAAGCGTATTCAAGCATAGCTCAGACCGAGCAATGCAGGCACCTGTTCGGGGTTGCAAGGAATTGACTTAGTGCTCGCCAGTCCTGGGCTTTACAGCTTTATGCCTTTGGAACTCGTTAAGTTTTTCTGCTGAAATTGCGCTTAGGAAGCATGGGGCAACAGTAGTCAGTTGATTGGTGGCTCGGATCATTGCGTGAAATCAGCCCCAGTGGTTGAAGTTGTGCTTTTCGTTTTGCTCCGCTTCGCCTGGTGTTTCATTGGTTTCGCTTTGTTGCATTGGTTCGCATACCCAGCCTCCAAATGTCAGCTCCCGCCAAAAGAAAGAGTCGTCTCTCGCCTAGGTGCGGCGGCCGCCAGTTCAGCAGCAGCAGGAAGGGAAGAAGGGTGCTTCAAAGGAACAGTAGACCAGAGCCCCCTTCCCTTTCATGGAAACCTACGCACTTCTCACGTGTTTTGGGAGCAGCCTCTGGTTGACGCTCACACTTGCTTGCTAGCCAGCCATTTAAATGTTAATGCATGTTGGTGTATGGCAGCTGGTGGCGGTTTCAGCCGCATCCATGCGAGCGATGGATATTTAGACGATCAACCCCCTCTCCTTACGGAAAAGCGAGCGTTTAAAACGGGTGTGTGTTTTGACTGAGGGTACCCTTTTTGGGGCTGGTTTGATTTAAAGGTCATACTACAGGGGGCGGGGAGGATCAGGGGATCGCTGGACAGGTGACAGTGCGACCTGACCGGGAGAAGGAGAAGGAGAAGGAGAAAGAGAAGGAGAAGGAGAAGGAGAAGGACCTCCGAAGTCTCACATATAAGGCAGATCGGGAATCCAGACTTTTGCCAGTGCATGTTTGAAAGATTTCAGATTGCTGGCAGCTGATGGAACTTTGCCACAAGGGGTGTTTGGAGCAGATCACGGCGGACGCTTCTTAGGTCAGGGCACGGCTGGCAAAGCGCGGGATGAGATTCTAGGGACCCTCTGATTGGTGAATCCAGCCTATCATGGAATCATCCGCAAGGGTGAAATTCTGATATGGGATGCCCACACTTGATATCCAATTGATAGCCAAGATTCCACGTTGCCGAGTTTGCAAGCTTCGTGCTGCTCTTCCAACGTTCTGCTCGGTAAGTTGGAGTCCTGGGTAGCTCAACAGCCATTGGGAAACAGGAAGGGGGAATGGCAGGAGAAAGATTGGGCCTTCCACAAAGGGAGTTTTCACAAATGTACTGATCCACAGCCATAGTTTTTTTTTTCCCCTCCGAAAAAAATCGGATGAGAGCTTTTTGCCCACTCGGCTGCCCAGCTTGCTGCTCA
>CAUJNA010001768.1:931525-989025 GCA_963377175.1 Effrenium voratum | reverse complement strand
AGACGCGGAAATGGACTCCTGCTCTAACAGTCCGACATGGCATTTAGCCAGTATGACAGGGTTAATTCCCGGTTCCTAAAAGGGCATCTGACATCCTGCGCTTGCGATCAGAGTGTTCTTGCAGCCCAAGAAAGGTTGCGCATGTTGCGCAACATCTTTCCAGGCTTTGCAGCCGTTTGGTTTTGCACCGGTTTGGTTGGGGGCTCCTCAGAGAACAGTGATCCGAACCAGGACCCCGACAGGTTCCATGTGAGGTGTGGGGAGGGTATGCTCCCCGCAAGAAACGCGGAAGCTTACGGGGAGGGTTTCTGAGGATTCTTTGCTGAACCAGTTTGTCGTACACTTCTATGATTGGTAGAAGGAATATAATTTGTCTTTTCGAGTCTGGATGGTGAACCATGAGCGAAGTGAACTTGACATTGCACGTGTGGCATGTAAAGAGGACTGTCACATTGTTTTAGCTGCAAGCAAGGAATGGCCATTCATCCTGCAGCGCAATATTCCGGATTGCTGCTTTCTCTTAGATGGCATTCTGACTCACTTCTGACCTTATCACTGCCAGTTGCTCCATGCTGCCCGATGCACGTTTAGGAAACCACATTCTATCATATCCAGCCAGCCACTGATGGCATTGGATACGTTTTAGGTTTCTTTTACGTACGTGGGCAACCAGAGCCCAGCATCCACAGGCTACCTCAGAGGAAGTCTGACCAACTGTACAAATTGGAGAGACCCTGCATGTTTGATGTCCAGACATTGTTTGGGAATGTCATGTTGAACGGTTGCATTGGACGAAGGAACAGACATTCCACCATGAAAGCAATTCTCGCTCGGGACGGCCTTTCTCACTGCCCTGGTTTGTGGCCCCCGCCAGACTGGAAGCTTTTCTCAAGTTCTGGAGAGATTGGGAGCTCTCGAGGGGTCGATTTGCAGGCGAAGTCAAAGAAGCCGGCGCCGAAGAAGGAGGAGCCGAAAAAGGAGGCGAAGAAGGAGGAGAAAAAGGAGGAGAAGAAGGCCTCGGCAAGTTTCTCTTGCGAAGCTTGCTTCGACTTTCGCACGCTGGCGGTTCAGTCAAAAGCCGCTGCTTTTGGCGTCGGCTCAATACAAGAAAGCTGGTTTCAGGATTGGCTGAGTGGTTTGGATGCTGCTTCAAGGCAATCGATGTGGTGGCATCCTTCCCCTTGCCCATTCAGCTCCCCATCAGGGTGCCTCTTTCGCACTGGCCGGGGGCAATTGAATCGACAGGGCTTTTGGGCCATTCACATGTGTCCTGAAATTGGGAGACAGAAGGTAAAGCTCATCTGAGTATTTTCAGGTTTGAAGGGAAATGAAGCGAACATCCACCATGTTTGAGGTCTCTCTATTTTGAGGCCATTTGTGGCCTGCCCTCGTCTTGGTTGAAATGGCCTCCCAGCAATCCGTGGAGGCGCCTGCGAAGAAGACCAAGGAGAAGGAAAAGGCGAGGGGGAGAGCGAAGCACCCAGAGTAAGGTGCGTACGTATGCAGAACCCACATATTTTTGTGGTAGGTTTGTATGTCAATGTATTTGTTTCTATCACGTGTTACTATACAAAAAAAAATACACATACGTATATCATGTGTTACATCTGTACAAGGGCACACATATATACACAAGCACACGTCAAGACAGTTAGTACAGGTGTGTATACAGTATTTCGCACAGCTGTTCATTTTGCTTTCCTGCACGGAGGTGTTGTAAGCTGGCCGTTCTGCAGCTGAGGGTACACTATGGGGTCCTCGATGTAGGTAGACAAGTTTAGGAGTCAAACACCGGACAATGAACTTTGTTTCGGCAAGCTAGGATAATTCAACAGGATAGCGGCAGATGGCGATTTAGCAGGATGTGTGGTACTTTCTTTTTTGTGCATGAGTCTCATGAGTCAACATAAACCTTTGGGCTTCATCTTCAGTCAACATACAATTGAGCATCTTTACGACGGGCGTAGCCACGTCGATGCACATGATCACTTGCATGAACCACCTGTTGCCCAACCGCACCGCAGTCAACTAAAGGCGTGACATCTATTGAAAGGGTTGCGGGCGTGTACTCCCTTGAAGTCACCATTGAGGGAGTGAGCGATGCTGACCTGACAAGCATTCAACGCATCAGCGGCGCGTTGGGTGTCAGGAGCCAGAGGAGAAGAAGAAGGTTGTCAAGAAGAAGAAGGAGGATGGTCTTTGAAAACGGTCTGTCAGTACTCAATGCCATTCCTGGGGGGCCAAACCTGAATTTGCCTAGTTGCCAAGTTGTCCGTTGCAAACATGGCATCTCACGGAGTCGGACCTGCAAGTTGGCTACAAAAGGTCCCAACGCCTGTCACGGCCATAGCGCAGGGAGAGAAAAAGAGATAAAGTTTTCAAGCAGCCCATTGCTAGGTGTTCTCGGATGGCTTTATAATGCGTTGTCTCTTGTTCCAGCCTTGTTTGGGCTAACGGTTGCTCTGTTTGGTCACACAGCAAAAACCCATCCTCCAGAGTCACTTTGCGTGCTGATCGGGCTACTTCCAGAGCCGAAAACCCATCCGCTGGTGTCGATCGCCAGGAGGCAGAAGAGAAGCCAAAGGTCAAGAAGGCAACATGGGATCCACAGGGGTCGGGGGCGAGGTGTGGAGCGTGGGAGGGGGTAGAGGGTGTGAGGGGTGAGAGCTTCTCTACTTTGTTCCCATCTGCTGTTTTGAAAAAGTTTTCGCAAAGGGTTCCGGTGCCCGCGTCGAAAGATCTACTTGAGTTTTTTTTCTCCCCCCCTTTTCTTTTTCTTTTTCGGAAGATACTTTTCTTGGGGTTGTTTACAACGGGAAACCAAACCAAGCCGACCTCTCCGAAGCAACCACGCTCTTGTCAGCAATCGAGCCCCAGCGTGTCCAGAGCACTGCGCCTGTCACGAAATCAAGGAAATTCTCCCGTTCAGGGAATAATCACAGAGGGATATCTTGCCGTCAATTTTCTCGCATGGGCGCTGAATATGTCTTTCTGTGGCATGTGAATGCCTCCGTGGCTACGCTTGGTCATCGTTGCAATTTGGGCAAGCTGTTATTACTATCGCAGGGTTTTCCCCGTTTTGAGACGTTCAACCAAAGGGTTGTCCACACACCCACACCAAAAGAGACTTATGCAGTGGCCGCTGCTTTGGAGTCCCCTGACGTTCTGCAGCCTTCGTTGAAGCGGGATGAAGCCTGCAGAGACATTTTGTGGAGCACAGGTTTTCTCGTACTGGACATGGCAACATGGAGGGTAAAATTGAGGCTCTTTTGGTGGATGTCATTTACATGGTGATACCTCAACTCATGTCCACCCACCCATTCTAAAGGTGTTCCGCCACATGGTGACACCATCACGCATTCCAAGCATTCGAAGGGAACCTACAAATGGTCCACTCGCCCTTGGCTTCGAGAGGACACCGGGCAGTTTTCCTTTCGGGCCAAAGAGGCGGGCTCTGAGCCTGGGATTTGCTAGGTGGCTGAGAAGCCCAAGGTGACCAAGAAGAAGGAGGAGCCTGAGAAGGCCACCGGATCCAGCGCATGCGCGCCATGTCAGGTTGCGGCAAGCGCACGTGAAATTGGACACTCTGGGTGCTTGACGGCTTTCGAAGCCAAGCTCACTGGGATTGGCCAACATGGCGCCCAGGTCCCCCGGCTTTCTCTGAACTTGCAGCGTGAAATCTCCTCCTGTTCGGTGAAGCCACTGCAAAAGAGGGTGGCTAATCTGCATCATTTGTCTTCTGATTTGCTGGTTAAACTTACCAAATCACCATTTAGACCCAGCAGCAGCCCTGTTGGCTGTTGCCCGTAACAATCCAGGAACGCGTGCAAGCGCGGCGCCGCATGTTCGAGCGCCCCCACTCTCCGACTCGTGGGAAGCAAAGCAGTCCGGGCAGCTGTTCTTGTTCATGCAAATGGCTGTGGGTCAAAACCAATGGTACCCATCTTAGTCTATTTTAGCGCGGATTGGGATGTTCACTGGGGGGTATGATTTGGATTTTGACCCATGGTCAAATGAAGACAAGCTGCCAAATCACCCCGCTTGAGTTTGGACGTGCTCTCCTCCCGGCGAGGCGTGCATTTGTGTTTGATCAGGAAGCATCCCCAAAAAGCGTGTGGCGTCCTCGCGAATCTCACGCAGACAAAACCGCAGCACTCAAAAGCGCGGGAGAATATGGCGGTGACTTTTTTGGGAGGTGCCCTTTTTTGGTGGTTTTCAAAGACAGACTAAGAGGACACCCACTATTTTGCGGGTCCTCTAACAAGAAGACACCACACCCATATGTCGAATCCCGGGGGCCCCGCTTCAATTGAGCGAGCATCAAACAGGCGCATGGGCCCTGGGCACCAGTGGTTTCCGCAGAGTTCCCACGTCTTTTTGCTTGGAATCAGCGGCGGCGCGATTTTCCAACCGGCAAAGGGGGCCCCCGGATTTCCGGCCAAAGTGGGAAGCGACAGGCGAAGCCAAAGGCCAAGGAGGATAAGGCCGAGAAGGCGGAGAAGAAGGCGCGAGCGACGGGGACCCGCAAAATGCATCTCCAGCGAAGGAGCATGTCACCTTCGCCAGCTTCACGTTTTTGTGAACTGATCCTCGGATGTATCCTTGGAATTCGGGGCCTGAATCAGTGGAACCCATGCCCTTTCATCTTCCTTCCGAACCTTTTTTGGTGGAAAGGGGCCTTCGGGGTCTTGCGATCTCTCGTTTTCGGGTTTGCGCGGCGAAAGGCCGGTTCGCAGCGGATGGCTGCCGGATAGATGGGTAGGGAAGTTGGTTGGGGTTGGTTTCTTTCTTTCTCAAGCACCGAGAAGTCTCTGCTAATGCATGGGGAGCGGTCACTCAACCCTCTTGAATTTGGTTGGGGTTGGTTGGTTGATGAAACAATAGGCGGCTGCTCATTCAAATCGCTTGACTTTTATAAAGCATGAAACAAATCAAAGCGTCTCATTGATGTGCGCCGGGGCAGGAACACTTCTCGGAGGGGACCCAATGTGGCCCGCATTTCTGTTGGAAAGCTGTGATGAAGACTGGCCAATGGCCGTTCAGTTCGCAGGTGTCTGAATTTCCAAAGCGGGGCAAAGTAAGAGGGACCCGCACCTGTCAGCCAAAAAAGCCTCGGGCAGTCGGGTCACCATTCATACTGAAGGCTTCGTATCCTGATGGATTTTCATCTTCATTGTAGACTGCATGCTAGTGCGAGCTCGAGATTCGAGCTCTTGTAAAGCGGGACCACATTTTTTTTTGGCCTTGAACCTGTCCGCCGGACCCCAGGCTTGACACCTGCCTCTGGCTTCTTTGGTTTTGGTCCATCCGGGCCGTGCGCGAAGGCGCCGCGCGCCGAAAGCCGCTCCGCGCGCCGCGCTTCGCATCCGATGGCGTCAGGTGGCTGAGAAGCCGAAGGCCACCAAGAAGAAGGAGGAGCCGGAGAAGGCCGGCGGGGAATTTGGTTCAAGAAGCCCCTGTGCTTCCGAAAGTTTTCCCAGGGGACAAAAGGGGGTGGGCGGGTGTTGTTGTTTTTTGCAAAAGCAGAACCCCGCATGCAAAGCCTGGTTGCAGGTGGTCAAACCGAGACTGGATGAGCCGCTTGTTAGCAGTTCTTTTTTTTCGATTTCGGTGATGGAAGCTTGCATGAAGCCAACAAACAGAAATCAGCTCCACAGGTTGCTTTCCTGCAAACACATTCTCAACAGCCCCTTTTTGCGTTCAGGTTTCATTCACCTCACACGGACCTCAACCGAGCTTGCGGCGCGCAGGCCGAGAAGGCCAAGAAGACAGACAAGGCCAAGGCCCAGGCCTGGATCGTGGGCTTTTGCCATCAGCTTTCTTTTTTGGGTTCTGGTTTGATTCTTTAGCAAGCTGATCCGGCCATGGGGCAGAACCTATGGCTCCATTTTGGGGTGGATGAACATCCATTTGCCACCTATTTTGATGTTCACCAGGCGTTTTTTGGGTTTTGACCCACAGCCATCTGGGGTGGGATAGAGCGAATGATGAAGATCCCTTACCTGGGGATTCCTTATTCCCCTGCGAGTTGTGTACCACTTGCCCAGATCAGATGAGTGAGACACTCAGCCAACTGGCTCTTTTGAAAAGGGATCCATGACTCTTGACTGCTTTAGCCTCCGGATTGCCGAAGCAATGAAGGTATGTGCCAGATGGGAATCCCGCTTTTTGTGCAGCCACTGCTTGGTGAGTGCTTCAGAAGCCGAGTGTGAGAAGATCCACATTCTTTGAGTTTCTCCAGAGCTGAGCCATGCGGAGTACATGCATCTCACAGGCGAGTTTGGCAACCTACGCCATTTGATTCTTTCCTGCATTCAACTATGGCTGATTCGAGGTTTTGACAGAGCAGGTTTGTTCGGTCTTCCTTCGGGTTTTAGTGTTTGCATCAGTTCTTCGATGGATTCTGGTACGCGCGCAGAGTTCAAGATGGCCGGCACCCACTCGGCCACTCGGGTCATACTGTCAATAGGAAACACGCAAAATCACAAAGGTTGGCTTCCTCATTCGGCTGCCATGCGGTTAAACGTTGCTGGTGCATGGCTCAGGTTATGAGCTTCCATCTAGGATAGTGTAGAATGATAGGGGCCTTCCTTATGCACATTCGTTTCCGGCGCTGGGATGAGTCCCATGTCGCCCTTGAACGGCTCCCAGACTGGGTGGGGTGCCTTTGTGGAAGGCTTTCCAACAAAACTACAAGGACAGGAGGGCACACACACACAAGCGCACACAAAAACACAAAGATCCAGCCCAGTAGCTTCGACTTGGGTATGAGTCTTCACGGGGCCTTTTGGTGGACATGATTTACATGGAGATTTGTGTCCACCAAACATTTTGGAGGCCGTTCCGACCATGAACATGTTGATTTGAGTCATTGTCCAAACCCGGTAAAAGGGGATCTACCCAAAACCTTGGCAAAGAATTAACCATAGGTTTCTTTAAAACACCTACGGTTTTGACTGCCCCCAACGTTCTACATATCTAAGCCCCAAGCCCTGAACCCAAGCTCGTCTCTCTCCAAACCCTCAAGGGGCAAGCTCAAGGGTATCCCTTGGTTTGTGGCTCTTCCTGTTAGGCTCTTCCTGTTCGGTTCGGAGGGTAGCCATAAAGCGATGCACAGGCGGGTGAGGCGGCCAAGAAGGCGGTCAAGGCGTGTTCGGTTGGCAGGACACACGTGGCGGTTGGCATTTGCAGCCATAGTAACCCAGGATATTCAGGGGTCATCATTTTGACTGTTTCTGGGGGTTTTAACCCACCACTTAGGGGGCGACTTTGATCATGGTAGAATAATGGGGCCAGATATTGGTGGTCTGCGGATTGACCACAAGCTCAAAGCAGGGCATACCCCAATTGTACCGTGTCTTTCGGGGAAACAAGCAGTCCTGTCCGTTCTCGCATAGGGGGGAAGGGGGGGGGGGCAGAAATATTTGCAACCGTTTTGGCGGGGTAAGCCTAAAGGAAAGCATTCCGTTTTTGGGATTCTCTGTGTGATGCTCGTGTATGTATAACGATGTATAGTTTTACTCTATACTCACCCTCCTTGTGGAATGGGTTTGGTCTATTCTTGGTGTGCAGCGGATATAGGGTTGGTTCATGGTTGGCTAAAGGTGGCGTAGTAACCATTGTGGTGGCTTTCACTGTCAACGGCTTTTGGGAGCTCCGCGTCATGAGAATGCCATGACCCAGTTTTGGCAAAGCACAAGACCCTTTTCAGATGAAGTGCTGAGTGAGCATTTTGAAGGCCCGCAAACTTACGCATGCAAAGCATCTGGCTTCTGAGACTTTGGTGGTTTTGAAATATGATGTTCTGCCGCATTGGCCCGTTCAGGGGCCATACTCCTTCCATTCATGCAGATAGACACACACACACACACACCTCACCTCTCACGAGGTGACACGACTAGTGGAGCCCATTGTTTCCAGTCAATTCAAGGTGGCATTGGTAGCTGAACTTGATGGACATACTCATTTGCATTGACCCAATCGCTGTTTGGGTTCCATGTTAATCTCCAGGAGTTCTCCACGACACGTGTTTGTTCAGTGCTGTTGGCTTGACTTTGGTTAGATGTATGTTTGGTGTGGGCCTGGCAAAGGCTCTAGCAGGGGCTATTAACCGAATGCAAGGTCATTGGCGCACACCCAAGCAAATCACCTTTTTTGACAGTGGGTTTGCAAAGCCAGGCGCCAAGCAAGGGCTCTCGCAACAGGTCTAGAAAGCCCAGCTTGCAGTGGGGCACCCCTTCACCACGTCCTCTTCCCGGCGTCAGAAACGCGCTCGCCGTAAGGCCACCATTGCCAAAGAGAAGAAGCCGGCGAAGGAGCCCAAGGCCAAGGCCAAAGGCGCTTTCGCGCTTTCGGCCACGGCGCTTCGAATCGCTTCGCCTCCGGGCGATTCGTGCGTGAAGGGGAAACACCAAAACAAACCAAGGGGACACAAATCCGTGAAGGGGAAACACCCTGAAATAGAATCTTGAGCTGATGTCACTGACGTCCACCGGCTCCGCGCAATTAAGCAACATACCCAATGTGTTGTGCACGCAGAATTACCTCTGCGGAGGCGACGTTGCGCTTGTAGGCCTAGTTCAACGATATGCCTCGACAAGGACTTTTCGGTTCAATGAGTGACATTTGGGATGCAGGATGGTGTTCCAACCCAACTAGACCAAATCCCCACTTCCCCGGTCCCCCGACTCTGATAAACACCGAGTCGCTTTTGACGGCCAGGAAAGGTGAAGACCACGAAGAAGAAGCAGCCAGCGGCCCCAGTAGCTTTCGTCCCATGTCGGCCTGGCCTTTGCAGAGTGGCTCAAACTTTGTCTCCCGAGCCTATCCATAAAAACACAAAGCCCTCGCCAAGCTCGCAATCGGTCGGAGGCCTGGCAACTTGAAGGCCTCAAATATTAATGCCCGAAAGATGCTTTGGGCAGGCCCGAACGGGCGTTTCTTTGTTTGAGGTTTGGTATCCATGTTTTTCTTGGTCGCTCGAGGTTGACTCAGGACGTCAGAACAAGTGCAGGGGTCCATATCGAGGCAAACGCGGCTGTTTTCTCCCCATGTTCGGGTTTTGGTCGTTTGATCTGTGGCACAAGTCTTGTGCTTGAGCAGGGAGTCCTCACGGGTGGCCAAAATTTTCAGAGACCGAATTCTGAGCCTGAACACATCGTCACCTGGCCTCAAACTCATGGCAGGTCACCTCTTTGGTGCTCAGAGCATTGTTGAAGGCCGAGCCAACCTTCAAGCCATCCACCTCACTTAGGTCCAGCGAAAGCGACTCCTCTAGCAGCGTGCGCCCCTCAGTGGGAGCAAAAGCGAGAAGGCCTCGCCAATTGGCCCTCCCCTCACTTTTCCCAGCTTTTCCTCCATCTCTACTTCAACGAATCACCTTCTTCCAACGTGCTTTCCCTTAAGGAGAGCCTCCAAATGAACGTGGAAGGTCCTACATAAACAGTACCTCTTCCCATGTGTGCTGGGAACAAATCCATTTGTGCGTGTTTTTCTGAGGGCGCCGCTGTTGGCGGGGATTTCCCGAAAACAGCCAAAGGAAAATCACCCCATGGAGGTTCCCCTTTGGAGACACGCTCATTTGGGGTCCATGTCACCCGCCCAACGCGCTGGATCTATCCAGGGCTCGGAGTCCGGCAGCGGCTCGTCCTCGTCCTCGAAGAAGCCGGCGGCGCCGCTGGGAAAGGAAAAGACGGAGAGCCCCCAACCCTGCAGTGAAGTCCCCCTCAACCCTCCGGTTGGTCCTCTTCTTTTTTTTTGTCTTCTTCTCCCAAACCGGGTTTCTAAAAGGAAAAGCAAGTAGAGAACAAGAGCGCCACTTTTTGTTTCTTTTTCTCATGGACCAAGGGTGAAGACACAGGGGTGGGGGTGCATAGGTGAGAAGGGCGGTGTGCTGGACACTTGGCGGTTTGTATAGTCAGCCCCGGCAATTTCTGCGGTGCAATCCCGGCGCATGTGCAGGAGAATGAATGAAGCCAACTAAGAAGGGAAATACATGCAGTCATGGGGTTACTTATCCGGGGTTGCCATCTCACGGATTTTTAAGTTTTTTGTTATCCGGGGTTGCCATCTCACGGATTTTTAAGTTTTTTGTTGATGTTTTGACCTTCTCCCCTGATTGGTGGCAGGGCATCCATGTGGGCTGTTTCGTTGATTGGTTGTTGAATTTGCTCATACTCTGTCATGCTTGTTGTTGCAATGTTCCTCAGGTAAATACCCGAGAATGTCTCCATTCCCAACTTTGGCCCTCATCGAGGCAAATTTCATTGGTCTACTTCTTGTGGTAAAACTAGCTTACTATGATGTCGGTCCTTTACCCTTATTCCAGGAATTTGGAATCAATGTCACATTTGTTCCCATGTTGAAGAGAGTCCCCCTGCTACGCCGTTCCGCTGTAGTATCACTTGCCCCACGTCATTCTCATTTGCAGATCCATTTTCCTGCCGTCCAACCCACCAAAGGTCCGAAAGAACAAATCGGATTCCACAACCCCCTGTCATGTTGGATAGGCGTGCATCTGAATCTGAGCCTCAGAGTTCATCCCTTCTCATTTGAAAGCAGACAACATATTAAATGTTCATTCCGCTGTTGCCCGAGATCAACTCCAAGGAGTATCTGCTAACATAATATTTGTTTTGGGCTTACCGCTCAGACTTGGAGCGCACCCACCACTGAAGGGAGAGAGAGAGAGAGAGAGAGAGAGCGAGAGAGAGAGAGAGAGAGAGAGAGAGAAAGAGAGAGAGAAAGAGAGAGAGAGCGAGAGGGGGAGAGGGGGAGAGAGAGAGACAGACTCTGGAGCGGTAAACTGCCAGTACCATTTTTCTAAAGGCTCTCAGTGAAGGCTGACCTACACAGCTGCTGAGGCTTGCAAAGCCTTCAGGAACATCAGAGCCACTATATTCTGGGCACCTTGAGCAGGGTGGTACAAGACGGATGAATGGGAGCCTTAAAGAACTTTGGAGTTTCTTAATGAGGAAGCCCAGACTCTTCTCTGCTCTGACAACTTTCACTTCAGGTAGGCCTGTTCTAGGCTTGTGAACATGCCATCGCCCAAGGAAGGCGCGCTGAGCGTGGCGAGCCCAGTGAGGAGTCTCCCCCATTCTTGTCTTGAGGTCATCAGTTTGCCAAAATACAAGAAGCTCACCTGAGCCACAATCAAAAACCCGGGTAGATGAAGGTCAGTGTTGGCCACTCCATAAATAGGTGCGGCCGCCTTGGTAAATCTTTACATGGGTTTTTAGTTCAACATTGTTGTACCAGGCTTTGATTATGACTCACCTGGGGATAAAATCACTCACGCATGATGATGATACATATTCCTCACAAGGGGTTCCAGTATTTCGGGTTTGGGAATTAGTACTTTGACCGGAAGTCGGTCATCCCTGTGTTTACCATCAAAGGCTTTTGGTCATTTTGCAGTTTTCAGCTAGGCTTACCCACGACTTGCTTTGGCGGTTTCGGTGATCATTGAGAAGTGCGTGCAAACAAACTCTGCTCTTCATCCAGTTGCACAAATAAGAGGGAGTTACCCTCTTCCCACCAATCATGGATGTGGATGGGATGGTTTTAGAAGACTACCATCCTCTTGAGAGGCCCCTTGTCCACTTCCATTGGAAAAGGAGTATTTTCTCAGCTTGGGCATGTTCGGTCACCACCTAATATTTCTCCCTGCAAGTCTCGAGCCATTTCCGGAGCTTGTTTCTGTCCTTGTTTTTTCCCTCCATTCTTCTGGGCCAAAGGTGAGTGGAGCCTCGGCACCCAAAGCGGGAACACTGTCGGCAAGTAGCTGAGGGTGAAAGGCTCTGCACACGTGAAATGCACGAAATGCATGAGGGGCAAGAACGTTGAAGGGTGGCAGGGAGGGAACTCAGCTCACTCGTGAGCCGCTGGCTGCAAGGCCCCCTCTTTTATTGCGGGTTCTGAGTTCTCCCACTGCACCCTGGAGTGGGACGAAAGTGGCTAGGCATCAAAATAGGCAGCAACATGATTCAATTTGTTGTTGCGGACTCAGACACCATTTTTGCAATTTTTGAATTTTGTTTTTGTGTTGTTTTTTGCGGTGGACTTGCAATGAAGAGACATGCCCGTCAGATGTTCCATTCAGCGCACTGAGGCAGGTGAGTTTGTTGCCGAGTGAGGGCCATCGGCGCTAAGAGTAGCGCCAGGCAACCAGACGGCCCATGCAGAGGCTCCCCTGATACGGAGCGAAGTTCTTGTTCGAGTGTGGTGTTTGTCTCGACATGGTTTCCTTTTTTGGGATGCCAAGTCTTCTTTGAGATAAAGCACACCACTCCTTCTCTATTTGTTGCCTTCCTGTTTTGAGACACTGGCGATACCCGCAGGCAGGTTTGCAGGATCCTTGTCCGGCAGGGCGTCTGGATCGGGCGCGATTGCCTCGAATCAGCTCGGGGTCGGATGTAAGGATTAAGCTAGCCATCGGCGATCGAGAAAGTCCGCGAGTCACGCTTTCACAACGCATGCAGGGCGAAACCTCTTGTTTGTGGTGTAGTGCTCTTTTTCGGTCCGAATGGGGAATCTGCAATGACCGGGAGGTCAGGGAGGCTCGCAGCTGCAGAAGCGCACCTTTGCGCTGAGATCGAATGTCCACGCGCCCAATGGCGCGGTCGCAACTGTGGCTCGGTGTCGAGCGGACAAAGGGGCCCCTCTGTCTAGGGCCATGGTGGTAGCAGTGGATCAACAGTTGACATGGGCTAAAAACCTTTCTCAACTGCTGATCCCGTTGCTGATGTGCCGTGGCTCTTGCGGGCTGATGTGAAAGTGCTATGCCTAAGTTGGGGAGCTCGCGTACCAACTGGTTTGTTCCCTGAAGGGTGTGACCCCTTTTTTGGGTTGGGGGGGGTGGGGCCTCTTCCCCCTTTTCATTTTCTTGAGGCCTTGTTTTCGGTGTTGAACAACAGGACAGTTTCAAACTCTTGCCACAAATTTGGCAAGCTTGATTTTTAGTTTGGACAAGTTGTACAGTTGTTGTGCAAATATCTTGCATGCATAAGCTCGGCTCCAAATAGGAAATTTTGATACAATGGGGCGCTTCGCCACGTTCCGCGGTGTGTGAGCTATGGATTTCTGACATGTTCTTGAGAATTTCGGTTCGACTTGCTGCGTCGCATTGAAGAAGGAATTTACATCTCCATTTGACTTGCTGGCATTATTTGATACAGATGCAGAGGCCAGAGATCTTTTGCGTGATATCTTTGGAGAATCTATGTCCGTGGCGGATCGTTACCGTGAGGCGGAGATTCTTATCAAATGGAATCAATCACTTGCGAGGCAACGTGAAGCTGAGTTGAGGAGAATTCGCGACCTTGCCAAGAAGCCCCGGCTGGAGTTACCAGTCAGGGCTAGTTCAGTTGAAATTTATGATGACTTTCTGAACAGGTCGGTTGAACTGAAGAGATCTTTTCACAAATCACTGGCGCGGCAACTGCGTGCACATCCGCTTTCAAGCAAACAAGAGCTGGAGGTTTTGCAACACAACAAGTGGGCTGACATTTTGGTGGGCTATATGGTGGAAAGCAATTTGCCGGTTTGCGAAGTTGCAGCTAAGACTTCCAACAGCGCCGAGGTCCTCAGAAGGTCTTTGGGAAACCGCCGCATGAAAACCTTGAGGGCGAGAGCACGTGCGTGGTCCAAGGTCAGGGATTGGTTGCTTTTCATTAAAGGAATCCCTTTTCTTGGAGGTGTCGAGGATATGCTGGATTATATTTTGCACTTGAACCAGGAGGGGCCCACTTTGGGCCGCCTCATCGACGCAAAGGCATCTCTGGCGGTTCTGGAGGAGGCTGGTCAAGTGGGTCCTGAAGACCGCATTTCCTGCAACAAGCTTTGGCTGCGGGCGTGCGACTCTCTGGAGCAAGAATTGCATGGCCGTGCGGGTCCAGCCCACAAAGCACCTCCTCTGACCATTATTGGTCTGGAACTGGAAGTAATGGGTACGGACAAGCCGGAGTATGCCAGGGCGTTATGCTGGATTATACTATTAGCAGTCTGGGCATGCATGCGTTTGTCAGATTTTGATGGGCTGGACCATTCGAGGCTGACTTTGTCTACTCTGGGTCTCCGTGGGTATTTGGTGCGCACCAAAACGACAGGCCCAGGGAAGAAGGTTCGTGAAGTTCCTATTTATGTTAAGCAGACAGCAACCCTGGCGGGTACTAGCTGGCTATGCACGGGTTTCGATATCTGGGAAAGGTACAAAACCTGGTATCCCAAAAATATCTTCTTGATGAGGCCGCAGGCAAACTGGAATGATCCAATTCGGAAGTACATGGGTCCTGAACATTTTGCGGGTTGCGTGAGATCCCTGTTCTTGAAGCTTGAGGTACCTCACCGTGTTCGCCTGTCGCGGACCTGGAGGCTCAGGGACGGAGAGATGTTGTTAGACCAGGACTCAGGTCACTCGATGAGACACTTCTTACCCACCGTTTCTGCAGGCATGGGTGTTCAAAAGGAGCAGAGAGATTTCCTGGGCAGATGGGGTATTAACCTACATCAGTCAAGTGATTATGTATTATCTTCAATGCAGAATGTTCATGAGACACAGGAGCTCGTCTGCCAAGGCCTTTGTACGGGTGAGCCGGGAGGATGCGCTCCGGCAGCTGGGCGAATGGATTGATGCCAGAGGTGGGGACTCACACCCACTGGTGCAAAAACACAAGGTTCTGAAGAAGATTGGGTCCATGTTCACTCTGGTGCAAATGTGGCCCCCGATCCTCGATCAGCAGGAGATTGACGTTGAAGTCAGTTAGAGTTGAGGAGCCCGTGTCTTTGCCAGACAAAGCAGAGGACTCAGAGGCAAAGCCGAACTCCTACTTTGTGACCATTAGCAGGAGAACGGGTTTCCGCCGCCTGCACAGACGCAACTCTTGTGGGGTTGTTTGGGCGGGGTGCCACAAAGTTGAGTTTATGGACAAGATCACTAGTGGTGTGGCTGATGCAGTCTGTCGGGACTGCGCCAAGAAGGCGGGCCTGAAGATCCCGTCAAGCGGGTCTAGCAGTTCGCGTTCGTCCTCTTCCACAGAGGAGAGTGAGCATGACACGGATCGCTGAACCGAGTCAATAAAAAGCCCAAGGGTCAGTACGCATTGTCAGATGCCCAGGGGTCAGTTGTGGACTCTCGAGTCATAGATCAGAATGGCATGGCAGCCCATGGGTCAGATCGCGCCATCGGTTCAAGCCCACGGGTCAGTGTGGATTCTTGTCAGTGCTTGTTGTTTATTAAGGGGTTTTGGTTGCTTGCTTCTTGAGCTTGGATTGCGTTCTCCAAAAAAATTGAGGTACTCCATGTTGGCCCGGGTCACGCAAACCGGATTCCGTTAGTGCTTGGGCAAGCAGCCATGGCCTTGACCCCGGAAGAGAAACGAGCATGGGTGGATTCACATGTCAGTGCAGATTTGAAATTCATTTTCAATGAGTGTGGTCTGGATGGCGACTTGCAGTATGATGTATCACAATTTTACAAGACGACCATGCGTTTTGGGGCCATCGCTGACAGTCGAGGAGGCTTGAGAGAAGCTATGCAGCAAGAGTCTCAGGTGGCCGTGGATACTCCTGCTGGCCGAGCCCGGATGTCAGCGGCTGTTTCGGCATGGGAGACAGCAAAGCAGGTATCAGACGAGGACATCAAGCTGCTCACAGAGTCGAAGAACCTGGGAATTTGCAGACCTCTTCCACAATCGGACCGATCAGCAATGATTCGTGCGTTAGAAGTGGCCCGAGGGAGGAGTTGCCTGACCAAGAGACTCCCTCCAACGAGTACCTATCACAGCTTCTGCATGAAGGGACTGAAGTGCGACGGTCGATGCAAACGTTTGCATGTTTGTCGTGTGCAGAATTGCCACAAAGCCCATCCTGCATTCTTGCATGATTCCAAGGCCCCATCCCCAGAGGGGGGCGACTGACAGTTGACCGAGCTCCAGGATCTCCGGGTGGTTTACATTTTTGCAGGCCACTCGCGGAGATCCGACATCAAGTTTCACCTGGATGTCAAAGCACAGTCTTTTGGTTTTCAGTTGCATATGCTGGAATTTGACACCCTGAGGAATCCCCTGCATGACGTTCTGGATCCTTCATGTTGGTCAAAGATCAAACTGGAGATTCAAGCTTTCCACCCGCAAGTTATTATTTGCACACCCCCTTGCTCAACCTTCAGCAGAGCAAGGCACAGTGGCAGGCCAGGACCTGTCCCCATTCGGAGCTTCGAATTCCCCAAGGGATTTCCTTGGCTATCCAATCAGCACCGCCAACAAGCTGAGGCAGGGAATCGTTTTGTGGATGTTATGTGGGAACTGGCAGTATTTGCGCAGCAGACAAAGGCACACTTTCTGGGCGAGCACCCAGAAGACCTGGGCTTGGCTCAAAAAGGGCGTCCCGCCAGCATTTGGCAGGACCAACGTTTTCAGGACCTGCTGCAGCAGCCAGGCTTTGGCACATTCGCTTTGTTCCAGTGCATGTTTGGTGCAGCTACAAGCAAACCTACACGCTTTGTCACTGACTTGCAGCACTGGTCTTCGCAAATGTTTTGGGGACCTCCACAGTTTCAGAAAGATGTGTACACCGGTCCCCTGCCCACTTCGTGTCCACATGGCAAGCATGATGCGCAACTGATCGGCCTGGGGTCTGACGGAAACTGGAAAACCTCTCCAGCAGCTCACTATCCAGGGCAGCTTTGCGAGGCCATCGCAGTGGCCATCCTTAAAACAAGTGGCCCGCCTTCCGCCGCTGCCGGGGGGGAATCCTCTCTGGAAGGCGGGCGTGGAGGGATCAAACGCAAGTCCCCGGGGGTTGAGCCTGGTGGCAACTTCCCGGCGCCTTCCTCGAAGAAACGTTCGGAGGATCCACCAGAGGAAGACCTGCAACTCTCCTTGGTGCAATCGGGTTGCGCTGGGCCTCCTTTGCAGGCGGCATGGGCTGGACGCAAAGATGAGTTTATTGATGGGTTTGGAGTGTGCAGTCCAGGAAGGTGGCATCCGGCAGCCAGAGGTTTGCGCAAAACCGCAGTGCAGAGGGCCTTCGTGGCATCCTGGACGAATTTTGCTTGAACAACTTGCCGGACGTTGCTAGGTCAACATTCATGCTGGCCACCGGGAAGATACAACAGTCACCTTTCTCGGACAGCGCTATTGCGAACCTCCGCAGCAAATGGTTCTCGCTCCTGCCAAACAGTTCCCTGGCCGCAGAGATACCGGAGTTTCAGCCGTTCTACTTGCATGCTCTTTCGCAGACTATGGAGATGTTGGGAGACCCTGACTTTGCCATCCTCAACAGGGAGTCCGATGGCAACTTTGCTGAGGGGGTGCCTGTGAGGCACCGCGAGCCCCTATCTCATGTCTCCCAGGTTTTCAGAGAGCGGAGGAAGGATCAGAAGTATGACGAGACTGAGCTCCAACTAGACATGATGAACTCGGACTCAGATGCTGAAAAGGCCTTGCAACAGCAGTTCGCAGAGGAGGAGGCGTGCGGACGGATGTTTCCCCTGTCGGAGCAACTGGCTCGGCAAAGGTATCCAGGTGACAATCTGCGTATTGCAGCCCTTGGCGTCCTGAACAAACCTGGAGGTGGCCACAGGGTCATTCACGATGGCACACATGGAGTCAATGTAAACAACCAGATCGTCATTGACAACAGACTGGAGAATCCGGCCCTAGGGAAATTGCCACCCTCATGGCGGAGTCGGTAGAAGCTGGCGAGCGTGTGGTCTTTGGCATCTGTGGAGATAAAGCAAAGGCCCATAGGCGGGTGCGACACTCGGAACGTGACTGGGGCGTTCTAGCTTGTCGCGCTTCTCCCTTGTTGCAAACAGTCTGGCCCAACAGAGGTGGAACGTTTGGGATTGCCTCGGCAGCTTGGGACCACTTGCTCTCAGTAAGAGGCGCAGGATTACGGAGCCAGAGCCTAGCAATATATGTTTGGCCTTCCATCCAGCGGAAAAGATGCGCGAATCACCGTGTCATACTGTCATGTGCGGTTAAACATTTTGAGAGTCTATGCAGGTGCATGTTTCACTCTAGCCGCAGCCTTCAAGGTTCGAGATTTCCCCCTTTTGGGGCCTTCCCCCCCTCCTTCCCCCCTAACTGTGGGTGGTCCCTTTCGCCGGGAGTCCTTTTGGGCTTTTGGGGTCTTGGGGCTTTTTGAGCTGCAGGGGCATCCCTGTGAGCTAAGTTGGGGAGCTCGCGTACCAACTGGTTTGTTCCCTGAAGGGTGTGACCCCTTTTTTGGGTTGGGGGGGGTGGGGCCTCTTCCCCTTTTCATTTTCTTGAGGCCTTGTTTTCGGTGGGCATCCCTGTGAGGGAACAAGATATGCAACACTCCACAAGCCTGTTGCAGAAACTTGATGAGACCTAGGCGACACTCAGCTTTCTTCTTGGTCAAGGCGTCGCCGAGGTCGTTGTCGCTGGCTACCCAACGAAGCTCAGCCCCTGTTCGGGTGAGATGCCCCCGAAGCTGCAGAGCCTGGAGCGCGGCTCTCGCGTTGCTCAAGCCAAGCATTGGTAACTCGTTGTAGATCACCGCATCGTAGCCACCTTTGCTGCCAGTGGCCAGAATGTTCTTGATGCCACGGGCCATGCGTTCAGCCCACTCCACCCTGTCCTCGTCAGGCTCCGTTCATCTCGCACCGGAGCACGCGGATGCGGAAGTTCTGATCCTGACTTCAGCATCATTCAAGGATATGGCCTTCCGGCGCAGATTCCAACTTTGCCATGCCAAGGGTGCCATGTACGTGACCTTGCCTTTGCAGAAGGTCACAAGCACCATATCCTGCCATGAGTCGATTCTACGGGGTTTCTTGTAACGCAGGTGGTAGGAACGCTTGCGTATCTCGCCGACTAGTTGTTGAAGTTCCAGAGCTGACTGCGTGAGACGCTTGGTCGTGATCTCAGAGGCAAGTAGGTTGCACCTAGCGCAGAGCTGCTGGGTTTGCAAGGCCAGGCACTGAAGACGGCCTCAGGTAGCTCGACATGCAGCTACCTCATCCGGGCTCATGACCGCGTTCTAATGCCGAAGACGGTCGTGGAGTCGATGATTGATCTTTACCTCTACGGCCGTCCATGTTGGTGATGGAGGTCAAGTCGGTACCAGCGTGCCGGTAGTTGCCGCGGTTGGCAGTGCCCCACTCGCAGAGCTTGTCGATCTGAACCACTCATGGGAAAGGCGGTTGCCACAGTGGTGAAAATCGTCTACGTGTCCGCCCATGATGCCAAGTACCAGGGGAATGCCGGATGCATCCCTTTCAGTGGCTGACCGCCAGATCCAGGCGCAGGTGGTTTGCCACTGATGGAGGCAAGGCGCCGGTGAAGATCCAGCCAGAGCCCCCTTGGTGCCGTCGTTGAACTGTAGATGTTCTTGAGGATCTTCATGATTCCGTCTGCAGGGACATCCAGAGCTTCACGAAGCTCTGATACACCGCGTGTCCACAGATTTTGATCTTTTTTTGCGGGCTGTGTCTGCAGGAACGCCGTGGCCAAGTCAAGACCTTCTAGTTCCCAGCCGTGAGTGCAGGCCATGGTGTACAAGAGATTTCTTCCCAAGCCAGACTGCGCTCATAGCCAAGCAGCACGATGCTTGCTTCTTGGAGTTGGATGTTGCCTCTGCTTGAGCTTCTTGAAGATTTGTTGGAGGTGTTGTCTTCCAGGTGAGCACCCATCTGGCTCGCATGATGCGTCCAGAGTCGAAGGCATCGCAGACCTCCTCGTCATTTAGCTTGATGAAGCTGCTGACTTCCTTGGGCTTGATGTACCAGATAGCTCAGGCGGGAATGCTTGAGGTTCGCCTGAAAGTTCTGGCATGGAGGGTCCCATAGAGTTGTCAAGTGATTCGGGGCCAGAAATGGTGTACTTCCCACGAATTCGCCTCTTGGGAATGTTGATGGTCTGCTTGGTGGGGAGATCTGGCAGATCCGGTCGCTCTTGTTCATTGGCTCCGGGTTCACTCCTTGATGGGCAACATGTCTGAAAGTGAGCGCCGAAAGACGTCCTCCTTGGCACTGATCTCGAACTGGGTTTCTTCCAAGGGTGTAGTAGGTGTCACGGAGTGGACAGAGCAGCGCAGGAGCTGGTTCTGCAGAAGCACCCAGACGATGTGCCTCCGCTCATCACTTGGTTGTTGATGTGGCAGGATCTCGTGAAACACCGCCTGGCCAGGACCTATCCAGTGCGGGCGTCCGGACTTCCGGGCACCACCTCTCTTGCCAACGTAGATGTGAGATGGCCACTGCTTGCGCCAGACCATCACAAATCGCATGGGATGGAAGGTTCTGATGGGCTGCCGCACGGTCGAGTTGTTGAGCTTGGAAAGGACACGATGGGCACGGGTTTTTCGTGCTGGACCAGACGTGCGTCGGGCGACTCAGGAAGTGTTGCAAAGGCTCTCACGTCCTCATCGGTGATGGAGTGGTCCTTGCCGTTGCACCACTGAAAGGATGAGTGTCCCTTGACGTATTCTGTTGAGTTGAGCGCTGCGTGTAGAGTGATGGTCGGGTCCTGGGAAGGAGAGCCAAGCTGGATAGCTGATGCTGTCATCTTGACGTCCTTGATGGCGGACTCAACTTGGACAACTTTCCTTCTCAGCCGGAGGTGCAAGTTGTACACCGATGTCGGACAGGAAACCGCCCACGTCTTGAGAGACCAGGGTGATGCCATTGTCGGGGATGACGCTCTCTGGCCGTGGCTAGCCACCGCTCGGCCAGACCTTTGATGATCTGAGCTCTTGCTCTGCATCTTGAGGACATCGAAGCACTTGATGACATGTACAGCTCGGAGTCGGGTGGCCAGGTCCATGATCAGCATGAACTTGAGCTTCAGCTTGCTGTTAAGTATCACCCATTCGGCGACATCGACCCCAATAGCTTGCCAAGCACGGTACAGTGGATGCGTGGATGCCGGTGGTATACTGCCGGAAGAAGATCCGCCAGGTCGTAGAGCGTCACACGAAGCGCACTGGAAGTCACGAGCCATCTGAATCTTCCATTCGGGTAGCCGAGCATCTTGAAGTAGGTGCACGAGGTTGCGATTTGTGGGATGTCCAGCTGCCTTGTGGAAATGGTGTAGCTTGGCAGACCAGGCTCGTTGCTCTGGACCATCTTGAGCAGTGGATGGTGTTGGTGGTGTCAGTTGAAATGATGCTCCCGGCAACGACTCTTGAGCAGCATCTGATGGCGCAGCCATCGTGGCGGCGAGGAGGTCGAGCTGGAAGTTGCCGTAGATGGTGTTCTCGTTCCTCTGTAGTTGATGGATTTCAGAAGGTTGCCGTAGTCGAGCTGGTGGAGTGGTGGTAGTTGTTGTCCGGAGGGTTGCCGTAGATGAAGTTCAGGCGAAAGGAGAATCCAGGTTGCCACTCTCAAGGACAAGGTTCGAGTCGAAGGCGAGGTGCGGGTGATCCTTGGACTCCCGGATCGTGTAACCGTGCTCCGCTGCCAATGCAATGACCGGGAGGTCAGGGAGGCTCGCAGCTGCAGAAGCGCACCTTTGCGCTGAGATGGAATGTCCACGCGCCCAATGGCGCGGTCGCAACTGTGGCTCGGTGTCGAGCGGACAAAGGGGCCCCTCTGTCTAGGCAGCAGTTGACATGTCACAACCGAAGGAATCGCAAAATCCTTCTTTTGATGCAATGTAAAAGTTTTCGAGCACTGTTGGTTAGTTTATTTTGGCTTTCTGTTTCAGGGGTTCAACTTGCCCTGAGGCACGCTGCCCTGAGCCGGCCAGGGCTGCCCTGAGGTAACCAGGGCTCCGATCTCAAAATGCCCCGGCGACCATGACGTGCTCTTGGTTGTGTTTTTTCTTGGGGCAATTACAGCCGAGACACGAAGGTGTTTCACATTCTTAGCTTTGCCGCCCATGACTGCCCCATCCTCCCCTTCCTTTGCCCAAGGAAGCCGGTGTTTCGATCATGGCAATGCCCAGGGTCAAAGCATTTGGCCTTAAGTGATACGGTTCGTGAGGGTGGTTGTCAGCTTTTTGCAGCGACCATGTCCGTTTGGGCTGTGAGAATGTAGCCCCGTTCGCACCATGACACTATGTGAGCGAAGGCAAGTACGGGCAAGTAAGGCAAGTACAGGCATGACACGAATGATCGCTCGACTTCCATAATGATCTGCAATCTGCTACATTTTCAAGGAGGCCCAAATGATGTTAATCCGTTTTCGGGGCAACGGTAAATACTGCAATGGAGTCCCTTCCCAGCTTGCGATTCCAAACTTTCTTTTGCCGAACGGCATACGACCTTGTGTGTGCAATTTGCGTGTGAGCTCCTTGCGCTTGAACAGGGAAAAACCTCTGGTTTTTTGTACTCAAACAAGTTGGTTCCTCAAGCAGTGAGCCAACAGTACGTGCGAGTTCGTATTTCTCAAATGAACAACTTGGTTGTTGTCATGTAAGACGTGCACGTCAATTTAATCACAGCCCCCCGTCCTGAAGGGCTCAAGGTTGATCAACGAGGGAATGATTACGCAGCAAATCACATTACAAAGAAAGGGCTGTGTGTCAAAAACAGCCAGACCCAGGTTTGCTGGGGTTTCCTCTCAAAACAACATGCTAAAAGGGGTCCCCAGTCTGACACATTGCCAAGGCGGCGCCAACTGAACGGCTGGCAATCGAACGTAAAGTCTCGTCATCCTGCCACGCCTTTCGGCTCAGCTCTCTGGGGGTGCGCTCAATCAGGATCAGCAGAGTGCCAATTTTTCAGCCGCATCCCGGAGAGAGCTTAGACGCCGGACACCTCGCCGGACCTTGGACTGCTCGCTTCCGGCGAGGCAAGGGGAGAGCAGGTTTCGTCCTGAAAGCTCGGAGGTTCGGCTTCGGAAGCCCGACAAGTCCACTGAAATATATGAAGCTGCACGTGTTGCGGATGGGGAGATGGGTTTGACGTTTCGTTTGTTTTTTCTTCGCTTCCCGGAAGCTGGCTTGGATCGGGGCAGGTCATGGAGATCCTTCTTCAGGGCACCAAAGGCGCCTGGCGATGGGCGAATGCTGGGTGTAATCAGACGGGAGCGGCAGGCAGTTTGACAGAAGCCGATGACGCACAGACCCCTTTTTGGATTGTTCAAAGGGTGTCAAGGGACTTCCTTCATTAGTGAGACACGCTCCATATTTGTGCATGCCCAACGCATTGCGGGGGCAAAGTGATCCTTAGCCCCAGAACATGTGCTCTTCAAAGAAGGGATGCTAGGTTTTGTCAGAGCGTTTTTCATGGTGCGGGCTCCAAAAGCCGCCTGCAAGTGGCACACTGAAAGGAAATCCGAAGGGATGTCTCTCCACACTTGTTCGACCTGCCACGTTTTTGGAGCCACCGCCCTATGCTTGTTCTTGCTGCTCAAAGTGTGTTGGGGTGGGGTTGGCGTCTTGAGGGGTTCGATGGCTCGGGATGGGAGCCAAAGGGAACCCGCCAATTTCTTCTTTGGGGGGTCCCCAAGAGGCGGATGCATCTTTTGTGTGGGGTCCATTGATTGGGCAAGGGAGAGACTCGCGAAACCGGAACTGTGCGGGCCGGGTGATTGTGGCACCAATCCGCAGAGGGTAGGCATGGTTTACAAGTTTTTACTGGATCACAGCTCCAAACGTCCTCAAACGGCCTTGTTCCGGCTTCGGTGGTCGGCAGATTGGGAAAGGTCCACTACCCTTGCTTGTCTTGGGTGTGCGCAAGGGGATTGCATTGCCTTGACGGTCTCCCTGCAGAGGCGTGTCCCCAGACGCCGTCCTCTCAATCAGAGCGGGGGCAACCAGACGGCAGGCGCGTGTCGGCCTCTCACTTATCCGTTTGAATGGTTGCCCACACTACATCAGAGGTGCTTTGCTTTCATTGGGTGGGGTTCGCTTTTTTGCCTGACCGGCGTGACGTGTTTGCTGCAAGGGGATCGCCTCCTTTGATTCGGACCAGCTTGAAGGGAATGATTTTTTCATTATGTTTGGGGTTTGAACACAGCATGTGTCAGACTGAGAGATTAGGACCTTCTAAGCTGCGTCCTGCCAGGCACACTGATGTCTTGGCTTGATATGCCTCATATTGAAGACACCTGTCAATGATACGGACACATGCATAGCTTGAGGATGCAGGTGAACCACACCAGCCGAGTCATACTTGCTGCAGCATGGTCTCAACTGCCCGACGCGCCAGGTGTCGGTGTCTCAAGTGGGCGACAAGCCCTTTAAGCACGGGGCCCCAGGTCGCGTGTGGTCGATAGCTTCGACTTGTTGTGAAGCGCATTTGTCATACCGACGTTTCATCCAAGGCCGTACCTCTCCGCCCTGCTTTCCTTCTAAACCAAGCAAGAAGGGGGGGGCCCAAGCCAGAATGGATCCTGGATGACATCGCGGTCGGGGGCTTCCCGATTTGCGGCTCGAGGTTTCCCTGCACGGTCCGCGAATGCGGCGCCATCAAGGTGGGGGACCGCGCGGCCGAGCGCTGTTCGAGAGGTTTGCGGGATCTGTTGCTTAGCGCGTCAACTGACCCCCCCAATGACCTGAGCAACTATCAGTATTCCTGAGCAGAAAAAAATGAGCTGCAAAGAAAGGGTCTTTGTTCACATGGGCAAGCTTGTTGGCCTGTAGATTGAACAAGGATACCAGCCTGAGAAGACCATAAGAGGTGTCCTCCGCAGAAGATTGCTTGACATCCGAGTGCTTTTGGTGGGGTTGACTGCAAGAAATCCCTCGGGCTGCATCAATTGCGTGTGACTGGAGTGATTCCTGGAACATGTCCTTTTGTAAACAAAGGAGCCTGACAATGTGAGTTTCGGCATGGTTTCATCTTGGCCCGCCTCTACGAGCGGGTCCAAAACGCACTATGCTCGCCACTGTCTATGTGGAGCGCGAGTCATGTGTGCATTGATTCTCGGTTCGGGCATCCTAAGTGAAGAACACATTGGTCCAATGAAGGGCATTGGCGTGTTTCGGGAATCCACAGGTGCTCCGAGGTCTGCAGTTGGGGGCATTGTCTTCCACCAGTCGCCCGCGTCTTGCGTAATGCAGCTGAGTGGATCCCGGTTGGGGGCGTCTTTCCTTGCCCACTCCAATGCGTCCAATTCTGATCCCTGTCTCTTCTTGCTGGCGCGATAAGTAGGGAACGATGGAATGAACCTGGGCATTCCCATAAAGGACACCAAGTCGGGGATTGTTTGTTGGGGTCATTCCAAAGCTCATGCCCTGCACCTCTCGCACCGATCCCAAGTCTTTGCCCAACTCAGCCGCAGGTGCAAGTTCTCTCTGTGGAGGCGACGGCGCGGGCGGTCCTGACGGAAGGCCTCGGGCATGGGCTCGCTCGCCGGAGCGGCCCTTTTTTCGTCGGAACCCGGAAGGAATCCAGGATAGCAATATATGACCAAAACCTCCAGGTCTTTGGATTTTTGGCCAAAACCTCTAGGTCTCTGGATGTTCAATTGGTTTCTAGATGAGTCGTTGCCTCATGTGCCGTTTTTGAATATATGTATATACATATATATATTTATACACATATACATGCACATATGTATACAAACAATATAGTTGATGCACATCGATCTATACATGTACTGTCCACCCTCATGGACCAAGGTCCTTGAATATAGTGGCCGTCAGTTTAAGCATATCTCTGCCGATATATATATATATATATAAATATATATATATATATACATCTTCTTTCAGCTCTTTAGACGTAGCTGCCGAGCTTCGAATCTCTAAAGTTCCAGAGAGGAATTGAAGGATATCGGACACGTTCTCAAAATCTTCAACCTGACTGACCTTCAAAGCCTTAGCCTTTGACACGACAAGCACGTGACGCCAGAGTTACTCTGGAGTCAGAATTCCAGATTCCAGATTCCCCAGGCAAGTCGGTCAGAAGCTTGAGAGGTTTAGAGCCTCCGAAACCAGAGCCAAAGAGATCAGCCGCTTTCGACTTGAAGTGTCCACTCTCAAGGCCAGTCAGGGACTCCAGACCCAGGGCTCCAGATTCTGAGCGGGGACTCTTGAGGGTGGCCATCCGCACTTCAACTCACGGAAGCTGGCTTCAGATGGCGAGCGCTCGCACCAGGCGAGCAGCAGACAGTGACCCTGCAGATGGGCAAGACAGCGAAGGCGGGAAAAGAGGCGGAAAGCGATTCAGGATTGCACTAAACGGGTGCCCAAATCTTAAACATGTTTGCTCCTCCTAGGCTGTCTCCTCTTTTTTGTTGGGCTTAAAGTGTGATGTCGAGGCTTATGTTGGTTTCCTTCTGGTTTAGTGTTGGTGCAAGACTGATGGACTTGATTCGGACACTCGGTTTGGTTTGCTGGCTTCGTATTTTTGTATTGGCGTCGTATTGTCCAAGTGCAGTGCTTTATTTTTGGTTCGGTTCCGAAAGGCGCATGGGAGACGCTAGGGTGTGGGTGGAACATGGAGCTTGGGTTGGGATGCTAGGCATAACAAAACGGCACGCATATACAAGCAGCTAGGCATATGTGTTTGCATGCATTCGTGCATGCAAACACACACCATCCGTCCACACATGCAGACATCCAGACATCCACATAAATAATTAGATAAATCAATATATACATATATATTATACATGCACAGGTTTCCTTCCATCCATCCATCCATCCATCCATCCATCCATCCATCCATCCATCCATCCATCCATCCATCCATCCATCCACCCATCGAACCCATCGATCCATCAAAATCCATCCATAAATTTACCCACATATCCGTCCATATATGACTTTCCTCTCCTCCCTCCATCCATGCATCCATGCATCCATGCATCCATGCATCCAAGCATCCATGCATCCACGCATCCACGCATCCACGCATCCATGCATCCATGCATGCATGCATGCATCCATGCATCCATGCATCCATGCATCCATGCATGCATGCATCCATGCATCCATGCATCCATGCATCCATGCATCCATGCATCCATGCATCCATGCATCCATGCATCCATGCATCCATGCATCCATGCATCCATGCATCCTCCATCCATCCATGCATCCATGCATCCCTCCATCCCTCCATCCCTCCATCCCTCCATCCCTCCATTCCTCCATCCCTCCATCCCTCCATCCCTCCATCCCTCCATCCCTCCATCCCTCCATCCCTCATCCCTCCATCCCTCCATCCGTCCATCCCTCCATCCCTCCATCCCCGCACCCCCCCACCCCCCCATCCCCCCACCCCTGCATCCCTCCCTCTCCATCCATCCATCCGTCCGTCCATGCATGCATGCATCCATCCATCCATCCATGCATACATCCTTCCATCCATCCATTCATGCACGCATCCATATATATATATATATATATATGCATATGTACATATATCCATCCATCCATCCATCCATCCATCCTTCCTTCCTTCCTTCCTTCCTTCCATCCATCCATCCATCCATCCATCCATCCATCCATCCATCCATCCATCCATCCATCCATCCATCCATCCATCCATCCATCCATCCATCCATCCATCCATCCATCCATCCATCCATCCATACACACGCACATACACACGCACATACATGCATGGATACCTGCCTACCTACCTACAGACAGACAGGCAGGCAGGCAGACAGACAGATGTATGCATAGACACACGTACGTACGTACTTATAAGTATGCATACATACTGCATACATACATACATACATACGTACGTACACACATTACATTACATCACATTTACATTTACATGTACATTTACATGTACATTTACATTTACATGACATCACATTACATTACATTAGATGCCTACATGCATGCATGCGTACATGCATACCTGCATACCTGCATACCTGCATACCTGCATATATGCATACATGCATACATGCATACATGCATACATGCAGACATGCATACATGCATACATGCATAGATGCATACATGCATGCAGGCATGCATACATACACACACACAGACATACATACATGAATACATACCTATATACCTACATAAACACATACATACATACATACATACATACATACATACATACATACATACATACATACATACATACATACATACATAGATTGACACATACATACACACGTACATACATACATACATACATACATACATACATACATACATACATACGAACAAACAAACAAACAAACAAACAAACAAACAAACAAACAAACAAAAAAACAAACATACACATATACACATATTCACATATACACATATACACATATACACGTATACATGTATACACGTATGCACATATTCACGTATACACATATACATATACAAATATAAATACATACACACACACATACACACACATACACATACACATACACATACACATACACATACACATACACATAAACATACACATACACATACACATACACATACACATGCACATGCACATGCACATGCACATGCACATGCACATGCACATGCACATACACATACACATACACATACACATACACGTACATACATACATACATACATACATACATACATACATACATACATACATACATACATACATACATGCATACACACATACACACATACACACATACACATATACACGCATACACCCATACACACATACACACATACACACATACACATATACACATATACACATATACACATATACACATATACACATATACACATATACACGCATACACGTATACACGTATACACGTATATACATATACATATGCACATGCATACACATACACATACACATACACATACACATACACATACACATACACATACATACATACATACATACGGATTTGGGCATTTGCGGACATGCATACACATAATATTGTCCTTCTGGCGAACACAAGTCATTCCACGAGTAAACCCAGCGCTTGGCCAACTAAACGCTGGGATACAATACATGTTACCATTTTTTCCGGTGACTGAATAGGAAGCAACCAATGAAAACAAGAGCATTTGACAACAGGGCATAGTCCTAATCAATTTTTTCAACAGTTGAGACAGAGAACGCCCAACTAGGCATGGCTCGTAGCCAGGCAGAGGCGGCGCCGGCCGAAGATGCCGAGGCGGGTGTTTGGTGCAATGCCCCACAGGCTGAACGCAAACCACGGGAGGATTGCTTTCTGTCTTATTATCCAAAACCACACAGGTTGAACGCAAACCACATGTTACTGTCCAAACCGATCCGCCTAAGTCGCGCCTGACTAAACGAAACATTCCCCCATGACTCGGCAGTTTTCCACTTGAAGTTAGACACCTCTCTTTCCACAGGCTGAGCCCATTTGACCGTTTCCAGGGTCTGTCAAAGTTGCTGGGATTGTTTCTTTCAACCTGCAGGGTTGCTTCTTTTTAAGGTGCCACTTGGGGGGGTGGCTTGGAAAGTGAAGTCACAACGCCTACGGGGCAAACTCTGCCAGGTCGCCCTGCTGGTGCGCAGTGCTTCAGGCGCACCCAAGTTTCTTTCGGAAAGGAGGAACCATAGGTGCAGGCATCCAAGGGGGCAAAAAGAACGCGTTCGTCTTTTCAGCAAATTGTTGGTTGTCGTCCCCGGGCCCGACCATCAGTGTGAGTTTGTTGCCATCGCACACCAAGCCCACAAGCCCACAAGCCCACAAGCCCACATGCCCACAAGCCATGCGACGGGATTGGTGGACAGCGGCACCACTCCCTGTACCAAGTCTATCTTTCAATAACGAGTCCGTTGGTGGCGAGTCCTGTAGCCTGCTGCCACTGGAAGCCTTTTGCTGCAATCCTGAGAGCAGACATTTGTGCCACTTTCAGACCAGCCTTGCTGGGCAGTTTGTGAAATGAGAGCTCCCAGCAAAGTTGTCCGAGCAAAATGATTCACAAGCTTTGCGTGGCACACTTAAACTGCGATGGCACGCTCGATTGAGATGCAACTGCGGTGTCCTGTCATGCAGCAGTTCCACAACATGAAAGGTCGGCTTGAAGCCGTGAAAGCGCTTGTACCGCCCTTGATTTACAGTCCAACAGTTTTTGCCCACTCAGGAACGCTCAAAGAACATGTGCATCACTGGAGTTGGCGGTGTTGCTGGGGAACGGCCAAGCCCTCCCAATTTCTTGACCAGCAGTGACTTCGAAATGAACCGATCTGGCAAACTATTAAGAAGCATGGCAGTGGCTCTCTGCAGGGACCCTACCAAGCATCGCCAGAACTGAAGCACAAGCAGCCCTGAGAACAGGTTGGTGAGAGACCATTTTTTGCAAACTTGCTTGAAGCATCCCTCACGAAGATGGCTCTCAGTTGGCAGGCGACCAGGCTTTGCAGGGGCCCCCGTTGTGCCTTTGTCGGTGGAGCCGTTTTGAGCTGACCGGCCCTTTTCTTGTCCAGAGGGCCCGGAGTCAAGAGGATTCCTGTAACCTGTGGATGATCCATATGGATAGTTTTTTTTTTCCTTCGCACATTGGAGGTGAACAAGGGTATTCTTGAAACACGCATTGTTGCATCTGAGCTCGAAATGAATTGTTGTTTCATTTAGGCATGTGTCAGAGGGCGGACGTTTTTTTTTGGCTTCCCTTGAAGTCAAGCAAAGGCAATCACTCTACAAGCGCGCAAATGGATTGGATGGCCTCCATTTCTTTCTATGTGGTTGTTTCTGCAACCAAGATATGATGACTACGGTTGGAACTTCATGACAAAGCCTTGCGTGAGGTTGGGCAAGTTGACCCTAACCGATGTACCAGACATATGAGGGCAGCGTTTGTCCTTAAAGCCTTGATTTTCCCCCGCGTGATGCTTATTTCCGGAGACCAACTTCTGTTCCAAGACTTTTGCGGACCAGGACATTTGAAGAACGCCAAACAAAACTGAGGACCCTTTTAGATCACATGGGACGCCGTTGCCCTCCCACCCAAAAGCGGGACCTACGCCTTTTTTGGACCCTGCGCAGCCTGGGAGACGGGGAGGGCCCAGATGTCTTCGAGCACATCCCTCTTGCCGGTGCTGTGGGGAATGACCGTTCCGGGTGTTGGGAATGAAGCGTTCGGTTTGTGATTCCCACAGAAAGGAAGCACAGAACTTACAACAAAAATCAAATCGGGGACGGTTGGCCCGAACCATCTTTTTTCCCTTAAAGGACACCAGAGCGTTTGGGATTTTTTTTTGGGGGGGCGGTTGACCCCACGGATCATGGGCCTTAGGTCCAAGGAGTCCCTGGCCGCCAAGAAGCAGGCCTTGGCCGGCAGCGCGGAGGAGTACCTGGCCCGGCACGGGGCCGCTCGGAAGGAGTTGGATTGGGGTTGGGTTTCCGGGGTTGAAACCGGGGTAAAACTGGGGTTAAGCCGGGGTTGAAACCGGGGTTAAACTGGAGTTAAGCTGGTGTTTCTGGCCGGGATGGGTGGGTGCCGTGGATTTCCTCCTCTGGAGGTGAGTGGGCAGGGGAACGGACAATGTTCAGGTTCAAAAGTGTGCCGGTATTGACGGGTGGTTTGGTGGCTGAACTCTGGTGAGGGGTGTTTGGCAGCCATCTTGTGAATTCTGTGAGGATTGCCAAGGCTGGTGCTACCCCAACCTGTGCTATCTTGCTGGGTGGGTTTCCATTGGTCTTCCTCGCGCGGGGTCCTGAATTTGAGTCGCCTGATCTTTGAGCCGATTTGGGCCAGCCGATTCCGCTTGGAACTCGGGGCCTGCTTGCCAGAATCCCCAGCTTCAGGCCCCTGGGCCCCCTTCAAGTCGGCTGCTGCAAATGGCTATGAATTTTAAGGAGGTACCCCCTGAAAAGTGATTGGTGGACATAAATCCCCACCTAAATACCAAAGGGTCCCTACTGGAAATTCATACTGAAATGGCACCCGAACATGTTGGGCGAAGTCATCCGGGAAGAGGATCCAAGCTGTCGGGTGAGCAGTGCTGAGGTCCTGTCCACGTCAACAGAGGTATTTGGCACGACGTTTTTGCTCCCTAACATCAAGGCACCCAAAGCTGGGGGAAGCCTATCTGGCAGAAAGATCATTTCCTCGAGGTGCAATCATTTCTCCATGGCCTGCTGCTGGGCGTGATCAAAGACAGGCGGGGTATGTTTGTCATGTTCACCAGTTTTTATCAACCCTTGCTGTTTTGGATGTTACTCTCCTGCAGCCTGACACGGAGCGCCGAAAAGCGTCAAGTTTTGGGGACGGGCTTTACTTTTGGGGCACAGCCCAAAAACAGCTTCCCGTCTTCTGCCATCACACCGGAGCCGGCTGCGCCAGGCCGGAAGATCCCTACAGCTATGCCGGGAGACTTGTGGGTCGTTCAGGGCTCATGCTCCTGTGGTGCATTACCTCTTTGGGCCAGGGTGATGTAAGGGACATGTTGGGAACCTTGCATGTTTGGAGGGCAATCCCAGAGAGGAGGGACCTAAGCCCATTTTGCGGTTGCCCCAGTTGAGTTTCCCCTGTTGTGTTGGTTTTCTTGATTTTGTGTTGAAGCTTCCTTTTGCAAAGCTCGCAAATGGGGCGGTCCATTGCTTGTTTGACTGCGCTTGTTCCGCTTCACGTGACCACTGGATGTGTGCAAAGCATGCCCAGCCTCTACATGGAGGCAGTACAGGCTCACAGAAACATATGCATTTGTGACTGATATGATCTAGGATATGGGATGTGGGGAGGGATCTTCTCTTTTGCAAGTGACACATGCTTTTGGTTGAGCTTCGTACAGCAAGGAACATGCTTTCAAACACCAAAGAGATGCAGACATTACACAAACAACAAGAAAACAGGTAGGTAGCATTGCTTCTCATTTACAGAGAGATTGCCACTCTTTTGTTCGGAGGCTGTTTCAATTGACTTTTCACCCTTCCTGTCTCATGAGCCGGCAGAATTACCAGGCTACCTCAACGGTAGGGAGGCTGTCTCGGGGATAGCTAAACGTCCCTGGGGAAGGGAGGCTTAGGATCACCAGTTTGTTGCATATCTGAAGTCAGGACCTGGCCTTCGGAATGCTAATGTGCGCATGTATTCAAAAAATAGATAGATAGATAGATAGATAGATAGATAGATAGATAGATAGATAGATAGATAGATAGATAGATAGATAGATAGATAGATAGATAGATAGATAGTAGATAGATAGATAGATAGATAGATAGATAGATAGATAGATAGATAGATAGATAGATAGATAGATAGATAGATAGATAGATAGATAGATAGATAGATAGATAGATACAACAGTCAATGCATTTTGTTTTTCATCTAGACATATATAGATATGTAGGCGAGCAGATTTACGCACCATCGATGAACACGCAAATAGATCAATGGATAATGGGTGACAAAACATATATATATATATATATATCTATATATAAATATATATACACATACACAGGTATATATGTACGCATGCCCACATACATGCATGCGTGCGCAACCCTATGCATGTTTGTGTCAGTCGCTGATCTGAGGTGGCCCAGCAGTTCTCCGCCAAAGCCAAGGAAGTGGAGGCGCGGGGAGTTGGGGCGGGAGGTCTCTGTGTGTGTGTTTTTTCAATTACGGAGACCCCCGGTGATGTTGCGCCGACTTTTAAGGGTTCCGATGCCTGCGTGGCCAGATTTTTGTGGCGCCCGCCATATCGTGCCATGTCTCGTTTGCGCAAGCGCTGCCAACAGCCTCGAAGATTAGAATGCTGGGCAACAGCAAGTTGGCAGTTGGCAGCGCGGACAACCCATAACCTCAAAGCGCGAAGGTCGTCCCAAGCGGCGATTTGTTTTCTCCGCCGCTGCGCGTCGTTCTGAGAGATATGAAGCGCACTCGAAAAAGGGCCCCGTAAGTTCTAGCTAAGTAGAGTGAGCTGAATTCGCATGCCGCAAGCTTACGTTATTTCTATCTGGGCCGTTGGTAATCGGCCGCTTGGTAGGCTCGACAAAGGAGTCACTGTGATAGTTTGCCATGAACAGGGCCAAGCAAAACAAGGGATACAAGGGGACCTGGTCTGAAAACTGCTCGCCACAGGGCAAATCGCCTGTGAGGCGCAAGACGACTTTTGTTTCACTGTTTACTTGCAACACGCAAGGAGGGACGCCTCCATCCAACCCAAACTGTTTTTCAACCCCACCAGGCCGGCGACTCGCTCAAGGGCCAACCGCACTGGAGCACCAAGCAAAGGATTTCTAACCCCATGGAGGGTTTGCTACACGCCCCGCCTTTAACTCCTAAGCATCATATGTTGAACTGATTCAGTTCATCATTTGCCACTATCCAGACTATCCAGAGGTACTGTAATGTTTACAGACAAATCCCTTAGGCTCCACAGAACCTTGGACAGGCTGCATGTTTTCCGGCTTCTGTTAAGGTTGGCGCCTGGAACTGAACACAAGAACTTCTTTCTTGCTGACAGGACATGGGTTTGAGCGGTAGAAACCAATTGGGTCCTTTTTTTGGGACCCAACTTCCATGTTGTTTTGTTTGGTCTGGCGATGTTTTTCATTTGTTTCTCCGGCCTTGCAACCAAGAATAGGGGGCAACCAGTGCAGACAACAACGGCTGCTGTTTGAAAGAACAATGGTTGCAAGAGCGGAATCAACCCCTGGAGCCCTAGAAAGGTAGAGAGATGCTCCTTTGTTGGGAAGGAAACGGTGCTGTGTCCATCTGTGCTTCTCATATTTACACGCTGACGCGACACAGCCGGCCACCGGGCACCCTGCCCTGCCTGTCACTTCCTTTTCTTCTAATTCCGATTAGTTCCCAAGATGCGAACCTCACTTCCTTTGCGTGTCTTTCCTGTATCCTCGACAGTTTCCTGGCATTTCCCTTCACGTCCTGTCTGTTTGAGCTCCGTGCATTTCCTTGAGCGCCGTGTCAGTCGCATTCCTTCCCTCTGTTCTTTTTAGTTTCCGGTTTCAGTCCGCCTCCCATTCCACGTCAGTTTCCTGCACGTCCCTTCAGTTCTCTTCAGTTACTCTTCGTTTCCCATAATTTGCAACAATTTATTTTCGTTCCCGTCCTCCGCTTCCCTTCGCGTTCTGTTTTCCTGCATTTTGGTTTCTCTCCAGCTCTTCATGTTCGTCGTGTTCGTGCAATTCCTGTGACTACCATTTCGCTCTCTTCCAGTCATTCCAGTTTCCTTGCATTCTGCAATTTTCAGGCCCTTGTTTCGCATCGCCAGCATGCATAACATCATCCGCATCGTCCGGGATGATGCTGGCAATGCTGGGGGTGTTGTCCAGTATTAGGCACCCCCTAAAAATACTCGTTTTTGGACTTGTTTTTGGGCGCTGCGGGGAGATGCTACAAAAATCCGCGGAAATCGCCTAAGCCAATCCGCAAATCCTTCGCCCCTTATAAGGGTGGGCCCAGCGCAAAACGTATGCGCATGGTCGGAGCATGGTCGGCGCATGTTCTGCGCATGGTCGGCGGCATGGGGCGCGCGGCCTTATACCTGAAGGTAAGCCCTACCGGGCTTTGGCCTGCGGCCCGATCACGTCCGGTGGCCGGATTTACACGCTGACGCGCCACAGCCGGCCACCGGGCACCTTGCCCTGCCCGTTCTGTCACTTCCCTTTCCGGTAAGTCCGATGAGTAGATGTTAAGATTTAAAAATTCTAAAGACTGTGAGATTCTAAGGGTCTCAGATTTCAAGACTTTTGGAATTCAAGGTTTCAATGGTTTAAGAATCAAGGTTTTAAGATTCAAAGATTTAAGGTTTTGAAGGTTATAACAGCCAGGCCATTGCCCAGCCATTTTCCATCCATTATCAGATTTCGAAGGCTTTAAGATTTTTTTTGTGAGATTTTCAGATTGGGCGACTTTCGGAATTTAAGATTTTAAGATCTTAAGATGTCAAGACTTCAAAATTTCAAGATTAAGAGTTTAAGGAATTTAGAATATAGCCCGGATTGAAGGAATTTTACTATATTTTACTTGTTTATGAATTTAAGATTTTCAGATTGCAATAGCTCGAGATTTAAAGAGTTTAAGTTTTTGAAGCTTTTAAGATTCTGATTTTAAGAGTTTGAGAATTTAGGAGTTTCATATTTTAAGATTTTAACATCTGAAGATTCAAAGACATGAGGGTTTCTGTCACTTCCCTTTCCTGTAAGTCCGATGAGTAGATGTTAAGATTTAAAAAGTCTAAAAACTTTGAGATTCTAAGGGTCTCAGATTTGAAGACTTTCGGAATTTAAGGTTTCAATGGTTTAAGAATTAAAGTTCTAAGATTCAAAGATTTAAGGTTTTTGAAGGTTATAACAGCCAGGCCATTGCACAGCCATTTTCCATCCATTATCAGATTTCGAAGGCTTTAAGGTTTTATTTTTTTGAGATTTTCAGATTTGGCGACTTTCGGAAGCTAAGATTTTAAGCTTCAAAATTTCAAGATTAAGAGTTTAAGGAATTTAAATTATAGCCCGGATTGAAGGAATTATACTATATTTTACTTGTTTATGAATTTAAGACTTTCAGAGTGCAATAGTTCGAGATTTAAAGAACCTAAGTTTGGAAAGCTTTTCAGATTCTGAGATTTTAAGACTTTGAGAAGTTAGGCATTTCATATTTTAAGATTTTAACATCTGACGATTCAACGACATGAGGGTTTTAAGAAGTCAAGATTCGAAGACTTGAGGATGTTTATATTTTCAGGTTGCAAGATTCTATCTTCTAAGGTTGTAATTTTAAGATCTTAAAGTTTCAAGATTTCAAAAATTCAAGATTAAGAGTTTAAGGAAGTTAAAATATAGCCCGGATTGAAGGAATGTAATGTTGTAATAAGTTAAGATTTTCACATTTCAATTGTTCGAGGTTTACAGAATTTAAGTTTTTAAAGCTTTTTAAGATTCTGAGATTTTAAGATTGTAAGACTTTAGGAATTTCATATTTTAAGAGTTTAAGATCTCAAGATTCTAAGACATAAGGTTTTTAAGGTTTCAAGATTCGAAGACTTTAGGAAGTTTTTATATTTTCAGATTTTAAGATTCTAAGTTCTAAGATTTTAAGATCTTGAGATTCTAAGATTGATTGTTAGATTTTAATTTAAGATTTTAAGAATCTAAGTTCAATCCAGGCCATTTTCCATCCACTTCAGATTTTAAGATTTTCAGGTTGCACGTTTTCGGCAACATTGGCCCGACTTAGGGTCCCCAGCATCACCCGCATCGCCAGCATGCATAGCATCATCCGCATCATCCGGGATGATGCTGGCAATGCTGGGGGTGTAGTCCAGTATTAGGCACCCCCTAAAAATACTCGTTTTTGGACTCGTTTTTGGACGCTGCGGGGAGATGCTACAAAAATCCTCGGAAATCGCCTAAACCAATCCGCAAATCCTTCGCCCCTTATAAGGGAGGGCCTAGCATAAAACGTATGCGCATGTTCTGCGCATGTTCTGCGCATGGTCGGCGGCATGGGGCGCGCGGCCTTATACCCGAAGGTAAGCCCTAACGGGCTTTGGCCTGCGGCCCGATCACGTCCGGTGGCCGGATTTACACGCTGACGCGACACAGCCGGCCACCGGGCACCCCTTCCCGTTCTTGCATCTCCTTTCCCTCTAAGTTCTGCTAGTTCTCGGGGTGATTCGAACTTTACTTCCTTTGCATGTCTTCCATGACAGTTTCCTGGCATGTCCCTTCACTTCCTTCCACTTCACTGCCGTTTCAGCTCCCTTCATTTCCTTGAAGACTCCTTCATTCGCATTCCTTTCCCTTTTCGTTCCCGCTGTCCCTTGCATTTTCCTGCAGCTCGGTTTCTCTCCAGTGCCTCTTCATTTTCGTGCAATTCCTTTGACTTGCATGTCGTTCACTTCCAGTCACTCCTGTTCCCTTGCATTTCCCCTAAGCCCCTTGTTTCGCATCGCCAGCATGCATAGCATCATCCGCATCATCCGGGATGATGCTGGCAATGCTGGGGGTGTTGTCCAGTATTAGGCACCCCCTAAAAATGCTCGTTTTTTGGCGCTGCGGGGAGATGCTACAAAAATCGCCTAAACCAATCCGCGAATCCTTCGCCCCTTATAAGGAAGGCCCAGCGCAAAACGTATGTACATGGTCCGCTCATGGTCGGCGGCATGGGGCGCGCGGCCTTATACCTGAAGGTAAGCCCTAACGGGCTGTGGCCTGCGGCCCGATCACGTCCGGTGGCCGGATTTAAGGGCTGCCGCCCAGTGCCGCCGACCCCTGGATTTAGTTGTGGTTTTGGAGCCACAAAAACAGTGCCCTTGGTTTTGGTTTCTTTGGTTTCTTTTGGGTGAAATGTTAGTGGCCCCAAAAGGCTAATCTTGTATTTCAGGGTTTTGTTTGCATTTTTGAAGACACGAACAGGGACTGTGACTTGCTGGGCAACAAATGATCCCTGTCATGATCACTATCATCGTAGCATCCTCTGCATTACCAAGGGTGCCTAGCGACTACGCATCACTATCGAAACGGCACCTCGCCTCAGATGCCATTTGTGTCATTGAGAATTTGGAGTCCTGCCTTGATGATAATCATCACTACGCATCATTCGCAGCATCTGTGGCAATCATGAGGATAATCATCACTACGCATCCCCAGCATCTCCAGCAGCGATGATCATAATCATGACTACGCATCACTGTCGAAACGGCACCTCGCCTCAGATGCCATTTGGGTCATTGAGATTTGGAGTCCTGCCTTGATGATAATCATCACTACGCATCATTCGCAAGAAACCAAAGAAACCAAAACCAAGGGCAGTGTTTTTGGTTGCTCGAAAACCACAACTAAATCCAGGGGTCGGCGGCACTGGGCGGCAGCCCTTGAACAAGAATGAGATGATGATGAGCATCATGATGATGATGAGAAGAGCGATGACATCATAATAAGGATGATCATGATGATGATTATGATGATAACTATCATCGTAACACCCTTTGCATCACCAGTGCTGGACTGTGATGACAACTATCATCGTAGCATCCTCGGCATCATCAGTGCCGGCTAAAAAGAGATGATGATGACCATGATGATAGTGATGATAAGGATGAGGACTGTGATGATAACTATCATCGTAGCATCCTCTGCATTACCAATGGGGTCTAACGTTACTTTTGAAATGCATCTTAGAATAAGAATAAGAATAAGAACAAGAATGAGATGATGATGATTATCATGATGATGATGAGAAGAGCGATGACATCATAATAAGGATGATCATGATGATGATTATGATGATAACTATCATCGTAACACCCTTTGCATCACCAGTGCTACCTAATAAGAGATGATGATGACATCCTCGGCATCACCAGTGCCGGCTAAGTATCGTCGTAGCATCCTCTGCATTGCCAAGGGGGTCTAACGTTACTTTTGAAATGCATATAAGAGTAAGAACAAGAATGAGATGATGATGATCATCATGATGATGATGAGAAGAGCGATGACATCATAATAAGGTTGATCATGATGATGATTATGATGATAACTATCATCGTAACACCCTTTGCATCACCAGTGCTGCCTAATAAGAGATGATCATGACATCCTCGGCATCACCAGTGCCGGCTAATAAGAGATGATAATAACCATGATGATAGTGATGATAAGGATGAGGACTGTGATGATAAGTATCGTCGTAGCATCCTCTGCATTGCCAATGGGGTCTAACGTTACTTTTGAAATGCATATAAGAATGAGAATGAGATGATGATGATCATCATGATGATGATGAGAAGAGCGATGACATCATAATAAGGATGATCATGATGATGATTATGATGATAACTATCATCGTAACACCCTTTGCATCACCAGTGCTGCCTAATAAGACATGATGATGACATCCTCGGCATCACCAGTGCCGGCTAATAAGAGATGATAATAACCATCATGATAGTGATGATCAGGATGAGGATGATGATGATGATGATGATGATGATAAGCACCGTGATGATGCTGATGATGATGATGATGATGAATTGACATGATAATCATCATGACGCATCCTCAGCATCACCAGCAGTCATCATGACAATCATGTCCACGCATCTTCTGCATCTCCAATCGGGTCTAACGGGACACTTGAAACGTATATAAAAAAGATAAGGACGATGACGAAGAAGATGATGATGATGAGCACCGTGATGATGATGCTGATGATGATGATGATGAACTGACATGATAATCATCATGACGCATCCTCAGCATCACCAGCAGTCATCATGATAATCATGTCCGCGCATCTTCTGCATCTCGAATCGGGTCGAACGGGACACTTGAAACGTATATAAAAAAAGATAAGGACGATGACGAAGAAGCTGATGATGATGAGCACCGTGATGATGATGATGATGATGATGATGATGATGATGATGACTGACATGATAATCATCATGACGCATCCTCAGCATCACCAGCAGTCATCATGATAATCAAGATAAGGACAGCGGCGACGACCACCACGCCGATGATGATGATGATGATGATGATGATGATGATGATGATGATGATGATGTTGAATTTTCGGTTATGCTCATTTACCAGCCAGCCTTGGACTTGTAACCGCCCTTCCCGTACGCCTCCCCCTTTGAGGAGAAGGGGTGCGCGGTGCTGTGGTCGGCTCGTTGTTGGAAATCGATGAAAGTTTATTCTTTTTTCATGCCATCAAGTGTGGAGAAGCGCCAGTCCTTCGCTCCTGTCAGGCCTGTGTGCGACTTGTCAACGGGTCAAGAGCTTGCCATGATTCCTAAAGGGCAGACAGCTAGCGATTTTGTTCCCTTTTGTTTCGGGGGTATTCCAGTTGGGAGTTGACGGGGGTCCTTCCGTTTCGTGAGGACCTCAATGTGCTTTCTTTGGATGTATGGGCCAAAATCAAACCACTAGACTGCAGGTTTTAGTCCTTGGTTTCATTTATCAGGGTTCCATATGGGATACCCGTTCTCGACCCACAGCCAAGTGGACCTCGGCAAGCGCGACCGAGGCCTCAGTGGAGGACATGCGGCAGACGGCGAGGGACGCGTTGCTGCAAGGAGCGCGCTCTGGGAAGTTGCTGGAGGCGGAATCGAGCCGAGATGGGGGTGGAATCCGGGAACAGTCTCGGTTGCCCTAAAACTGTGACCTTTTCCCCTTCTGACCTCTGTGCGCACAGGACGAAATGTGACCTCTGGGAGAATGAGTACTTCCCTACTAGCGGAAAACCAACCCAGTAGTGCCCCCGCCTTTTCTCTGCAAGATTGACGAATCAGAGTCTGACACCAAATCTTCATTTTTTATGTTTTTGTTAGCGTTTTTTTCTTCTTCATATATATATATATACATACATGTGTAATTGTCTTCTTTTGTTGCGGTGCCTCTGGAATTCCCTTCCTTTGGTGTCTTCCCGAGGAGCCGGTTGGTTTTCTTCAATCCAGCATGCATAGGGGAGTTCTCGGGTAGGATCCAGCAAAGTCCTGAAAAGTGCTGGGCATGAGGGGATGGAAGGGGAAGGGAATGGCAGGCAGCATTCTGACGCCTCTACAAAATGCAGATTAGATACTGTCGAGGCTTTTACCCAACATGGTAGGTGCCAACCTGCAAGGCAGCGTGCTGTTGAAGCGTTTTGGTTGCAATGCCACGTGCCTAAATCGAGCCCTGCCTCCTTGGCAACAAACATCGTGTGTTGAGTGGTTTTGCCGCTGGAAGGAGCACACAGATGCAGATTCGTTGCATGAGGATTTGGAGGGATCTGAGATTCACACCTGTCATATTCCCCATCCTTTTCTGAATCCCAGACATCGTCTAAGTACCGTCAGACTTAGTTGCCCCAAAGGGCTGATTGAAGCTGCCCTAAGACGGTACATAGCCGCCAAATTGGTGGCTTTGCCCGTGTCTCGACACGCGCTCGTGGGGCACTGTTCCTGACAAGTGGATATGTCCCCTTGAAGAAGGATGTTGACAACTCCAAGAGTGCCAGCCAAAAGCCAGGTATCTGGGCATTTGGAGAGGACCTTGACGTGCGAATGTCGAACTGAGCCCTCACAAAACCACCAACAGTTCACCGAGTATTCGACACAAGGCGCTGAGGGTTTATACATCATGACCTTCGGTCCTTCGGTCCTTCGGTGCCCCGAGCCGGCCGTTTTCAGGTGCTGCGCGAAGGCGGCAGCCCGAAGAACCGGAAGGGCCAGGATCGAGCGCCTCAGGGATCTCCAAAAATGCCGCCGGCAGCGGTGAAGATATCCGCGAGATGGTCCATTGGCCAGTTTCTCCACACAAACCAGGTGATGCACACGCACACACACACACACACACTTTTGCCTGGCCTTTGGGGCATGCTTTGGGTACCCCCATAAATTAAACCAGGGATTCACTATCCTGAGCTCCCAATGCGGGCAGCGCAACAATGATTGCTTGTTGTTGTGATGCTGCCCCAGGAGAACAGAAAGGGGACGTACAGTGACAGCCCTAATGCCACCCTCCTCGCATCCCCAGAATGTGAAAGGCTTATGTGGAGAAGTGGTCTGACGAATGAAGAGAGAGAGAGAGAGAGAGAGACAAGATAGTGAAAGGTGGCTGTGAGAAGGAATGACGGCCAGCTTTCCCATCTCTTCTTCCTACCCTTTCATCCCCATAGATTATGCAGAGTTGAAAACGGCAAAAGGACGGCCATTCCTTTCCCATTCTCTTAGGAATCTAAATTCAGAGCAAGCGTGCAGGACAGCCCTTCGAGCTTGGGCACCCAGTCCGAGGGACGGTCGGACTGCTCGGCCGACTCGGGGTGTTGTATACCCAGAACTCCGATTGCCATTCTTATCATCTGTGGGGAAGACCACCATTGGGGGGGACACCCACTCCTTCTCTTCTTGAGCCTGAATGCAGGATTACTCGTCCTTGCCTATGTCTAATAGATCAGGTTAGAAAACTGGTTGGCCTGAGTCGTCGGCTGTCAGCCTTTCCTTGGGCGCCCAAAACACGAGATGGAAACCCGGGCCTCTGTGGTAGCCGGGTACGGTTCTGGCACCGGCTCAGGCGAAGGTGTTGAGTCTTTGCGGAAGCAGGCGGCCGCCCTGCTGTGGCAAAGCGCCCAATCGGGAAAGCTCTTCGCTGCTCGGACTGGGACGAGGGGAGGGAGCAGGGGCGGCGAAGGAAGGTGCGGCTGGCTGGAGGCTTGGTGCCTGGGATGTCAGCTTGCAAGCAGTCGCAAGCAGGCTGTCTTGAAGGCCATAGTTTCATAGGAGCTTGCCTCCTGAGACAAACCTGTTGCATTCGAGGGTCGTCACAAAGGGGCTCCATGCTGCAGACTCGGGGGGTCTGCGTCCATTTCGCATGTCCAGACATTGACGTGGAACCCAAAAAGGGGGTGGGGTCCTTTTCGGGCGTCCTTTTCCTCTGCTTCCACGCCAATCCGAAAAGCAGGTTGCAACACGGCTCCTTGCCCCCGAGGAAGTACTCGAGGAGGCCAAGGGGTCGCCGTTGGAGGAGCCACCTCAGGCACCCCCCGAGAAGCAGGCGGAATCGAATATGCGTGCCAGACTGGGAGGTCGGGCATTTCCAAGAGGAACATCTTCCAAACGCGGTCTGTGTTTCTTCCGTTGGTGGGAGGGAGCTGGCTTGCTGGGGATGTTTCAAGCCCGGACCTTTTGCGAGCAAAAAGTCTTGGGCATCTTCTGGATGTTCACCAGACCTGGAGGTGCTATGCCATTGAGCTCAAATTCGCCCATCCAACCTGAATCTTTGATCTTCCGGAACCATCCCGCTCCGTAAACATTTGGTTTGGCCCGCATTTGCTACAGGTCGATCTTTGCAGGAAATCCCGGAAACCCATCGAGACTTCGAATGCTTGGCATTGTCCATGTTGGAATGCATTTCAACGCCCATAAATCCCACAGCCCACGTATAGTGTGTGCGTGCGCGAGAGAGCGAGAGCACGAGGACCTTGCCCTGGACAGTATCTAGTCTAGCCATACTCAAAAATGCCTGGGTGGCCTACAAACTTCCATTTAATGAGCTCCAGCCACTGTCCATGCAAATCACCCATCACACGTGCTTTCCCCGAAGGCCTGAAGCTGCCACAATGCCCTACAGCCTCCAAATCAGTTACTTCACCATGTCTCAAAATGCGTTGCTCCCGCTTCCTCAAACAAAGGCGCAACCACGGCACTGGTAATTTGGTCCGAGTGACCCCTTAGGGTGGGAAGCGGTGTCATGGTTGTCGTGCTAAAACCTCTAGGACCACATTGTTATGCAAAGCAGGTCTACTTGTTTTGTGTCTCACACTTCCGGGTTGAGTTCCTCGTCAATCCCATGAAGCAAACCTGCTGTCCCGAAGTATTTCCCCATGAACTTCATGAACCCCTGACTCCATCCCGCTGAATTCCATTGATTCACCCTATTCACCCCAGTTTCACATCATTTTCACCCCGTGTTCACCCCGATTTCACCCGATTTTCACCCCCTTCACCCCATTTTTCACCCCATTCACCCCAGCCACCCCATTTTGGCCCCATTTCCCCACCCCAATTTTGACCCGATGTTCACCCCATGTTCACCCCATGTTCACCCCAGCTCCCTTTCCTCCGTTTCTCCCAGCTCGTCTCTTCCAGGCGGCCCCTGAGGAGCCTCCGGAGGCGCCGGCGGAGCTCGGTCAGGTGCAGCTGGCGGCTCTGGAGGAGCCCCCGAGGGCGCCCCAGGAGGTGGACCCCGTCGCGCCCGCGGAAGGCGGTGGAAGGGGGGGGAGGGGGGGGAGTGTTTTTGTTTTTTTTTGGATGTTGGGATATGCAGCCGCGTTTTGATCGGCCCAGCCTGTTTTCTGGAGCCAGACCTGTTCTACCCCAAAGAGGCTGAGGGCGGAGGCAATTGGACTTATGAAGATATTTTAGGGACAACGGACAATAAGTCAGTAGTTGGAAAGATCCACCTTCGCAGTGTCGTGGCCACTTTAGGTGGTTGCCACTTGAGATGGTTTCCAACTTAAATATGTTAGCGTGAGCAAGACAATGACCCCTGAGGAAGGAGGTGATTGGAGGAATGTGAGCTGTTGTTGGCAAGAAGGAAGAGAGAGCGAGAAAGAGCGAGAGAGAGAGAGAGAGAGACACACACAGAGAGAAAGAGAAAAAGAGAGAGAAAGGGAGAGAGAGAGAGAGAGAGAGAGTGAGAGAGGCAGAGAGAGACAGAGAGAGAGAGAGAGAGAGAGAGACAGAGAGAGAGAGAGAGAGAAGGAGATAGAGAAAAAGAGTAGCAAAGCGACGTTAGTTTGCTGGCATGCTGCATCTTTTGGTTTTCTTCTCTTGAGACCAAAGAGTCTCCTATCTTCTTAAGGACCCACGTGTCGTGGTGTCATCTTTCCAGATACGCGGCGTGGATGCCTTGATCACCCTGATGCCCCCGTGACACACCATTTTCATATGTGCATCGTTACGCTAAGGAGTGATCAGGTGTTTTGACCATGGTACCAAATGAAAGTTTTTACAACCACAGCCACCAAAGCAACCCTGATGAGAAGTCGACAGACAGCTATTAGCTGTCAACACAGCAGGACTTTGCGGCTGTTTGATCTCGGCTGAATGTTCACGAACACACATAAGCTCCTAAATGTTTCCTCGTGACCGGTTTTGTGAAGGGAATAATTCTGGGCGTGTAAAGTTGCAACAGCCGCCTCTCAGCCACTTTGAAGCTCTTCGATCCAGCCATGTAGTTGTCAGTGAAACGCATCCACATCAAGCGCCTTCAGACGTGTTGGGTAGGTGTTGTGATCTGATGGGAGGAGGATGCAGTGAGCGTTCGAGCACTGTCAGAAACAAGCCCACGACCACAGCATATGTTCTACTTCTTCTGTTGGTTGAATCGCACAGATTGTGCCTTGCCTGATGGCAAACTTGCATTGGAGACCATGCGCCAGGAATCCGTTTCTGGATAGCTGAAAGGACAGGACACCGATCAGGACTCCAACTTATTTTGACCGAGCTGTCAGGCGCTCCTGAGCTCAAGGCGGGCCGATCCGGAGAGGGAGGCGGTTGCAACAGGGTCACTGTGAGTCTTGAAGGGATCAGAATCGGACAGGGGGCTCTTGTTTTTTTTTTTTTTTTCATAGTGGTTTGTTTGGTTTCCATTTCACGCTCAGCAAAGGAGCCTAAACTGGTTCACAGATCGCAGAGCCGACTCAAAGCAAAAGGTTGCGATACAGTGCTGCGTGGGCGTGCTGGTCCTTGGCATTTGGCAAGCATGGGTGGAGCTTGAGCGTGTGCGCTTATTTGGCAAGCATGGATGTAGTGCTGAGCGCGCGCTTGAGCAGGCGCGTTATCATTTGAGCAGGCGTGAATGCAGTGCTAGACGGGTGCACTTGAGCGGGCGTTCTGTTTGGGAGGTGAGGAGGCTGATAAAGTATTTACGCGGAGCATGTGACCACGAACATCAGCATCCCCCTTAAGCCCTCCCGCCCCCCGCATCGCCCGCTCCAAAAAACGGGCGTTGCCACCTAACCTGCTCTAGAGTGAAATGTCCAGGATGCTCGAGGGTTGTGCAGCCCTTCTTTTCAAGAGTTCTGGTTGTTGAACCAGCGAGCAAAATAGAGAAAACAGGACCTGGTCAAAAGAACCGCCTCGTGCACGGTGGGTTTAGGACCTCACCTGTTGGAATTCCCAACCTCACCCGTCGTGAGACTTCTTGTTTGCAGGACCCTGACCAGAGGGTGAGCTATTGTAACTCACCCCTGCTAAACTGTTGGCTCCTGTTGCCCTACCTTCCGTGTGTTTTGTGGGGCACAATCGCAGGCCGAGCACTCGGACCTGCGGCTGGCGGCCAGAGAGGCATTGATGCAGGGCGTCCAGTCAGGGAAGTTGGAGCAGGCAGCTGGTGGGCTCCGGGGGATGGGGGCTTTGGATGGTGACCTTTGAGGAAGCCCTTAAGTAGAACATTCGGTTTTTGCCTGAATGAAGACTAGCTCTTCACCGTACTTTGCCCGGCAAGGGAAAGAAGGAAGGGTAAGGCCAACAGCAGAGAAAAACTGCTGGAGTTGCCTTCTAACTGCATGTTCATCAAAGCCCCAGCCGAGGATATGTGCACTCAATGAGGAGAAATCTCGCCGGGGAAACTTCCCAGTTGGCGGAACACAGCGCGGAAATTCAAAAAGTGACTGTCCTGTGGATCTGAGCATCGAAGACAGTGCGCGACGCGCCGCCTCGCACCATTTTTGTTTTTTTTGGTGTTGTTGCTGACTGCAAATTTAGGATTTTGTTTTAGGGCTGATCTTTCAACAGTTAAATGACAACCGAGCTTTGCGCTCGGCACACATCGGGGAGGCTTCTGATGTTTGTGACACAGGCCAAACGGGCGTGTCTCAAATTTACTGCGCCTTCAAAATGGTTGGCGCCCTTCTGGTTTCCCCTTAAAACCAAGACAGGGGGGTTCCCAGAAAGATTGGGAACGTGGCTTTCGGTTCTTGTTTTCTTGCTGCGTGACAGGTGCTGGCTACCAAGCTGCAGAAGGGTTCGGCACCTTCCGCGCTGAACGAGTTGGAGGCGCTGCGGGAGCAGGCCAGGCAGGCGCTGCTGGAGGGGGCGCAGAGCGGGCAGCTGCTGGAGATCTTAAAGGACAAGGAGCGGAAGGACAGGGGAGGGGCGGTGTCCTTGGCCACGCTTAGAGGTTACAGGCTTGACGCAGTTCACAAGTTCACTTTGGTTTTAACATCGTCGCGGAGCAGTGGCTGCACACATACCTGGCCAAGATCTGGCGGCCTTTCCAGCGCAAACGCAGTAAGAAATGGCAGTGCAACAGCAACAAGACCAACAACAGCAACGGCGCGCGCGCGCAACACCGCCAGCACCACCGCCGCCGCCACCACCACCGCCGCCGCCACCACCACCTCCAACAACAACAGCAACAACAACACAGCGACAGCAAGAGCAACAGCAACAGCAACAGCAACCGCAGCATCAGCCATAACAACGACCGTGAGCGCGACGACTACAACGACCGTGACCACGCTCACGACCATGCAGGATTTGTGATGACTTTCCTGGGAGCCACAGCGACTATGGAAGCAGAACGCAGGCCACAACAGCACTTTCCTTAGCAGAGCCAGAGCTGTACCAATAATTGGTGCAGCTGCAGAGGAAGGTCTCCAGCTTGCAGAAGGGGTACCTCTGGACACGTAGCTTTCATCAACATGCGCGATGAGCTGGACAGGGCACATGCTGCCAGCACAGTTTCAAGAAGATCCATGAGTGCGGGAGAAACTTGGCGAACGCAGGTGCGCAGAAGGCATCCGAGCGAGCAAGAGGCGTGTAAGTACATGCCCTTGGGTACACCGCATTGCAACATTTGGGAGAAGTGCATTGTTGGGCACAGCAGTGTTGCCAACAAGAGGCATAAACAGATAGAGTGATACTTTGGCGAACACACTTTTGGCACCTCGAGCCACACGATCTGTTGCACAGTATCTCCGCATTGGCTCAACTAAGTTTAGCTTGTACCGGCGGTGGAACGCAAGAGGGGGTGTTCAAATTTACCCTCAACGCTTCAGTGCTTCTACACCTCGGTACATTTGCAACATCTTGGCTTCAGCCTTTAGCTATAGTACACAATGGGCACACTCACAGGTCTCAGGTTTGACACAAGTTCACTTTGGCTTTAAGAAATCCGGGCTCAACACCTATCTCCTCATTTGTTGCACCGAGCAGCCAGGCCAGAGACGTGCAAACCCGATGGAGCTACTCCCAGTTCCGGAGGTTTTTTGCTTGTGTTGCGCATTTCGTGGCACATGCCTGTTGGGACATCCTTTAACCCAATCCGAAGTAATCTTGAGTCCTTGCCAGGGCTAGATGTCTCCGGGATTGACGGTTTCCAAGGGTGACTTGTCTGATTTCGGTGTCAAGCTACAAGCCGGGGCTACTTGCTTGGCAAAGTTGTGGGGTCAAGGAGCCACAGACTAGCAATTGCAGAACAATTTGTTCAGTTGCGCTCGTAGTTACTCCGCGAGAGCCGCAGGACAAGTCCAAAGAAGTCGACGAGACGGAGGTGTCTTGCCAATCCAACCGCCCTGATCGGCTATCGGCTGTCAAAATTTGCCACAGCGACCAGTGTGTGTCTGTGTGTGGACCTCTCAAATTCGTTCGCGCGCGTGTTTGTGTGTGTGTACACATATATTAGTGAAAATGAAGACGATACATAAAAACTAAGTTAAGATGACATCATATAAGAACAGTAGTCTAAGAGAAGTGAATTCGGGGCAAAACAGGCTTGCCGTTGTTCCTACCCCTGTCCCTAGAAAGGGTGCTACACACATATATATATATATATCTATCTAGGTATATGCTATTAGACACCGTTTTTGGGCGAGCTTACCTGGCAGGAGTACGTCCTTTACTTTGTCTCTAATCTCAGGCTTGAAATCATTGTGAACGCGAACAAATGTACAACAAGAACCACCATGCACAGATATGTAGATTTATTGGCAACCTATGCACAGGTATTTGCCTATGTAGGTATGTGTATACACACATATTTTAGAGACTTGGTGGTTCCCAGCCACATATTCTTCGACTTGAGTGAGGGATCTATGCCATGTGGGTGTTTAGCTTTCGGCTGGACGGTTAAAGGCAATCCTGAATCCGGTTACGCGAAGGGAACCGGTTTTCTTTTGTCAATAGGGATTCCGGAAAATCGGCTTGGCCCACATGTGGAAGAGCCTGGATCTCGGGATCTAGCAGGGTATCCTTGGCTTTCCTTTCAGATAAGCCCAAAAGGCTAGCCTCAAAGAAAGACACACCCACATTTGTGGATTCCATTCAAACCTGGCAGGGTCACCGGCGTCACCCTTTCTAAAGCCCAAAGAAGAGACTTTGGAGCACTAGGTCCCCCAGTGCCCTTTTACTCTTTTTTGAAGAAGGGTTCCCCTACTAAAATAGGCTGAGTTGGTACCCTTGTTGTAACCTCTCTACTGGAGGACCTAGCCACGGTATCGAGGTGCCACAGAGGTTGCGCTTTCTCGGGAGCCGAGTGCCCTGAGCTGGGCGTTCGCTCGAGGCCCTGCGCCAAGAGGCGCGGGCCGCGCTGCTGGAGGGGGTGCAGTCAGGGCGCCTGGTGGAGCTGCTCAGCAAGAAGGAGCCGGAGCCGCTTGGCGGTTTGGTCTCCCCGGTTTTGCGGTGGGCCTGGCCCCCCCCCCTCCGTTTTGCCCGGCGACCCAGCAATTTGGTTTGGTCCAGTTGAAAAAGGGGTGTGGCTCAAGAGGAAAGAGAGCTGGGTTGCGCGGGTTTTGGTCCTTGTTTCCACGAACAATGCGGATACCACTTTTTGGAGCAGCCGGAGACCCCCTTTTCTTGGTAACCCGCCTTTCAGTTGGTCCAGTTGAAAAAGGGATTCTGCAGGTAGGGGGGCTAGGGTTTTGACCCAGCTTTGAACTTTCCCTGCGAGTTCTTGATCAAGAAGCACAGCACAGTGCAGTGGCATCCTTTTTGCATTTTGCAGATGCCAGCCAAAATGAACCGGTAAGTCAGTTGGGTTGTAGTCATTTGCCAGTGTGATCTTTTTTCAAAGGGGCTCAAACAGGTCTTAGGAAAACCGCGGCCACTCCTTGCTTCTTTTTTGTTTCGTGGCTGTCAGATTTTGCATGGTCCGGTTTCTGGGGTGTAAGTATTGATCAAGGAATATTTTCCCAACGAGCACGACCCCCTCTGTCCCGAACCGCGGCTTTCGCGCATATCCGCTCTATTTCCCATGGGCTTAAAGCCTTCAGGTTTCCAGCACTGTGTGACTTTGCTCCCTTTCCGTTTTCTCTCCGTTTGCAATAAGTTCCTAAAATCCCCACGTGCACCAAGGGTCCCTCGTGCCGCGTGTTCCAAGGAAGGAGCCGGAGGATGTGGAGCTCCTGCGCCAACAGGCGAAGGGTTGCGGCGGGTGGAAAGGTTTCCGCAGGGAGTGGAATGAAGGGGGTGGTCTTGGGCGCGAAAAGAGTGGAACGAGGAAAGCCGAGGAGTGAGATTCATGCATTGAGTTGGAGTCTTGGATTATTACGCGGCAGTGAAATGAATTCGGACTTCGCTGGCTAGTTGACACAAACATTGGTAGTTGACTGTGAATTTTGGGTAGGGTGGGATTTTGCCCAATCGCCAAAACATCTGGCCGTGTACCTCGCGGCATCTGGCCGCCCGTCGCGGCTTGTCGCTAAGCCGCGCGAAACAGAGAAGCTCCGAGTCTTCAGCGCTTAGGTGTTGATTCGCGGCTTGTTCGGGGGCTGTGGTTGTCAAGACCAATGGGATCCCATTTTGGGGAAGGTGAATTCACCACCCATTTTAGCACCGATTTTAGTGGGGATTGGTTGATGTTCACTGGGGGGTAACCCTGGTTGACCCATGGCCAGGGTGGAGGCTGGCATCTTTGGGAAGGAACCTTTTCGGATGTCCAAGCTTCCGGCCCTCGGTCTGGGCCAGCGTATTTCTTGTGAGAGATGCGAGGCTTGCCGCCCTTGGTTGCTCTTTTTGCCAAGCAACTTCGACTGCTTTCCAGTAGAAACCAAAACATGGGGTGTGTTTCTGTATCCCTTTGTGGGGGGGGGGGGTGGTTTAAGGGAAAGAACATGAAAGAACCCCAAGGAAAGGAAAAGACCCCAGATAGCCAGAGACAAAAACAGCGGGATGTTTCTTCCCCGAGCTCCTCTGGTCCTGCCAGGCGCGGGTCGCCTTGCTAGAGGGCGCGCAGAGTGGGAAGCTCTTTGAGGTGCTCAACCAGAAGGAGCGTTTGCCATGGGAGTTGGATTGAACCAGATCCAACCTACGGGGGAAATTAAGAGAGGATGTTCAAACAGATGTTGAAACCTAGTTGTTAGGGGAGCACCGATTTGGAAGGGGACGCTGGCCCGAGCACCGTGCATTTGGTTGCAAGGTGCATCTCAAGACTCTTTCCTGAGTTTTGGGCTGCTTGAAGTTGGATTTTCCAAGACCAGCTGTGTTTGGAGGAATAAGCAGGCTATCAATTCGACACCAGACCATGCGCAGCAATGGAGTTCTCCTGTGTCTGTTGCTTCTGCACGTTCATCGAGTCTCATATTGCTTGTACCAATGATGAGGGCCATCTGTTTTTCGAGTCCCGCCGCCGCCGCTATGTGGATTGGAGGGTACACTACATGACTGGACGGGCTTGCAGGATACCGACCCAGACGACCTGGAGGTGTGGTGTCTCGAGTCGGATCCCAGAAATCCCCACAGGAGTGTACTCTGCACTCAGGTTTGCTTCCTCCACAGTGGGCGAAACTTTTGGTTAGACTCGAGAGCCAAAGCGGCGCTCCCACTAGCACTTGGCTCTGGAGCGGCCACTGCGCCGTCTGGTTGGTTTTGCCAGCTTGGCTTGTTCCAAAAGGGGTTTTGGCTCTATGACCCCCCATCCAGAGCGAAACACAGGGAGCTGAGATCACAAAGCGGGGCCCTTTCTTGCACAAGCTTCAGATGGCCAAGCTTCAGATGCCGAGTCTTCTCATGCGCTGATCCGAACGGTATTCTTCGAGACCTCCCCCTTGTTTTGCAATCGCAAGATCATGGATCAAGCAGCAGAATGGTTTTCATTCAGTCAACCTGTGAGCGTCCAACCTTCGTTCGGCATTAACCCACATCCCTTTTAGCCTGGGTGGGAGAAAATATGGTTTAAACACCACCTTTACAAGGGGAGAATCATCATAACCAGTGGTTTAACCAAGTTTAAACCAATGGGTAGCCCCACCCTACTTTTAGCTTCGCTTGGCCCAAAAAGTCGGCGAACCTGCGCTCCATCCTCCTCCCAATCCTCCCGCCGCCAGGTGATCCGGCGCCAGGCCCGCGACGCGCTGCTGATGTGCGCGCAGAGCGGGAAGCTGGCGGAGGTGTTGGGCCAGCGGGGTGCCCAGGCGCGGGGGTTGACGCTGGCGCCTGAAGCTGAAGCTGCGGGAGGGAAATGAGGGAAGGGGGGGGGGGAAGTGGGGGGGGGGGAAGGAATTTGGTGTGGGAAGGGTGGGGGGACCTGGGAGGAGGGGGGAATTTGGTGTGGGAAGTTTGGGAATTTTGGGCAGTTTGGGTGGATGCAAGTGGTTTTTTCGTTTCCTCCCCGTGGGCCAATAAGTTTCTCTAGCTTGACAAATGCGCATCCCTCGACGCGAGGGACTCGCGGGTTCGGCGATTTGGTGGTTGCTGGGAGATCTCGCTCGCCCACACCCCCTCAGAACGGCCAGCAACATGATCAGAGCTTGTAGAGTGGGCGCTGTGTGAGCTTTGTCATGCCGCAAGCTTTGTCTCGGGTTGCCTCTTTATATGTAGTCCCGGGCTAGTGACCTCCTGGTGGTGGGGGGGGGTGTCTAACCTTTGTAAATCAACCCAGTGGTACTCCCCAAAAAAGAGTGAATGTCATCATGCTCACCCAAAAATGTGTGGAACAGCCCCTATCAATCAGAGTTTCATAATTTTTGGGTTCCCATTGAGACCATGACATCCCATGGGCCAGGTGGACGAGTTGGAGGCGCTCCGGAAACAGGCGCGGGAGGCCCTCATGCAGGGCGCGCAGAGCGGGAAGCTCCAGGCGGGAGGGGCGGGTTTCTTTGGGCGAACTCGAGCTTCCTTTGCTGAGAGATTCATCTGATCTTTCCTGACTCGATTTGTTTTTTCAGGCTTTCTTTGCCGAAAGACTCATCTGATTTACCTAACTCGTTGTTTTTTCTTGTTTTTTTTTCTCTTTTTTTTTTTGAAAACCCCTTGGTTTTGAAGGGGATGGTCGTGGAGTACTTTTGGTGACGCCTAGTGGAAGTTTCGGAAATGGGGGCTGGGTGGGCGGGGGCAATTGGTTGGGGGCAAAGTGTTAGTTCGTTGCTAGTGCGCTGCTTGGTATTGATTCCCTTAAGGCCCCTCCACCCTTGCACCCTTTCTTGGGTGGTAGAAGCAGAACATAGGGTTTGCGCGAGCAGAACATTGGCTTTGGTGCAAGTCAATCTGCAAGCTGGCTCGGGAAAAAGCGGCCTCGAGTGCAGACCCTCCCCCCCCAGATGCTTCCCTCTTGCAAGCCGGAAGGGTGGGAAAGGCCGGGTCCGGAACTGGGACGTGCGCCGAGGACGTGCTGACGGAGAAGCTCGAGCTGAAGTCGGCCTCGAAGTCGAACTCGAAGTCGGAGGGTGGCGAAGCCCCGGCCGATGAGGTGGGCGGCCCCGAGGGACTGGTCCCGGATGGAGAAGTGTGGAAAACGGATGCATGACTTTTGCGCTTTCACACAAATTAAGCAAAAACAAACGAAGAGTGGGACCACATTTGACAAAGGAGAGATGTCTCCAAAGTAGACACCAGAGGTTGTTTGAGTACGTCTTTGCATTCGACCCCCAAGCGAACTATGCAATGTGACCGACCCATGGCAAGGGGTATTTAACGGACCCGAGCAAATGTGGGGTTTGATCCAACAAGTTGGCGATGGACAGAAAGCAGTGGAGACGGTGACTGTGGAGCAGTGATGGTGATTTGGCTTATATTTGCCCAAGCGTGGCATAAAAGTAAGTTTGGTTCCAGCAAGCCTCTCGTGTTGCAGCTTGAGTCCCTCTTGGGGTCCCCGCCCTCTTTCTTTTGGGTCCTTGCATCCCGTGCCTTTGGCCCCATTTGCACCGTTGTCGCTTGGGCGGTCGTTTTTTTTGGGTGAGCTCCCCGGCAAACCTCTCCTCCGCCGCTCTGCTAGGGCGAGGAAGCGAACCAGCTCCGGCAGGAGGCCCTCACTGCGCTGCTCGCGGGCGTGGAGAGCGGCAAGCTCAAGGAGGCGGGCTGATGGGTTCCAGGCTCCCGGGTACCTTTGAAGCGGATTTGTTTGTTTGAGCGGTTCATTTCGGCTGGCGTTTGTTTGCAATTGACACGACCTTTCTTTGGGACCTTCGAACAACAGGCACGGATGGGAGGGAGGAATCAAAACTCGGGACTTGCAATATTTGGTGTCATGTTGGACTTCTGTTGTTCAGTGGGCACGAATGGAACATTGAGCCGGTCATCCGCAGGACCCCCCGCTTTGGTTCTTTGGCGTGTCGATAGGCGCTGGCGGCCTCCCGAAACGACACAGAGGAGATTGAGCTCCTGCGGCGTGGTTGGAAAGCGGAAGGGATGGGGGACCCCCGTGAACCAGTTGTTCACAGCCCAACGAGCCAACCACTTTGGAGGTCCAAACAGGCTGGAAAAACAGTGCCCCCAAGTTGGCCCTGGAGTCAAGATTTTCAAGAAACGACCCAGTAGGGTGTGTCAAGTCAAAGTTGCATCAGGCCTAAGCCTACGTAGCATCCCCAATAGCAACCTCCATGGAACCCCCAAAACCTTCCGGAACCCTTTCAGCCCTTCCCCTTGAACCTTCTGAAACACCTCCACTCCAGAACTCGGAATTCCCAGCAACCACTCTAGACCTCCCGATCTCCAGAGCTCAGCGCTGCTCAAAAAGCCACGGAGCTTGTCTGGGCGGAGATTGCATAGCTTTCAGCTGGGAACGTTCCCGCTGGAGATATTCTTGCTTTTGTGCTATGGCACGATTGAGAACTATATTCTGTGTGTGTAAGATATTCAACACATGCCTAGCTGTCTGGGTACGTGTCTCCATTACGTGCTTGACATATGTTTTGTCTCACTGTGGGATACATATCTGGTCCCATGTATGGGACTGGCGGATGCAGCTTCTTCTTTGTTTTTTAATGTGTGTAGAAAACGATGGCAAGGATTTATTTCTGCTGGTGAGGGGATGAACATTGTTCTTCATACTCAGGGGCTTTCTTCGCACTCCCACATGCGAACTGAGCATTGCAGTGTACAGGCTCTATTGGGGCAGACGCAAAATAGGCTACGGAGGTTCTTTTGGCTCAGAAGTGATCTCTGGAAGGACTCGAGAATGTGACTGAGGCAAGACATGGTGTGAGGCACATTCAATAAGCGAGCTGCAGTCGGTACCCACAAGTCCTTGATTCTCATTCCTTGATATTCCTTGATTCAGATAAGTGAACAAGTCTTTCTAGGTGACATGCTTTCAAGCTTCCGGTTCTTGAGAAATTACATTGTCCCATTAGCATGGACTATTGCAACAGCAAACACCTGTCCTTCATCTAGGTGAACGTACATGATCTGAGTCTCCTACTTGAGCGAAAGCTGTTGACTGCTTGCATCTACATATCTGCAAACGTAACTCACTTCCCCAGTTTTGACGACATGTTCCGTTTCGGAGAAGCCATTTCCACGGATGGCAAATCTCATATGTTTAAGCTACAGAAGGGTCTGCAGGTTATTTCCCATGCATGGCCAATATTTCATTGAGCATGGTTTGCAAAAAGCTGCGACAAGTTCAGAATGGGACGTTTAGCTGAATCACCAGTTGCGCTCGCTGCATGCTTTTGAAGTTCCTTGATGCAGACATTGCCAAAAGTATCAACCGGCTCCATGCTTATGCCTCATGTCGGACGCGGCCCGACCCCTTCAAGGGACCTTGTACAATGCCAGGCCACTGTTGATTTTAGGGATTGCTTTGCAGAAGAAAAATCGGATCCCCAGAATTCCAGCGCTTCTCACTTGAGAACCCCTTCACCCACTCCACCGACCAAACTGGGTGTTGTCTGAGGCGCCAGCAGGCACGAGAGGCGCTGCTGGCAGGCGCGCAGTCTGGGAAGCTGCAGCAGGCGCAAGCCGAGGGTCAGCAGAGCGACAGTGTGTGTGTGTGTGTGTGTGTGTGTGTGTGTGTGTGCGCGCGCGCGCGCGCTTTTTTGCCTTGCTTTCTTTGGTTTGGTTCCTTTTGAATGAGTTTAACATCCCTGTTTGGTCCCATGCCCTACGCATTTTTCATCACGAGAACCAGAAGGGACTTGGATCACCTCTTGTGGCAAGCCAGCACCCCGTCGAACGGCAAAGACCCACCGAGGTGGTGGTGGTGGTGGTGGTGGTGGTGGGGGCTCGGCGGTTTCTCAGGATGGTTTATTCTTTGAGGAAAGTGAATGGAACAACAACATAACTATCGTAATAAACCAGGGACGAGCATGAAGGGTCTATCACGAAGATGACGACCTGTTGCGACACACTGAGTAACGAAGCTCATTTGCCTAGGATGATATGATGGCTTGCTGGGATCGTTGATTCATCACCTTTTGAAACTCAATTGAACACCCCATGTTCCATACATCCCGTGGACGTTTTTTGAAGGAAGGAATCGTCACCCAATGGGCTGGCAAGATCTTGGCATCAAGGTCAGAATACTTGATGCAACATCCAACGTTTACCAACTGCCTATCACAACGCAGCAAATGTCAACGTCAAAGGCCTAAGGCATAGCCATTGGCAGGCATGGTTTAGTGAGCAGTTTGAACATATTGATCATGTCTTTTCCTGCAACCCTTGAACAGGAACAGGCCCGTGGCTCTCTTTGAGCGAGAATGCCAGCCGGAGGCCTTGGGTGACGACAGTGAGGACGTGGACATGCTGCGGCAAAAAGCCCGAGAGGCGTTGCTGGCAGGCAGGGCTTGGGGGCTTCGGGGGTTCAGGGCTAGGGGGGGGGGGTTGTGGGCGCCCATGGTTGGCCTCAGGGGAATGCTGGCAGAAATTTTTCACCCCTGTTTTCCTGCGTCACCATCGCCGGTAAAATCAGAGCGAAGCACTTTTCAGGTAACATAACCTGAGAGACTTCACCAGGCATGTCACCAAGATGAGAGATATCAAGGAGACATCTCATGCAGAGATTGCTCAGAGTGATTGCA
>CAUJNA010001768.1:884025-924025 GCA_963377175.1 Effrenium voratum | reverse complement strand
TCACCATCACCATCACCATGACCGCCATTGCATTTTCCGCTTGAATTGGCAAGTCAGCAGCTGAGATCACATTGAATATCGACCCGGGCTCCTGCTCGAGGTGTTTCGGCCTGCTCAAAAGACGCTCAAGCTATCTTCTTGCCTGCACATGGTCCCAACCATTTGGAAAATATGTCGAGGATCTCTCCTGGGGAGTCAACATGAACCAGCCCCTATTTGAAGTTTTATTTGTGACACGTATGCAAACCGGCTGGGTTTCGATTCTAAGTGCTTCTGACATGGAGCATGGTCAAATGCCGTTCCAATACCCATCCTAGGGTTGGGCAAGTTCTGTTTAGACAACCGGCCAGGCCACCTTGAAAGGGCAACCAACAGACGGTTTTTCATAGCAGGAGAGAGAGGCGTTCAATCATGGTTATCACTGGGGTTGGCCAAGCCCTGACAATGTCCGGAGCGAGGTCCAAAGTCCTGGAGACGCACATCGAGTTGCTTGAACAAATCGATTGGCAGCCAGGGCAGGAATGGTGGGGCTCGGTGAGTGTTGATCTGACACCCCACTCGTTGTTTCCTTGTGCAGAGCTGCGGATGATTTGTCTGCTGCTTGCTGTCATCGATTGATGTGCCTCGTGTGAGGGTTACTGCCCGCCCGGTGCAGCTCATGTGCCACTGTCGTGTGCGTTGTGGTGCAAGGTGTGTCTGTTTTCTGGCTTGGTTTGGGTGTGCTCATCAGATGGCCCGGATTTTCGTGCTATCATTTCATCAACCCGCTGGGTTTCGGCCATTCTCCCGGTTTTCGCTGTCCGGGCACTGAGAGGCTCAGGGTCCCGGAGGTACGCGCCGCTTACGCGCAACCAGAGTTTGTACTTATATCCTCTTGGGTGAAGAGGGGCAGATGCTTGGGGGGTGGGTTCCGCTGATCACCGGGATTGAGCTGTGGAGCCTGCCACATCCAACCTGCGAACACAAAATCGAGCCTTTCAGGCTAGGATCTCTTTTGAGACTATTTCATTGTTGGTTTATGACCTGCGAACCAGCATCACTATGTTTTCTGCCTTGGGGGCTGGGCAAAAGCCGAGTAGGTCAGAACGGGACAGATGCAGGAGTCGTGCAAGATTTCCACCACGGGCAACTCCCCTTCTGCAACGGTGTGCGTCAGCAAGGGGCGGAAAGGAAGGCAAAAGCTTTCTGGTTCCGGTGGCTTCCCCCAGCCAGTCACAGCATAGTGTGCCTCTTTGACAGTCTCAACTTGGTCATAGGCTGTTTGGGGAGCTTGCGATCATTGCGACTTTTGAGGCTTCAAGTGATGCAAGATGAGAAGAGGCCAGGTGGGGAGGCGGTGCGCTCGGCTCAGTCTGGGCTGACATGGCCGCCCTTGGCCGTTGGCCCATCATTTAATCACTTTGGTCAGCTGGATCTTGGGGCAGGATAGGGACCTATGAGGAAGACAAGTTGGATGACTCGGTGGGTGTAGGCTCAAAGTTTCGCCGGGCACGTCCTCAATGTGACGACACAGACCAATCCGTCAGACCTTGCTGACTGTTGATCGACACAGGCATCCTTGGTTTTCCTGGCACCTACTCAATGTTCAAAACTGCGAAAAGAAGCGACCAGCTGCAAGGTGCGGAAGACCGCACTCGTAGATTGTGACTAATTTGCTGGGCTGGTTCCAAAGCAACCAGGCACAACTGTTTCCCACCAGCTTTCCACAGGGCGCTGCTGCCATACGAAAGGGACCAAGTCACATGTTTTAAGGAAGCAAACAGGCTTTATGACAATCTGCGACTGCTTGGCACCGTTGCTAGTACTTCGAGTAGCTTGTCGCTGGAAAATTACTTGAAAGACGGAGCAGTCGTTCCGGTGTCTGAAGCTTCTCTTCAGGGCCCCGGAACTGGGCCCTGTGGAGCGTTGAGCTCGAGAATCATCTGACCTGATCTTTTGGTCGCTCCGCTTGTTGGAGCCGAATTCTGCTCTTGGGCCCACAGTTTGCAACCTTGCCAGGCCGGTTTGGCGGCCTTGGGCAGTGAGTGGAAAGTGGAAAGTCTTGCAGTGTTGAGTGGAACGTCTTGTTTCTCCCTTAGTTCCAGCCCCAACCTTCCGCATAGGCCAAAGAAGTTCGCACCCGTAAGCCTTGGAGCGCCAGGCAGCTGACGACGGAGAAAACCTGCCTGCCCGACCTGGCCTGTTTGGACGTCGGCTTCGATCCTTTCGGCCCACTTTCCAAGCGGGCGAGTGCGAGTTCTCCAGGGTCCAACCCCAGCCATGAAGGTTCTCTTGGGATCAAGCTGATGGAATCTGATCCTTCATGCCACTGCGGAAACATATGGGCACCTACAAGATGCGATGTCACGTTTTCTGCACGGCTGCTCCCTTGAAGGGGCGATTTGGCCAAGTGGGCAAGCTGAACATGAGTCCAAGGCAAACTAGATCCGAGATGTGAGAACCACCCTTCATGCTGCAACTCATTCCTTTGGGCCCCCGAAGCATTCTTCGGCTTGAGAATTGTTCGTTTGAATGACTTCTGGTGTCATGGCATCTGGACCTGCGATGGCAGTTTCCGAGGGAGGAGTGTCTGTGATTCTAAAGCGGCCGGACGCCAATGTCTGGTCCCCAAATGCCAGCTCCAGTGTTTGCTTCTTCCAGAAAAAGCGCGGCCTTGTGAAGGACAGACATGTAAGTCCCATTCGTAAATGCTGGGGGTTGCAACTGAGTTGTGGGGGGCGCCCGGGGGAGGCGGGGTAAAGCTTGCCAAGTTTGGGGGGATCACGGGACGAAGCATGAATGAAGCGTGGGGTAGCTGTGGTCCCGGAGCTCGGACGGTAGGCTAGGTGGTTCTGGAAAATTTGGGAGGACACGTAACTCATGTGCAGTCCCATGTCAGGAAGCACCATGTAAACTTAGTGACCCCATGGGGCGGTTTTGCCATGTCAGAGCACCATTGCGAAGGGCGCCACTTCAGGTTGAGGAAAAATTCAACCGAATGGGAACCCTTCGGTTGGATTGATCAACTGCTACGGGGTGTGCCGCCTTCAAAGAGGACCCTTCACTTGGGGGAACACCCCCCCCAATAATCTAGATGAATCCGGGCTTTCAGGGGAGGTCCCCTTGACAAGTCTTCATTTGCTGGGGGTGCTCCACTGTCCGTGAACAGAACGCAAATACTAGCTCTTTTGCATTCGCGAATTCACCTTATTCTCCGTAAGCGGGTATTTCAGTTTGGTGTTGCCGGCTGTTTTCCCCCATTTACATCCGGATTTTGGGTGGACCACTTGGATTTAGGGTAGTCCACCGTGAATTTCAGGTTTTGACCCTGATTTTGTTTGTTTTCCCCCCAGTCCGGGTTTGATTTGGCCACTCAATTTGGCGGCCAGGGAGCAGCTGGTGACCAACTTGGAGTCCAAGAACGAGAAGCTGAAGCAAAAGACGGGGGGAATTGGGGGGGGGGCTTCCGGGGGGGGGCCCCGCGGGGGGGGGGGGGGGGGGTTTTGGGGGGGGCTGAGGGCTTTGGGATGAGAAACTTGGGGATGAGTGGGCTACTTTGGACGGAGGTGGACTCCAGGCAGCTGGTTGGATCGACTTGCTAGAAGCTGAAGCTGAAGGTTGGTGGTGCCTAGTCGAAAGATTACAGGCAACTTCAATCTGCTAGTCCGCTTGCCTGACAAATTTTTTGGACGACTTCAGATCGTTCTCTGATTTTGTCATTGGTTCGGCAGGGGGGGAGGCTGAGAGCTATTGCCACACGTTACTCCATCAAAGCTACGCCCAAACAAAAGTCTCCCGTTTGTTCACTTGAGCCAGGCCTCTTTGACTGCCCTAGTTCCATAGGCACTTCTTTGCAGCCTCATTGGAAGAGCACAGAGAACCACTAAGTCCCACGAAAGGGTGTTGGCGATTGCTGTGGCCTCAAAGCCGGGCGAGCGTAGTTGCAGTTGCCCAGTTTATCAGCTTGTTGGAACAATGGACGCCTCAGGTATCCCTGCTCTGGTGCTTTGTTTGGCCGCCGGCACATTTTTTTGTGCTTGGCCTTCCAGCGGTTCGAGGATATTGTGCCATGGACCGCCCAACTCACGGATCCAAGCGCCCCCCAAAGATTCCGTGGGCGATTGGCCCAGAGTCACACCGTGCAACTGTAGGGTAACGGGCACTGAGCCAGATTCAGCAAAACGCTGTCGCCCATGCCTCTTGCCGGATGTTAACAAGGATGCAAGTCATGCGAGACAGCTGCTGTGAGATGGGCATGGCTTGGCTTTCTGAGCATGCTTCCTTGCTTTTTCTGCATGGCATGTGGCGGGCGGAAATATCAGGGGGATGTTGCGCATGAGTGAAGGCTCATAGACCCAGCCCAGCAGGAGTGCTTGAGGCTTCCGGGTCGTGCTGGCCTGCTTTTGTGCTGGGGGCAAGGGCCAAGCGAAACGCAACGTACCCAAGGCCTTTCGTTCCCGTGACCCTCAAGAGTCACGCTTGAGTCACTCTTGAAGGGTCACTCGTTAACATTTGTAAGTGCTGTTTAACAGTTTGGAAGCAAGTGCTTTTTTCGCCAGTGCGGAGAACTCATGGGTGATGGTCGAGTTCTGAGTTTGGGGCTTTTGATGCCTCCTCCCCACTGCTGCTCGCACCGAAATGGATGGGGCCACTAGAGAGTGAGAGAGAGACCTTCCGAAATCCACAGTTTCAGATGGGAGGGCTTGAACTGCGCGAGATCTGGCTGAAGCAACCTCATGTATGATATGATGTTCCAGGTACCCTTCCCCACTTAGAGGTGCTATTTTCAATCAGTCTGATGGATGTATGAAGTGTTCTTTGGCTTGCCAGGAACGCAGCCGATGCTGTTTGCCAGCTGCTGATCACTGGACAGGTCTTCACATAAGCTACCCCATCAATGGTGCAAGCAGCTGATGCCATTCCGTGTAGTCTACTTTTAGTTTGGCAAGGACACCTCCACCCCAAGTTTTCTTCAAAAAAGAGCACACTTGCAATGCGGAACTGCCGATGCAGAGCACTTTGACGATGGCACTTGGTGTGGAAAGAACCTGTCTGTGAGAGCCGGGGCTGCGTTTGCTGAGTGACTGCGTTTGGTTTCATGCCTTTGCAGTGTCCAATTAAGCCGGCATCAACTCGGTTTGACACAAGTGATCGGGAGGGCACACACATACAAAGATCAGCCATGGAGTATATAATGTGATTGGATCCTGATTGGAACTGAGATGGGTTTTGCATGTTTGTCCATGGTGTGCTTGAAGGGCTTAGCTGAGTAAATGGGAGAACTGTGGGCTGCTTGCGGCTTCTTGGGACACGCAGCCGGGGGAGAGTTCTTCCCTCATGGACAAAGCAAAGTGGACATTTTCACTCAACAGAAAACAAACATCAGTTGCCAAGTGGCACCAGAGGCAACGAAACGATTCGCAGGGTGAAACAAGACACGTTTGACGCAAGAAGACGAAGACTACATACCCGGACGGACCGTGAACACACAATTGGCTGCTCAAATAGAAGCTGGTATCACCTGAAATGTTTCTTTTTACAAGGAGGTTTCGCCAAGTTCACGGGTGCTGCTTTCTGAAGCCGTTTTGTTTGTCAGCAGCTTCTGGGAAGTTTGAAGACACCCTAGAGTTGGCGCGAGGGTCTCGTGCTCTTGGTTTGGCCGCGAAGATTGTTTTGATGACCGCGCCTGTTGTCTCGCGCAGAACGACAACTTGGACAAACGGAGGCCGTCGATCAAACGCAGCTCCGGCTTCGGTTCAATGCCCCGGCCCTGGCCATGACTCCTCACAGGATGCATTGTCCGGGGAGGTTTCACCCGTGTCACCCAAGAGTCACCTGACCTTTTGCATGAAAGGAAAAACGCCTTTGGCCGCTTCGATTCCCTTTCTCAGCCTCCAAGTGATACCAGATGCTGGGCGATGAGGTCCATGTTGGCCGGAAGTGAAGGGAGTGGGTGTTCGTACGAGTGACGAATGAGGTTTTTGGGCGTGTGACACTGGTCAAGTTCATGGCTTCTAATCAGCATGTCAAGGTGAGCTGTTGGCCAAATCGTAAGTGGCCGTCCGACAAGAGCCAGGATGTGATCCTACCTTTTCTATTGGTTGTCTTTTCAATTATAGTCGACGACAATAAAGCTAAGCATGAAGGCACCTCAGGAAAGGAAAGAAGCAGACGCTGTAGAATTTATCCTAATTCCCACATTCAAAGCACCTGGAATGCATTTTGTGGATTTGGACATGGAAAGAAGGAGCTTGGCGCTTGGGCCAACCGGTTTTCGGGGGGGGGGGGGTCGGGGGAAGTCGTTTTCCTGATGCTGCTTCACATGTTGGATTTCCCCGAGCTCTTCTTTTCACCGAAGATCAACGCATTCCGCAACCAGCTCAAGTTTCAAAGGTCGGAGGCGAGTTCAGAGGATTGGTCAAAATTGCAGAAACAGAAGGCAGGTCTGCGGGCGTGGGTTCAACCCATTGCTACGAGCGGCCCCATATAGGTTTGAAGGTATCCTCTAAACGTTTAAAAGGCACCAACAGGCATGCCCGCCCCAAATCAGCTTACATCATCTTACATCCATAGGTTTTACATATGAGAGGTTGAGCATTGGCGCTTTGCCACGGCCATGCAAATCTCTAGCCGCGTTCATATGTCGAAAGGCTCTCAGACAACACACGGGAGCGCAAGCCACTTGGAAGACAATCACATTGGCAGCCTTTTGCGTTCGGCGGGATGCGGCGTGCTCTTTGTTTAGTACAAGGGGCGCTTTCAGATCCTTTGGCCACGGATGTGTTTGGGACGCGGATGAGGACCATGGAAATGATGGGTTTGACTGGACAGATGGATGGGAAGCAGAGAAAGACTGGGCAAGCATGTCGACTCAGAGTGGCGCTTGGTAGAGTTGGTATTTTTGTGCAGGGGCGCACATCGGCTGCAACTCATACCACCACGATGGCCTTCTCAAGTGGGGCCACGGACCAATCACCTATTTGGGGTGCAGCGCATAGTTAAGAACGACTAATAAGCTCCAACTGGCTCTGGCTCTGCGTCAACCAGGTTGAGAACCCGTTTGGCACAACGGGTGTGTCATGGTTGAACACCCGATCAGGTGGGTTTGATTTGGATCATCAAGCCTTTCGTTGGGTTTGAAGTTGTTCTGGATTCCTTTTGAGGAACATCGCGACCTTCACCCACGCAAAGAATTCCGTGACAACTCTCAAGCCATCAGACAGAGATGGAGCATGGCTAGGAATGCCTCGAGGCGGCTGCAGCAGAAACGGCCAAAGCCCTTCATGAATGTCCCTTGCTGAGACATTGACACGCCAGCACTAGGGCTTCATCCTGTGAAGGAGAAACGAAGGCATACTTAGTCTTCAAATTCGCGACACCTGGTGGTGCTTTTTGCAGGAACTGAGGTAGTTGTTCTTAGAACAGGACAAGTGTGGGGTTGCTGCATGCTGCGGTAAAAAAATCCCGCACGCACACTTCTCACCTTCCAACAGCTGCCCTTTCCTCAAATGTTCAATCCGGATTAAAAGATCTGGTTGATCAATTCAGGGGGTGTTCCCCCCAAAAGTGATGGATTCCCTCTGAACTAGGACAGCCGTAGTCAACCAGGGGTCAATCGATCCCAATTGCGCTTCGGCCCACATGATCGACCAAGCCGCTGCCGCCGCTGGGGCCTCAGATTCGAGTCGTTGGCGTCGCGGCAAGAGTCCTTTGGGTTTCATTTTTCGGCAGTGTGGAGGTTTCCTTTACGTGGCCATGGGGCAAAATGCCATATCAGTGAACATCCCAATCCAACCACTAAAATAGACGAAAATGGGCGGTGAATTCACCTTACCCAAAATGGTACCATTTTTTTGACCCACAGCCACGTGTTCCTTTTGTTTTCGTTTAGACTTTTTGTTGGCATGAATGTGGCAAAGAAATGGGGGGTTGATAAAATGGTCCGCGCGTTCTGACACATATGCCCTGCAGTGTCCGGAATGTGATTTCCCCACCTGGTTTGTCTCTTCGGTCCGACAGCCAACATCGCGTCAAGGCGCGAGACATTGGCCCAGAGTTGGACCAACGACGTCCAGATACCCCGCTGAGCCGGCGAACTGCAACCTTGTCTGCCCGCGTTGCTTCAATTTTGATGCAAAGGCCCAACAGTTGTGCCAAAAAATTGGCCACTTGCGTTTGATGCAAAGGCGCATTCCCTGTGTGCGAACGGGGCAAGAGGCAGCGTGGAGCTGGTGTGTGGACCCTACCTGTCCAGTTTGGCCTACTGCGACAAGGAAAAATACCTTTCAGGGGCCTCCAGCTAGACTAACTGGTGTGTGTGTGTGTCTGTGTCTGTGTCTGTGTCTGTGTGTCTGTGTGTCTGTGTGTCTGTGTGTCTGTGTGTCTGTGTGTCTGTGTGTCTGCGTGTTTGCGTGTTTGAGTGTTTGCGTGTTTGCGTGGTTGCGTGTGTTTGTGTGTTTGTGTGTTTGTGTGTTTGTGTGTGTGTGCGTGTTTGCGTGTTTGCGTGTTTGCGTGTTTGCGTGTTTGCGTGTTTGCGTGTTTGGGTGTTTGTGTGTTTGCGCGTGTTTGCGTGTTTGTGTGTTTGTGTGTTTGTGTGTTGGTGTGTTGGTGTGTTCGTGTGGCATGTGGGGGTGTGGGGGTGTGGGTGTGTGGGTGTTTGGGTGTGGCTGTGTGTGTGTGTGTGGGTGTGTGTGTGTGTGGGTGTGTGTGTGTGTGTGTGTGGGTGTGTGGGTGTGTGGGTGTGTGTGCGTGGGTTTTATGTGTGTGTGTGTGTGTGTGTGTGTGTGTGTGTGTGTGTTTGTGGCGCGCGCTTTCAAATGTGCATGCACTTTGGATTAGGCTCCTCCCCTGAGTCCTCTCCCCCTTTTAAAGCAAACCGGACACATCGGCGAGAGAAGACTGGGCAAAACCAGTGCCAAGTCAGCCGCATTCGATTTGTTGGTGAAGGGATGGCCATGTGCGAAAATGAAGTGAGCCCTCACGGATTGTTTTCCTATTTCCTTTCCCTCGGTGAGAGCCACGACTCGTCTAAACACATGGCCATGGGTAGAAGCTGGTGACCTTTCCAAACAGTTTCCTCGCCGTTTCTCTTTTGCTGGGCCATCCTTGCTCCCCTGTGGTAGGCAGGATTTGAGGCTGCGTACCCCACTACCAACCATTTTCCCATTTGTGGGGAGGCTTTGGAGACATGCATATTATCACATCGGGGCTGGGCAAAATTTGAGCAACCCTCAAAAGGGAACCAAAAGGGGGTAGTTCCACGTTTAGACAGCCCAACCGTGTCTTACATGCCGAAAGAACCCTTTGACTTGGGGTTAGGGACGGAGCCTTTCGGGTGTTAGGCAACTAGAAAAAGCTTTCTGATGCTCAGAAGGGAATGAGGGAATGACCCTTATAAACCGTCCAACTGGTGAATTTTTTAAAGAAATCCCCAGGCTCATTCCCTCATTCCCCATGGAGCACCGGCAAGAAACCGCCTAGCAAAACCAACCTGGAAGTTTCAGGCCCCGGCGCCGGCCGCGCCAGTCCCGGAACGAGGCGTGGGACGTCTTTGGGGCGTAGTTGGGGGGCGTTGGCGCGAGCTTGACCCAAACCGAAACCAAAAGGGGAGAGTTTGTCATTCTTTTCCAGACCGCCCTACTGAGCGCCCGGAAGTGGCTAGGCCTCAAAGAGAGTGCATTCCAGGGGCGCGCCACTTTCTATGGCCCGTGGGAATTCGCTTGAGTCCTGTGGCCATGCTGGGCATCCCATAGGAAGACCACACATGCCCAAGGATCCCGGTGGTTCGCTGCTGCCCGGGTGGAAGACCACTGTCGGTACGGAAACGAAAAGGATGGCCGCCAGTTCGGGGGTCTCTCTGTTTGACACGTGACGATCACGCCTTTGGCCTGGGGCATGACGACTGCTTGGGCCGAGTTAAAGTAAGGTGTGGCAAGGTCCTGTTGATTCCGTGGGGTTGAGAGCCAGGAGATGAGGAGGAGGGAGACTCTGTTTCACTGGACTTCATGACGTTTAGATCCCTATCAACAAATAAATAAGCACCTGGTAGGCAATATTCCCTCTACACACGCCCAAAAGCACGGGACGCAGCATGGCACATCCCATGCGCACGACCTGTATGCAATCCGACGGCCATCCTGCCTCTTTGGATCGACGAATTGAAGCGTTTCACAGTAGGACGTGTGGGTGGAACTTTAGGCTGACCAGGTGCTTGGGTGGATTGATCTCTCTTCTTTTCACCCGTAGTTCTTCACACCGAATTCTTTCGCTTTAGCATTGTTGGTCTATTCTCCACAATGATTCCTGGAGAAAGAACAGAGAGATACGGCGCTAGAACTCATTATTTATTATTATTTCCACATCACCCTTTTCTGCTTCCATTAGCCGTACAGGATCACATTTGCAGCCAGACTAAGGGCCCAGGTCCAATAGCTCTGGGTGAAACGTCCGCATGCGCATGCCTTGACACGTTGAAAGGGCAGCTGCCCGCTGGTGGCAGGCAAAAGTTTCGCCATTTGCATCACGTGGATCTTCAAGGGACAGGTTCGATCTTCCCAAGGCCCTGGTCACACTTTCCAGGGAACTTGTGCCTGGCCCGAAAGGCTGAACATGGTCCAACCAGGGAATCCTCTTTCTGAAAGCCTTGAAGCCGGCGCTTCGGATTGACTGCCTGTCGCGGCCAGATGAAGCTCCGCTCTCCGAGCCCGGGGCTCGGAGCGCAAGAATCCTTTGGCTAGGCTTTCCAAAGGAAAGCGGGAGGTGGCGCGGCTTGCGTCAAGATACGGCCCCTGGGGCCTGATGTTGGGGCGGCGCTACGAGAATTCTTCCTGACGAGCACCCCCTCCAGACGTCAGGGCGACCGCGCCTACCTTCAAGTCGTCTGTCGCCCCCGCGTGGCCTTGCTTCACCCACTTTGCTTCTGTCGTGGCCCCTTGCGTGGCTTTCTGTGGCCCCCGCATGGCCTTGCTTACTTTGCTTCCTGATTTGGCTGCTGGATTCCCTTTGGCGACTTCTGTGTTAGCCCCTGCAACCGTGTGGCCACACTTTGCCTTTCTCTGCTTCCTCTTTTGGCTGCGGCCCCCTGTGGCCTCCGCGTGGCCTTTGCTCTCTCTGTCATGTCGGTTTCGGTCCGTGGCCTCGCTTTGCTCACCTCGTCTCGGCCGGGCGCTCTCTCCCTGACAGTATCCTTGACCCCGCTCTGTGGAATGCCCCCTGACCAGCGGGTTTGCGTGGTTTTCGTTGATGAGGCGCGCGGATTGGTCATTGGGATCCACCGGCAACAACCCTCAGTGAGGCCTGTCTGGACCGGCTTGCCCTTAACCACCCCTTGCTCCATGGCATTCCTGAGGCTTGGCTTGGGTGCTCAGCTCCTGACCACGGTGCGGGTCCGCCTGTCTTGTCTCTGGGTCTTGCTTTGAGGCTGCTGCCGCAGGCCTGCCTTGCGTTGCGTCGGCCGAAGGGCTCATGTCTCAAGGCAGTGTGGCGATGTGGTATCCCTTGCTGACCATTGTGGAGGAGGACAAATACCTGGTCTCCCAGCTGCCCGCCACGATTGCCATGCGTTGGCCTGTCCTTCCCACTCGTGCGCCGCTTATATAGTGGTTTCCGGCATGCCTGTTAAGAGCCTCCTCACTATGACAATAGTTCCTGCCGACTCATGTCGGGAGCCCTTGACCAGGTCTTTCTTCTCTACGCCAATGGGCCCTTTCTTCGCGTGCGCTTCCTGTCTTGGCCCGTGTGTGTGGCCCAGCGAGTCTTTCTTTGCCTTTCTTTGCTTGCTGCTCTGGCTCCTGCCCGGCCTTCCGTGGCCCGGGCTGGCCTTACTTTCTTTGCGTTTCCGCACTTGCGCCCCCTTGGGTTGACCCAGTCGCCCACAGTGCCTTTGCTGCGTTTGGTTTCCAGCCAAGCTTCGGCCGAGGCAGGGGGGAGCCCTGGGAAGCGTTGTCTTTTCTTCCCAACTGCGGGGGAAGCGCGGGCCTGGCTTTGCTAACGTGCGCTGGGAACCAACTAACCAACCAACCAACCAACCAACCAACCAACCAACCAGCCAGCCAGCCAGCCAACCAACCAACCAACCACCCACCCACCAACCAACCAACCAAGATATTTGTTGATCTTTCAGGCTACATTGCGCTATTTGAAAGTGGGCCGGGAGACAATAGGAACCCTCCACTCGGTGACGTGTTTCAGCAGTTGAATGGTTCCGGCGGATCAGTTTGCAGGGGCCCAGGGCAAGACGCCAGAGACGCTAGACAAGAGGTGGCGGAGTTTCAGGACAAGCAATCAAACAGACTACATCCAAGATGAGGGAAAAGGCGTCCGCGCATAAGCAGTTCAGAGGGGCAGAGCAAGACTGCCTTGATCAGGCTTGCTCTTTTTGCGAAAGTTGTTCCAGGAAGCTCTAGATTTGGTTTGGTCTCCTTTATGGGCACCTCTTCTGCATGTCGCGGGCTCTGGTCGGGAACAGCATCGCGGGTTTTTCGCTTCACCAGCCTGGAACATCTCCACGTGAAGACTTCCTTCCTTTGTGGGATTGCAGCGGTTTAGGTCGAGCGAAGAGAAGCTTTCTAGTGCACAGTGTGAAGGAAACCAAGATTTAAGAGGGATCCTCTATCTTTCTCATGTCTCAACGCTTCCCAATGTTGAAGCGGTTTTGAATGTGAGCCGCCGTTTGCCGGGAAGACATGTTCAAGCTGGACATATGGGTATGAGTCAAAATTCAACCACCAGGGGACCGCAGGTTTTAGTCCTTATTTCTACTTACCAGGGCTCCATTTTGGGGCTCCCCTATTGTTGACCCACAGCCACATAGAGAATGCGTTCTTTTCTCAGCTTGCGCCACCGGCGGAAAGCATTTTACGGCCGAAGTGCAGGGTTTTGCATGGACGAGCTGTCTTGATTCGCCCGGGCTTGGCTGGGCATGCTTTACTGTGAGGATGGGATTGTTGACACGCCTTTGTATTTTCTTGAGTTGGTACCTGTTGTTTGGTTGGGTCCACCAAAAAACAGATACACTTACAGGTTCCTCTCTCTTCTCAGCTTTGCTTTCTTGCAGCCGAAACTTGCGTGCGAGCGTCGCTTGCAAAACACCGAGCGTCCGAGCTGCGGGGAATGTTGCCCAGGCGGCTGTTGCACCAACTTCGGGAGTGCCCCAAACGGACAGGGAATTCGAGGGTAAGACATGACGTGCTCGTGCCGGAAGTTGCACCTGTTGGTTAGAAGCGTGTCAAAACTGACTGACACTTTGTGAAGAGTGAGGTCTTGGCACCTCCAAGCACAGCTGTATCGTGGGCATTCAGACAAGGAATGATTCTACCCTTAGTTCGTGGCTTGGATTTGGATGTGTCAACCTGGTTTCCCTCTAGTTCGCCAACTGGGAAGCTGCTCATCCGATCCGCACAAAGGGGGAAACCGCTTTTTTGTCCATTTTCCCTTTTGGTTGGGCCCCCCCCAAAAAAAACCAGGTTGACTTTTAGGGGGGAGTTTCATTCAAAGGGGATTGGTGCGAAACACCAACCTAGGTGAACCTCCAATGAAAAGTTGAATGCCCCAAAGTTGGCATTGGTTTGTACTCAAGCTCCTTGCACCCTCCCCCCCCTGCTGCGGTGTAGGTTGCCTACACACATCCCAAACCTCCAGTGGGTTGCTTCCTTTTCTCCCCCCGCAAGAGCACATCTTTTTTGCGGCCCCTTGTTGACACATTCCGATCCTTTCTGATTGCAACACCTCTCCTTAGGCTCTTCCTGAAACTCACTTTCATCTCAAACGCCATCCGCCACCAGCGAAGCCCGGCCCCCACTTTTTCTTGGACTAACCCTTCGCAGGGTAGGAGCGTGAAGGAAGGTGTCTCGTGAACCGTTGGAGGACCATCCCAAGATCACACCTTTCTGATTCCCCCAAACCACGCAAGCAGAACACGCCAAAAACCACCCTGTTGCTGTGTTAGTTGGTTCTACCCGGTTTCATGGGGGTCATAGCATGTGGCATGTAGTTAGCCCTACGCAAACAATTGCCTGGAGAACAAACAACACAACCGCATTTCCTTGGCTCCGAGCCAAAGACCAGACGCTCGATGTCTGGTTTCCTCGTTTTGCGCAGCCCAGCCGAGTTGCCGGGGACTCGAGGTACCAGGCCTCCTCGGCGCAGGAGCGCAGCGAGGTGCGCCAGGAGCGGGCGGAGCAGAGCGCCAGGCGCGGCTTTTCGGAGCCGGCGGCGAGCGGCGAGTTGGGGCGAACCAAGCAGACCTGGAGCCAGGGCTTTTTGGCGTGAAGGACACCGGGATTTTTGTGCGGCAAAACGGAGATGATGGAACTCCACCTTCCGGAAGGAAAACGAAGAAGAAAAAGCGTGGGGGGTTTCCTGCGCAGATGGGTTTGTCAGCTGCGGAGGCCCGACTTCTTGGAAAGACGATTTCCGGAAGACATTTCTGGACAAGGTCAGTAACAATCATCCAATGAGAGCAGAGCAGCAACCTGATCTTTGACAGAAATGCTGGCTTGTGGCCTAGCTGGTTGCTGGTTGGGGAGCTGTGTTCGGATCTAACAAAGCTTGCCCAGAGCGTGTTTCCTTTTTGGAATTGCTTCCCTGGCGTGCATGCCAACCTAGTCAACAAACCAGCTAGATCCAAAGCTGTGGATCCGTGGATCCTGTGTTAAAAGCGAGAGAGGGATATCTTGCAAGCCAGCTGCCTTTTGTCGCCTGCGGAGTGTGCGCAGCCAACAGCAGCACAACTCTGTAATTGTAAGTACCACGCGCCAAGGCGGTCGAAATCAGCCAGCCCGGAGCAATGCGAGATGGGAGAATGCTATCGAGGGAAGCAGACGCCAGTGTGGAAAACAGAAACAGTAGTGGTTGGGTCTGAAGCAATACCGTCTCGTCTCTGGAGGATTGGTTCCGGACATTCCAAGCGACCTCAAATGGACATGTTGCCATGACTTGCACGTTTCTTTTTTGGAACAGCGACTCTAGCGTTGAAAGATGGGGGTAACCCTGCCCTCAAAAGCGCCGCAGATTGACTCCCCAAGAATCCAACCAACGTCCAAGTAGCTTCCAGTTTGGAGATTGTTGAAAGCCACGGCCTTAATCCCCAGACAGCTGCTCGCAGCCCAAAACATAACCAAGGACACCATTCTGCAACAACTCAGCTCCCCGCTTTCTGAACTTTCAGCTTTTTGGCTAGATCATTTTGGTGGCGAATGCACATTTGACTGTTTTGGGGGACTTTTTCACTTTGAGTGACCCGGGCCAACTTCTTTTTGACCAACAGTCACAGTCACACACACACACACACAATTTCCACGTAATTCCCATGAGTTTGCTTTCGGTGGGGCGGGTGCCAGCGGGCGGCTGCCTTGTCAGGCTCGTGCGGCTGGAACACCAGCTGTTGGCTGAGGAAAGGCTTTTGGCGTACGCCTTCGATCGCGGTGTTGAAGCGAACAGAGCAGGAGGCCAGCGATTTGGAAGCCTTGATTCTTCCATGGAGCATTGAAACTTACGGTTTCCAGATGCGGATTTCCAGGAAGGCCGGTCCTGCTCCCTTTTTGCCTTTTTGCTTTGTGGGCTGAAACTCGTGCAGTTGGAACAGCTGGCTCATGCCTTCCCCCCGTTGGGGACAGCCTGGAAGCCCAGGCCCCCATGTGTTGAAGGGCCCCCTGATTTCGGAATGGCGCAAGACATTGGCTGACAATTCGCCGATGAATTGTACTCGTTTCGGAAAGCGGCAAGAGACGGGGAGCAACTCAATTCCGCCTTGCCATGCCTCAGCCGTCACTTATTTTGCGGCTGTTGCTTAAGGATACAAGAGTAAGGACATGAGGCTTAAAGGAAGTACGAAGCTGATTTTTTCCAGCATCACATAGCCGTTGCAACCCTTGAGATCCCAAGGCCATCAAGAGACCCTTTGAAGACTATTACATACTGGACAGTGTTCAGAGTGCCGCAAAAGTGATACTTGATTTCTAGCGTCTCTGATCGCAGTCCATTGAAGCGACGTCTCTTGACGCCAGGAGCAGATCGGGCAAGACCTGGCGCGGCGCATCGAGGCACTGGAGGCCAGCGACCCGGGGACCCGGTCCGCGCGCCCAAAACGGATTCGGGTTTGGGGAACCTCCAAAATGAGCTCGTGGTTTCCCTTCAACACAACCCAACAAGGGGTACCCCCAAAAAGGGGTAGGATTCGACCGAGCCTTCGACTTGTGTCGCAAAAATGACTGGGCCCCGCGCACCATATTCATGTAGCCAGGCCATGTTGCTTGCGAGTTGAGCTTTGCCAGGGTCATGTGGAGGAAGCATTTGGGAACAAGGTTGCAAGCGTGGATATCAATGCGTTCCTGCGAATTCGCACCATAATGTTGCATAAACATGTATCAGGTTCGCGCAGAACGCAGTTGCCACAGATCACGACCTCGTACTTCGGAATTGGTGGGCTTTCCATGTCCACTATGAACGAGGAAGCGAAGTGGTCTAGCCCACAAATTTGCATCAAATTATGGAAGCGCTGTCTCAGACACATGTTGGACGGGCGAGTGCGAAGACTTAGTCGCATTTAAACACAGACCTGGATCATGCAGAATTTCGCCTGCGAAAGTCGGACCCCTTCTGACATTCACCGAGTGGAACTACCCCCCAAAACTCATAAGGCAATCTCTGTCTAGCTGAACATATTCGGGGCCAATGTGCACAGCACTGCTTCGCAACTAGCGATGGAAGTTGTAGCGAGGCCTGCGGGCAAGTTGGACTTCGCTGTTTTAAGCAAGTAGGCTTAATGAAGCTTCAGATGGCCTTAACTTTTTGTGAAAGCATGGGAAGGGTTCTTCTTCTGAAAACGGCTACACACTTCTTCTGCCAACATCTCCTGCCAGCTTTTCGAGCGTTGCTTCACCTCCCAACTTTTTCTGCCAACTTTTCGAGTGTTCTTCACCTACCAACTTCTCCTTCATTATCCTAAAAGAAACAAGCTGACATCAGAATCCTAAATACACAAGGAAAAAACGGCAGGTCACTTTCCGGGTGTTACTTCACTATCCAAAAGCACACAAGCCAACTTTTCTTTTCCCGCCGTGCTCGAGTCTTAACTCTTCTTCTTTTTTCTGCGGAGGCTAGGCTCGACTGGAGCTATCGAAACGCGCCCCTCTGCGGAGATCGTGTCGAAGCGCCCTCGCTGTTGCGCCGGCCAATGTGTCTTGGTCGCGGCGAACCCCCTACGGTCGGGGATTGTGCTTGTCGAAACCTTTAGCTCGGCGAACACGCTGCGGATTTCGTGTATGTCGAAGCGCTCTCGCTGTGGCGCGGGTTCTCTCAACCTCAGTGCGCCGAGGCGCTAATTTGCAAAGTTCTCGAAAAGCCCTTTGCGGGCGCCGTGCGAATTTGCTGCGAGGCTCCGGCTTGAACATCGCAACCTTTTCAGCGCAAAAATAGTTTAAGCTACCTACGTTCTAGCTGGCAGTACGAAGGCAATGCGCGAAGTACGCTATTCGCAGCAGTTTGCCAGCACGAGCGTAGCGCTTGAAGTGCACAACTCCCTCCAAACCAGCCCATGCCACAGTTGGCAGGGTTGGGCAGGCCCAACAGAGATAACAGAAGCTTAATTAAGCCAAGATAAGGAAATATGAGATTGCGTGATTAGGCCCAAAATGATCTTAACTTCTTTTGGAGAAAAATGATGGGGGCGGGACTTGGTGACATTGTGAGACATTTTTGCTATTTGGGTCCATGCTACATTCTGAAGGTTTCTCCACCTCGCGAGAGCAGTCAGGAGGCCATCCGGCAGGAGCGCCAGCTGGAGAGGCCCAAGGTGTCTGCTGCCCCTCCCACGTGCCGCAGGTTTTGCCAAACTGTTGAGAGGTGGGCGGCGCGCAGCCCCCCCCAATTGGAGACGTCGGCTGTTGGACAGGTGAATCGGAAGTGAGTTTCCTTGTGGGATGATGCATAGGGCGCGTTTGGGTGTATTTTTGGAGGCTGTCTCTTGCGAAAGAAGTGGATGAGCTGTCACCCATTCACAGGAGACGATGTGATCACAGTAACTACTGGTGTCGAGGGGGGTGGGGACCAAGGGGGGGGTCGACCCATTCCCGACCAAGAACAGAGGGTTGGACAATGGCAGAATTCATTCTAAGATTTGCTGGCACAAGCTAGGCATGGACCGGTCGCTGTATTGAAGCGTGTGGATTCACAAAAGAATAATATATCCAGCTTGCTTGATAAACGGATCTAGCAGTCAAATCCATCATGATGGGTTTGTCAATCAGTTGAACTTTGTTTGAGCCTCGCGTGAATGAGTTCAGCCGCCGGCAGCGTTCCAACTGCTGCTTGCTTTGGCTCTATGTCCCATCAGTCCCGGCGCAGAGGCCAGGTGAAAGAGGACACACCGCCACCACCCAAACTTTCCACGTGCCGCTGAGGTACCGATGTTTGATGCTTTTGGGCAATTGGCGAGTTCCACCTCAGCAAGCGGCCAGGGACATGCAGGCTGAGGTTAGCTGTCTTTTCCTGTCACTCACCTGAGATGAGCTCAAGGCAATGATCGCATGGCCACGGACAGGTAGAGGCCAACATGTTTCTCTTTCTAGAATTCGAGCTTCTGCCAGAGACTTCAGCCTGGCAAGTGACACCCGCACCCTGAAATATCTCCATTCCAGCAACTCATACAGGTCGACGTGTATGTGCGCAGGAACATGGAAGCTTGGCTTCTCACAGCACCCAAGCACCGCTAAACCAGACCATCTTCCGCGCGCTTACCCGCGCTTGGCACCATCCGACGGCCTGGCTGGCCGGCAGACGCGCAGCTTGGCAAAAGAAGCGTGGGCCGTGCTAAAGGCCATGGAGGGTCGGCGCAAAGAGGTTTCACAATTAAGCCTTCAGTGAAAACGTCGAACACGTGTAAAGCCATTCCTGAATTGTGTTCAAACTTGCAAGGATTCCGTTATTCTTCTTTTATCATTATTATTATTATCATTATTTTCAGGACGCATGTCAACTATGTTCACATGAGAACCGTCCAGAACCAAAGACCCTTATGCAATGTACGGGAGCTTGGAGTTGGTTAAAAGGCGTGCCCGACACCCATCAGAGGGGCTTTGAGGAAATTTGTCTTTCAGGGACCCATGCCAAATTCCCACCAGACTTACATCGTGCTCAGATTACCTGCTCAATATCTGTTGCTAGGTGTTGGAATTCCCTGGTTACCAGTCACCCAAGCATACTTGTTCATCATCACTTGATTACCTTGTTGCGAGCCACCCAAGCATACATGTTCGTCATCATTTTCCCCAAGCTTTCTCTACGGGTTCTTGATTGCTCTTAGAGTGCACGCCTCTGTTGCCAGACGCTTGGACCCACATTGCGAGCAGCCCAGAACCTGCAGTCGGCCAGCCTCATATATCAATTTGGCCCCCACTGACGTTGGTCTCTAGACACGCTGCACGCCTTTCCTGGTCCCTGCTTGGCTCGCTTGCTAGGCCCAGCAAACACCATTTCGATTCCTACCCTCCGCTCCGGCTTATTGTCTCTCAGCTTGGTTCGCTGCCAATTAGGTCCTGCGCACACCTCCGGCCGATCTTTTAAATCCCATTACCTGCTAGCTCATGCTCCGCGCATGTGAAACTGTTTGTGAAGCTTCTTACTTGGAGGTTGCTGCGACATCATGTGCCTGAGCCGTTGGGATGCTTCCTGCCTCGCTACGTTGCTGCGTGCGTCAACTGAGTGTGTTTGTGTCATCCTGATGCTGCCTGCGTCGTCATGGCGGTGTGTGTGTGTGTGTGTCACCATGATGCTGCCCCTATTGCCATGATGCGGATGGCGTCATCATGATTCGGCCAGCATGATACAGCGGCTGTCATTATCAAGCTTCGCCAGCGCACGGTGCTACCCGTGATATTTTGATTATGAGGGTCATCTTGATGCTGCCTGGGTGACCGTGGCCGATGTTGCCACCGCAGTCATGCCGGCGTCGTCATGACTGCCTGGTTATCGTGATGCTGTCTGAGTCATCATGATGTACCTCGCTTCATTGTGATGCTGTTTGCGCAATTTTGATGTAGCGCCCATCCATCCCCATAGTGTTGTTTGTGTCACCATCACGCTGCGTGCGTTGCGTCATCACGGTGATTGCCGGCTTTGCCATAACGGCGGCCACAGCGACTCGCACGTCACAATGATGAGGACAGCATGATGCTGCTTCTCGCATTCTCATTTTTCAGCCTGAATCATCGTATTTTGTTGCGCAGCGCTGTGATGCTACCTCATGATTTCTATATGCGCATCACCGCAACAATGCGTGCACCAGACTTGCCACCCTCTCCATCATGGCGTTGTCTGCTTCACCCTGTACAACTGTGTGGCCGTGATGCCGTTGTCAGCATGTGTCTGATTCAAGGCAAAGATTCTTCCCCTCCATGCTGTTTGGGGTTTGTGAGGTACAATCGCTGGCGCGTCGAAGCCGAACGCCGAACATGCGAGATATGCTATAGGAGAAGTGCATTCCCTAGCTGCCTGCCACACGGCCAGTTTGCAAAGTGACGTGTCTAACTGGCTGCATGCGGACTTGAGGATCACCTGGCGCGTGTGAATCGGTTGCTTTCCCGAGTCCAGCCGAGGACTCGATCGAATGCCGCCGCCCAGGCGTGGCTGCAAGCCTTGGCACAGCCAAAGGGCATTGGCAGTTCCATTCACAGATCCAATTTCCCTGGGCTTTTGGATCAACCCTACTGAGACGTGGGATGAACATATCTGGGAGCAAAAGGGTACAAACTTCTTGAAGTGAATCGCAGGTGGGCCGCCAGCTTCGATGCCTTCCGGACGGTGCCGAAGGACCTGGCAGAGGCAGAGCGTGCGATCGTCCGCTGGGAAAGCTTCCCTCTACGTGCACCAAGCAATACATGGGGTCAAACACTCAGCTTGCTGTCACAACATGTTGGCTTTATTGGGGGGGGGGGGGTTGGCCTGGACCGGAAGACCGGGCCTTTGCAGTTTGAGGCACCATGCTAGAGGCATTGCCGCCACGTTTTCAAATTTTCGCTACTGGGCATATTGCTGCTGAAAATATGTATGCAGCCATGCCCGCTACATCTGCCATCATTGCGTGTTTTGTGCACTTTTCTACCTTAGATTCTTACATGCAATCTCTTTGCGCACTGGACCTGCACTTGCTTGACTGAAGAGCGTGGTGTTTGGAAGTGATCAGATCTGGCACATCATGTTTTCGACTTTCAAAATGCTTGGCATGCATATCGCAAGTCATCGAGTGGTTTCAGTTGGGCCGTGCTGGGCAGCATCACGTATACATATTGGCCTCGTTTTCTACCATAGAGGTCAGACTCGCCATGGAAAAAGACCTCGCTGCGCTCGCTCTCAGCACATACTCATGCATTTATTCCCCAGGGGCTTCCGGACAGTGCAACCATCAGGTCATCAGATTCTCGTTCAGAAACAGATCCAGGGCCACTAGAGACTGCCACCACAGTGCGTATCTCCTCAGAGATAGGTGCCCCGGTATGCGACTCACCAACCCACAACTCCCACCCCCCACCCTGCCCCGCAGTACGACAGGCTGTTTGTCACCCCCCCCTTGCCAACACGAAACCATGGCCATTTGGAGTGTGTGTGCATTGCCCACGTCTGTGCTTTCGTTGCCTCCCTAATGACAAATCCTTAACTTGAAAGGGCAAAAGTTCCCAGGTATTCAACCCCCGAGCTGTGTGTGGGGCCGGACGCTTCCGGTAGGCTCAGGGGCGCCGTCACACGGCTTGGCCGCGTGTGATTGCTGGCGCTCCAACCCCAACGCGACGCGACTGCGGGTTGGGATGCTGTCTGTTTCTTTTTTGGGTTTGGGGAGTCGTTGGGTGTGCTCGTTTCTGGGGTGCTCCCCCAACGAGGCGCGGCTGCGGTCTGGGAGGGTTGGGGGGAGTTGGGCGTGCTCGTTCTGGGGTGCTCGGACAACACGCACGGCTTTGTTTTGTCACTGGCGCGCCGGGGGTGCTCCCCCAACGACTGAGGATTGGGAAACTTTTCTGCTTTTCTGACTGGGTGTGCTCGCCCCATGCGATTGTGCGGCGCGACTAAGGATTAGCAAGGGTTTTGCGTTTTTGCTTGTCGCTGGGCGTGTGCTCGTTTCAGGGGCGCTCCCCCCGACACGGCGTGGCTGTGGAGGGAAGCAGCGCCGCCCCGTAGCGCTTGCTTTTGTTTTTGACTGAAGTTGGGGATGTTACCCAAACACGGCGCAGCTGGAGGTTGGGAAGCTGTTTCTTCTTTTGCCGGGAGGAGTCGCTGGGCGTGCTCGTTTCAGGCGTGCTCCCCGAACATGGCGCAGCTGGGGGTTGGGACGTTGATTTTGTTTGGCCAGTGGGTGTTTTCCTTTCGCGGGCGCGCCGCCAACACAATGCAGCTGAGCATTGGGAACACTGGCTCAGCTTGCCACGGGCGTGCGATCCCAACGCGGCACGACAGGGGATTGGCAAATATGTTTGGAGGTTGGGGATATTATTTTTTTTGCGGGGAGTCATTGGGTGTGCTCGTTTCAGGGGTGCTCCCCCATCATGGCGCGGATTGGGGGTTGGGATGCTGTTCTTATTTGGTTGCTGGGCGGTTTGGCTTCTGCTCCCCCAACACAGCGCGGCTGGGAACGGGAACCAGCGCTGGGTGCTGCCCCAGCAAGGTGCGCCTGGTTTGTTTTTGTTTCTCACTGGGCCTGCTCGCGGGTGCTCCTGCAACACGGCGCGGTTGGAGGTTACGAAACGGTGGTTTTTCCTAATGCGGCGTGCTCGCCTTGAGGGTGCTCCGCCACGCACGGCCGGGGATTAGCACGCTGGCTTTCTTTTTGTCAGGGCGTGCACGTTTCGGGGGTGCTCCCCCAACACTGCAGGGCTGGGGCCCCCGCCCTGCAACACAGCGGCTGGGATGGGGTGAGCGTTTGTAAATTGTGTGGCTCGGCACGCTTGCCACGCCCAACGTGGCGCGACTGAGGACTGGCAAGCGTGTTTGCTTGTCACTTGCAGGTGCTCGTTTCGTGGGTGCTCTTCCAACACGGCGCAGCTGGAGGTTGTGAGGTCTGTGTTCTTGGAGGGGGGAGTCATTGCTTGGCTGTGACGGTGCTGGGGATGTGGAAGCAGCGCCAGGAGTGCTGCCCCAACTTGGCGCGTCTGCGGGAAGCCGTTTTTGATTGGGCTTCACAGCGCGGCTGGGCATTGGGAAGCTGTGTTTTGCTGATTTGCATTGGGAGCACAACACGGCGCGATTTTTGAATCTTAGTTTCTCTACAGGCTTGCTGTTGTGGGGGTGCTCCCCAACACGGCGCAGCTGGTGCTTGTGAGAGCTGCAGTTTTCTCACTGGAACGTGCCAGTTCCGTCGGCGGCGAGCTTGATGCGTGGCCTACATAGGCCGGCCCTTGCTTTGTTTGCCTGTCAATCGGCTGCCGTGGCGCCGCTGGTGTCAGGCGCGCTTCTGCTGCTCACTACTGCTGCTGCAGCCGTTGCTTCTGCCGGGCCACCGCTGCCACCGCTGCTGGCGCGCTGCCTTCACCGCAGCGGCCGCTGTCGCTGCTGCTTTTGTTGCCGTCACTGTTTTGCTGCTGCTGCTGCTGCTGCTGCTGCTGCTGCTGCTGCTGCTGCTGCTGCTGCTGCTGCTGCTGCTGCTGCTGCTGCTGCTGCTCATCGTTGTCGTCGTCGTTGTTGTCGGCGGTTGTTGCTGTTTTTGCATGTTGGACTGTTGCTGTGGGATGGCCATGACGCTTGCGGAGCCATTCCTGGCCTAATCTCCAGCGGGCAAGCTGCTGTGAGGGATGCTGCCAAGTGTTTGGCTTTGGCGTTGTTCCGCGCCAGTGTCTGCCTGTCGTCCCAGGTATTCAACAAGTTATGTTTCCGCGTTCGCAGGGCAGCAGCCTCCATTCTGGGCACAGTTGTTGTTGGTGGAACATCGTAGTGTGGCCGTATACAGTCTAATAGACACTGGTCAAACGCGTGATGTTCATGCCGCTCACTCCTCGCGACGCTTGGTCCACTTTTGTTGGAAGGTACCGAAAGCAAATTTGTTGAATTACTTTGGAATCTGAATGCGACCAATGAGAAACTTGAGGGCCCCTGAATCGTGACCTAGATCGGTGGGCTATCGTGTGTGCTGGTGTCCATGCTTTTAGGTAGGGGTACCAGGGACAGCCTTTGAATCACGATTCTTGAAGTGAGACATAGGGGCCCGGAGAAACACGGAGCTTTTTTCGCATTTCATCTTCCTTTTGCTCTGCCCACCTCCACGTAGATGTCCCATATGCCGAACCCGATCAGCTGTTCCAAGTAAGTCTCTGTGTGTGTGTGTGTTGCATGCAAAAAGAAAGAGACCTGCACAGAACCTTGTCCAAGCCGCCCCTGGCGAGGGGCGGTGGGTCAGTGAGGATGGCTTGAAGGTCTTGAAGTGCAAGCACAGCGAGCCCACTTGGCAGCTTCCGATGGACCTAAGATCATAGATGCAGGTGGACAACAGTTTGAGTCGGCAGCTTCATGTGCAACGGATGATGTTTTTGCGGAGAACCGCCAGGCGAGCGCCACGGGAGCTTTCATGACCATGGTGGCGGTGCTTACATGCGCGGCTTCGAAGGAACGTGTAGGCCAATCTCCAGCCCCGAGGGATCTTCAATGACACCGTGAATGAATCTAGCCATTCAGAGGTCCATTTGGGTTGATTTCCAATGTTGGGTGTGTGGCGCGAGGTTTGGGAGTCACTGTTTTGGACATGTTTCGAAGAGGAAACACCATTTTGACACGTTCAACCACTTTGAACGTGGCGACCGCGACCGCTACGTGACTTGACAGGACTTGAACCCATCTATGTCTTTGAAGCTGATTGGGGGTCGAAGCTGGGGTGAGGTTCCTCGTCCCTCCGGGCAATGCAGGCTTTAGGGAAGGGGGGGGGACTTGGTTAGGAGTCGAGTTCCAAACCCATCCAAGCCACCACAAAGGACAAGCTGAAGCCTCTGGCACCCCGGCAAATTCGAGGTAATCCTCTTCATTTGCGAGACCAAAGCCTTTATGACGTCCCAGCGGCGGACGGATGTCGCCTTGGACAGCAACCAGGACACGTGCACCCCAAGGCTTGCTTTGGGGGCCCCAGGAAAGCTTGGCTTTTGAAGGGGCCTCAATATTTCAGCCTCGGCTTTTTCGAGGATTCCATGCTGGGCATCCACTTTGACGTCACAATGCTCGACATGGCCTGCGACCACGTGACCGTGGGCGTGTGGGACGCGCCACCTGACTCAAGCCAAGCCAACTGGAATTCTGAAGGTTCTCCGAGTCGCGCGACGAACAGCCGGAAGAGGGCCAGTTTCTTTTGCCGGATTTGGCCCGAGGAAAGCATGCTTGGGCCTCACGCAAAGTTGGGACCAATTTGGAGCTTCCCGCCCAGGATTGTCAGCAACGAAACCCTGGGCAAAGTTGGACACCCTTCGGGTTGCGTTCCTTTCGGCTCCCCTTGCACATGTGAGGCAGCCGTGCCTGAGGTTCGGCACCGACCGGATGAACATCACCAAAAACCTGGTGAAGCAGCGGATCGACCACAGAGGGCCGCTTGGAGCGAAATTTGGGGTTCGCAAAATGGAACTTGGAACAACTCGAAGGTGTCCCTTAGGTTTCGCACAATAAAGGCAAAAACCAAATACGCAGGCAAGCAACACGAACAGACAGACACAGACACACATCAACAGGTACCAGGAAATCTCCGTGTTATGCGAACTATTTGAACTGGACGGACAGTCTGAAGCTTGGCCCAACTCCACAAGTTTCATGCGGGTATCAATGCTAGCTGGAACAAGTCCCCTTAGTGGACATCGGAAAAACGAAGCACAACTTGGTTTGATTCATGCCCACCAACTGCCAGTTCTTTCTGATTGAGCAGTTTCCGGAAGCTGGTAGTGGCTTGTGTGTGAGTGTTTGCATAAGCTTGGTATGATGGGGGTGGATGGAGCAAGTATGCACAGCGTGGCAGGGTGGGTCCACCTGGGCGTGCACAGCTGACTCTAATATATATATATATATAGATATACACATATATTTGAGTTGGCACAGAAGTTCCTGGCGATGAGAAGCTGCAAGGATGTTTGTCAGAGTCAAAGACATTCGTCACTTGGGGGGGGGTGACTATCTTAGCACTTGGAATGAGAACGCAATTGCACGCTTAAGTATCCGCGAAATCTAGCGAGTGGCACAGGCGGGCCAGCACTTCTGTTTTTGGGCCAATGTAAGGAATTGCACAACTGTAACAGATCCAGCTTTGAGAAGCAACTTGCCAAAAGTGACAGGATAATCTAAAAGACGGCTTGTTTGTCAAATATGTAAATATGTCGTTCCAGTCTCGGCACCTTGGGTGGCAAGCGGTCGTTGCTGCTGCCAGCATGGCCAGTGTCAAATTGGACTCCTTGCATGTGCGTGCCTTTGCGCTTTTGGTTTGGTCACGTGCGCGGTATTCGCATGCAATGCGCATGTACGAGGCATATGCCTCGTGGCGTGTTCTTCTGGCGTTTTGCCAGTGGCAGCGATGCTTGGTGGGCGCATTGCGGCTGGATTATTCCAAATTCATTCCATGCCTCGTGGATTTCTTTCTTCCTATTTGTTTGAGGCTGACCTTGAGAACAGTGAGCGAGGCCTGGGTGAGCTTACAAGCAGAACCTCAGCGCCAGGGTGCAGTTCTCTGTAACAGCCTCCTTCAAAGGACTTCGCATGCTGCCTTGTGGTGGCTTCATGCTGATGTTCGAGTTTTTTTGTGGGGACCAGGGCTGGGCATGTGTGAACGCTGGGACCCTGTCAACTGGCAAGTGTCATGCCGGCTTTCTTGAACATCTGCCCCTCTGTGTAGCACAGCTATTCCGTGCCCCAATGGGCTGGTTTTAGCAAGGTTCCCAAAATTATCAAGCACCAATTTGATGCAATTCTCCCCCGAGTGGTTTAACGTCAATCCTCCATCCTGCCAGATGGTGGTGGTTTCTCTTCTTGTAGTGGTGCCCAGACTACGAATTGGGCTGAGGATGTCCCATTCGGAGTGAAGAATGGTGTCAGCGTTGTGTCAGGCAACTGGCCGGATGGGGATCCCCTGTTGAAGCCGCTCCATCGAGCTCGAATCGCCCAGGGTCGACAAGGGCCACGCCTACACGGATGACGAGCTTACGGAGCTTGACTTCTCCGAGAGGCCGGGCTGAAGGAAACGAATGGACCCGGACACCATACTGGAGATGTGATTGTTGTTTTTTGATTGGCAAAGAAGTCTGGAGGTTTGGTGGGGGTTGCCCTCCTTCCACCCGCTGACGCGCAACTTGACTGGGGGTTCCTGGAAAACAAGTTTCGCAAATCGGTCCGTATGGTGGGTTCCATATTGGTTGGTGGGGAGGATAATGCAACCACAAGACCCTGATGGGGCGATGGTTCTTGCTTGCTCTAGAGTTCTCCGATTATAGGTTTTTGCAATTGTTTGGTGTTTCCAACATCAGCATTATCTCGGACCGATTCGGTAGGCTCCGACGCACAGCTGCGCAGTCGGGCCAGTTCGCCCGTTGGGTCAGACGGGCCTGGCGAGATCTGATGCTCGCCTGAAGCCCCTCTGCAAATCTGGCCAGCGTCAAAAGCCTCGTCGACGAGCCGCATAGCGGCGCGAACTGTGCAGACAACTCTCGCAAGAATTGGGCGGGTAAAGAAAAGCTGTAGTGGCCTAAGGCTGGCATCGGCCTGAGTACAACTATCCGGGAGGCAAAAACCCTCCTGATTGCAAAGCCAAAGCGAAACCTCAATGAAGCTGATTGCAAGACAATCCGACCCGCTGCCCTCCAACGACGAGAGATAGGTCAAAAGCTGCGCTGCAAACAAAGCAAGTGAGCCAGCTTCGGAGGAGGTGAGGTGCTGCATCCAGTTGCCGGGCAGCCAATTGTTAAGCGTGGTGTGTTGGGCAACCCAGCCCCAGTCCGTATCGTCAATTGCAGTAACCGCGTCAAAGACCGGTATGTGAGAGCTAGAATGGGCCTGATCGTCCGCGATGGCCAAAGGAAACCCTCGAACCGTTCTGATCGCGTGGGACCAAAAGTTATAATAATCCAGGTCCTGTTGCATCATCCTCAAGCTGCTGAATGATCTGCCAGAGCTGCTCCCACAGGTCGTGGTTATCTACAGTGCATTCGAGGAAGGTGGGGTCACCGTCGAGTAGCTGCTGCGCGCGCTGTCCTGTACCCTGTGAGTCAGACCAGACTTGTGCACGGCACCCGGTCTCACAGATCCATTGAAAGGCCGCCACAATTGCGGCGAGTTCCGCCCGCCCAACATCAGCATTAAAAGTTTCGCATGTCGCAGAGCAGCTGGACAAATCCTTGAGCCTTTTGGGGTCCAAGACCAGGTCAGTCCCCATGCCGGACATAGGCGTGGCAAGCTTGCCTCCCTTTACGGGGTGTTGGAGACCCTTTTGGCACCCAGTTTTATGTGAGCCCCCAGCCGATGGCAAAGCCAGCTGAATTTGTGCGAGTCCAATTTTTTAGGAAACGTGCCACAAGCAGAAACTGAAAATCATGGGTTGACCCATCAAATCAACTCAAGTCACCAAAGATAACACTCGATTCCAAAGTGGGGTCTGGCCAAAAGCCCTGGGCCAAACATTGCTTGTAGGGCGTAGCCTGTGCACCCAAAACATTTCCTCATTCTTGGCGGAACCTTCTTTTCGGGACCCCCTTTTTTGGGTTCCATATCGGTAGGGGAGTAGAATTATTGGCCACCGTCACAGGTTGCTTGCTTTAGTTCCCACCTGGCCAAGCTGGCTGTGGCTTGTTCCCTCGGCATTCCACCTTGTAGCTTCAACTTTTCGGGGAGCACTTTTCTGGTTTCCTACTATGAGGTACCCCTCAATTGGTTTGGTGGTTGTTGGAACCAAATGGGAAGCCCCCCCCCCAAAACTAAACCACTAAATAGGGGCAAGGTGATACGAAGCTGTTGGGGTTAAAGATCAGCCCCCTGCATCTGACGGAAGGAGTCTGACCGCCGAAGACAAGGCGGAGCTGGACTCAGATTGGCCCGGACCTCAGGGGCAGGGGGGAAAACGTAGTGGACCCCGCTTGGGTAGCTCAAAACGGAGCCACGAGGAACGGATGGAGGTGACCCGTTTTCCAACTGACATAGGTGTCAGGCCTTTGTGCAGGCTCAGTTCTCCACACTCCCCCTGTTTCCAGAACTGTAGGTTGGGTGCTTGAGGGTGACTCAGGATCATACCTGGCCATGACGTAAATTGGCCCGACTGGAGTCATGTTTTTCCCCAAAGCACCGCGAAGGGCGAGGGTCGGCGGGATGAACCCTCTGCGTGGATCGGGTGGGTCGACGCGCCAAAACACAACAAATGTAACTTTTCAACTTCACTTGCAGTCTTCATACGTGGAAGTGATGTGTTTGTACTTTGCAGATACCTCGTGGTTTGCTATGTTGATGCAAGCCTTGTTGGTCTGTCTCGCGATGCAGCCACGTTGCGTGTGCCAGATGCATGCCATGCGCTGATGCAACTCCTTGCTTGGGGCAATTGCTGGTAGCTGCTTCGATTGGGAGCCAATTGATACAGCATGATTTCGGGAACTTTGGCATCTATGTTTTTCGTTTTTTGGGCGGGAAGAGGTGGGATTCGCTCCTGCCGCCTGTTTGGAGCTACAACACAATTCCGAAAGGGCATCAATGATCGATGTTCTGAGCCGATGGTGCATGTGTGTCATCTAGTCGCTTAGGGCTTGGGTGGGTTTGGCCACCCTGCTTGGTCGGATAGCAGCCATTGTCTCATTGCTGGTGTTTTCATAGGGGAAGTAGCCGGGTCACTGGCGGCGGCCCATCTGGAATCCCAATGCTTGGCACATAGCCCCAGAATGGGCCGTATATTTGCCAAGGAAACAATCCCAACAAAGGAGTCCGCTGAGGTTTCTGTGGATGGCCGGAATTTGAGGAATTTGTGTTCATGGGGGGGGGGGTTTTAGCAGATTGAAGTGGAACATCTTATTGAGCTACTCAATCGGAGGACTCTGCGACCAGCATGAAGCACCCAACAGGGCAGCTGGCCAAGCGTCGAATCTGGATCTCCAAAAGCTGCCAGACTGGCCATGAGATTGTGTGGGGATCCCAGCCATTGGTGCATAAAAACGGGATTCTAATGACTCCAAGCGGAGCTGGACACTTGTTTTCCTGCGCGAGCTCTCCGATTCGTTACTAGACCTGAAGAGGGGCGGGGAGAGCAGCGCTGGACAAAGCCGCACAGGAGGTGAACGTTGGGCTCTCACGCGAGTGAAGGGGAACTTCTGGCAAGCAATCAAAACTTGGGGGAGTCGCCAGATTCATGGGGCAAGATGCTCTTTTGATTCACCCAGTTTTGGGTACCTTCCCGCCAATTCACATAGAACCTGAGTTTCGGGGGGTCCTGCATGTTCCTTTAAAAGGGGCCGTTTCCCTGCCAGGCTCCAAGTGAATAGGGTGGGAGGGTAGCCGGTTTGGGCCTGAAAAGTTGACTCCGAGGAGCTCCTCGAGCGACCAGTTCAAGCACGACAGCTTCGAGGATGCCGCTCATGCCAGTCAAACCAGCCGGGTCGAAGATTTCGGGGTGTTCACGGCTGGCATCGGCTCAAAGCGAGTGGAGGTTTCTTCATACCATCCTTTGGAGATGTTGAGGATGTCACTATGGCCATTTGTAGGCTTTCCCTGAAATTAAAAACACCCGGCGCATTGCAATTGGAGTTGGGCCTAAAAGCGATTCTAGAGTTGGGCAGGCAAGACAGTCCGAGATGCAAAGGTAGGTTGGGAAAGTGCTTGGCGGAGCATAATCTTCTTGCAACCTATCCCTACACTTACCAAGTACCACTAGTAATGGGGGTTACTCAACAACTTCCCTGTGCCACAGGTGGTGACAATCAATCTTGACCAATCCCTCCTTTGAATAGCACCCCCCCCCCCGGGCGAACCTCGGAAACCCCGAGGCGGGAACTCACATGAGTCTCAGTGTCCTTTTGGGGTTGAACATTTCGGTTTGGAATCCACCCATTTGTTTGAGGACGAGGCTTGCGAGGCTTTTTTGGCGTTCTCGCCCCCCTTCCGGTAGACCTGGACTGTTTTGCGACTCAGGTGGTGGACGTGCACGACTACACCTTCGATTCTCGGGAACGAAAAGTTGGGCCGGATGGGGGCGCCTGTTCTTTTCTTGACCCCAAACCTGGGAAAACGAATGGGTCCTGGACCCTGGAGCGCGAAATGGAAACGGAGCATGGGGAACCTGACCACCGGATGCTCAAATTGAGGTGGGTGTTGGTTAAAAAGAACCCTTTGGGGATCCAGAAGGGGTGGAGAATTTGCTAACCCTTCAAATCCATTCTGGCTGTCATGGTGCGCGTTTTGGGAAAGCGCCAAGACCTTGGGGTTTGAGGGCTGAGTGAGTCGATGGAAAGGCGGATTCGAAATGGGCAGTGCCCTTTGGTTTCATTTCACAACCCCAAATGGTTTCCCTGAAGCAATGGACCCATAATTATGTGCGGCGTGCAGCCGGAATGTCAGGAAGAATCGATGATCCGGCCAAGGTTTGACTCGCAAGTTGGACACGCCCTGTGCAATCTGTCAAAATCAGTACCCCTTTTCGCATCAAGGACACCAGCCGCTTGTAACTGGGAGGATGTTTTAGACTTTGCCCCTGGACCCATAAGAAGCCCACGGCCCACCACGCGGCCGAAAGAGGCTCTGCAGACTCGGGTAACCCATTGGTTTACATCAATCAGCAGGTGCTCTGGGGAAAAAGAAACCACACGCTGCAATTGTCGCTTGTGTTTTTCTTGGTTGGTGCGAGGGTAAGCGAGTGTTGTTGGTTCGTTTGGAAACTTGGCTTTTCTAGGGACTTGAGCAAAGGACGCGGAGACATCACGGGAAATCACTCAGATCGGGGATCAACCACATTTTTGTGATTACTGTACACGTTGGCCTGTGCAGAATAGATTAGCATGGGCCCCTGTATCCGGGGTATCGTTTCCTGCCTGCCTGCCTGCTTGCCTGCCTGCTTAATTACCTGCCTGCTTGCCTGCACGTCAGAGTGGACAAATGACATGCCGGGGTACTTTGCTCGTCAGTTGCGGGTTGGGTGTCCTTTGAAGAAACAGTTGAGAGCAGATGGATTCCACTGGTTTCAGTTTGTTTTTTTTGTTCTTGTTTTTTCCCACAAATTCCACTGGTAGTTTGGTGTGTTTGTTTTTCTCCACAAAAGTGAACCCGTTTGCAGGTCCGTTCGCTTCGGCCGACACCATCCCAAGGTGAACTTCTATGCGGATTGGTGTCCCCACTGCAGGTGGGACCTGGTGGCTTCTTCATAAACCCAAGGGTCCCACCTTTCGCGTTTGGGTGGCCCTAGTCCAATGGGATCTCGATTTGCTTTGCGTTTTGACGTTTTGAGGTTCGCTACATGTGAACCAGAGACAAACTTGCGTTTGTTGGGGCCAAACGTCGAGATAGGAAAGGGAGTGACGAAGTCTTGGCACATGAGCCAGCTTTTGATGGTTTTATTGGCAAAGCTGGATGTTCTCCTGGTGACGACCTTTGCCGCCTCCGACAGGCAGGTGCAGGAGATTCCCAAACAGGGTTCAGAACCATGCCAATTGGGAAGACATTGGCCTGGGCAGTAGTTTGTAAGTAGACGCTCATCATCCAATGAATGGCTTTCTTCAATGTGATCCAACACAGGGTTCATCGTTAGCACGAGGGTGCTTAGATGTTCAGCCGAGTTAGTAAGTGGTTAGCCACTTGGGAAACAACCCGGATACAACAGGAGCCACCCTACTAGGGGGGACCTATAATAAGTGGGAACAAGGACCTTTTCGGACCTCTCTTTAGAAGCGGCACCCTCAATAGTTCGCGCTCTTTGCAGCGGAAATCCAGCAATTGGGCGCCAGGATGTTCGGGCCAATTTGGGATCAGTGCTGGGCTCAGACGGCGGAGCAAACCTGAAGGGAGCCAACATGGCGGAGTTCACTGACATGGCTATATCATGTTTGACCGTTAGAGTTGGAAGCCAAAGTGGTCGGTCGGCATTGATCCCCATAAAAATGGTGTCCACCAACGGTTCCTAGTGAAACGTGACTCTGGGGACCCTTGGGCGGACATCATTTACATGGCGATTAGGTCAAGATCAAGCCAAGTCAACTTCATGCGCATTGTTAAATTTGCGCGTGGCTGCCCAGTTCTTTGTTTGAAGAACATTTGGCTTGGCCGTGGGTGTTTTTCCTTTGTCCAGAGCGGAGAGAGGGGGTTGAAAGGCGCTAGCCGATAGCCTTAAGCTGAGCTGCACTCAGCTCATATCGCAAGCTGGCAACTGCTCGAAACCCAAGGTGAACAGTCATCCGCCCAGATTGAAGTGCTCCTTTGGATGTTTGCTTGGACAATGGATGAGTGTGTGCACGCTCGTGTTGTCTCTTTGCCGTTTCTTGTTCCACATCACGGCACGTATTCACCTACCTCATTCTCAGTCTTTCAGATGCCATTGGCCTGACGTGGACAACTAGAACGGCCTTTGTGGATGGCCTGTCCAAAACACTGGAGCTTCTGCATGTTTCCTCCCCGGTCTGGTGCACCGTTTTTTTGTTTTGTTTTTTTTGTTTATATATATATATATATATATATATATTTGGAAGCAGGGTCAAGCATTTGATCAGCACCCGGACAGGGCTTTTCTTCTGCTCTTTCCGCTGTGATTTCTGTAAGTTGTGGCATGCTTCATGAAAACATCGAAATGGAGAGCGAGGCTCCTACATTGTCTGCTGAGGCATATTGATGGCCTTAGAGCCATAGACGCCAAAGGGGCCGAAGGTTGTCAATAGGCTGGATGGTGTATCGGCTCTTGCGTGTATGGCCATCGAGCCAGTTCCTGTATTGCCCATCTTATGGCTGGGAAGTTGTGGCCGCTACGAATGTAGCCCCAGGTTCGAGCAGGATCTGAACTCGGACAAGGCGCGGGGATCTCCGTGTAGAATCTGTTCTCGACCCAAATCGCACGAAGACTTGGCTGCCATTTGCTTGGATCTTTAAGCTCCAAGTCTTGGGAACACGTCACTGGGTGTTTTCCCACACTCCAACAAACAGTTCAACAGAATGCAAAGAGGGCAATAAGACAAGTAGGTTCCGAATGAACCCATTTGCGTCGCAGGATTGTGAGGGTCCTGGTTGGCAGTTCGCTTCCTTTGGCGCTTTCGGGTGAGGCGGTTCGCATGTTGGAACGACCCCCCCAATTCCTCTTCCTGCTGAAGCAGGAAGCTAGCAGAGGGAGAGGGGCCCCAATCCGCAGGATTGAGTCCACGCTTCCCTTCTCAAACCGGAGTTTGGATTATTTATTTTTGAGCCACAGCCAAGGTGCGTCAACAAAAAAAGACCCTCAACATGGCCTTCCCCTCGTTTCCCTTGAACAGGAGCCCTTTTTGCTCACAAAAAAGACGGCCGTGTCAAGCCCGGGGTGGGGACCCTAAGCGGCTCGGGAAAATTTCAGGACCCCGTGGTGGATGCCGACGGCGTCAAGGCCAACGTGCGGGCGCTGAAGATCAACTGCGTGGACTTTGAGGAGGGGTTGATTGGCACATTCGTGGGTGTTATGGGTTGGTTGGTGGTCGGCTGGCTCCGGCTGGCTGGCTGGCTGGCTGGCTGGCTGGCTGGCTGGTTGTTTGTTTGGTTGGTTGGTTGGTTGGTTGGTGGGTTTCGTGGTTTTTATGGGTTGGTTTAAAGCCGATCTGTTTCGATCCCCTTAAGGGAGCCTGTTTTGCGGCAGTGAATAGTCGTTTGAACATGTTTGAAGGGGTTGGCCCGACCCCCGGGGTGTTGGCAGCGCCAAATGAGCGCACGCAGGTGGGGGATTTCAACTAGAACTTGGACCAAAGCCCCAAATGACGCATCCCTTCATGTCAAGCGACCTGGTTTTGTGGGCAGTTCCTGGTGCCATCGGTGAGTGCCCAACTCATTTAGCCACGTGGCAACGCTTCCTGGTCAACCCAGTGAAGTTGGATAAGAGCCGAACACGATTTGTCATATCATAGCATGTATTTGGCATGACAAGCTGTTAGTTGTTCTTGTAGTTGGACGTGTCGGGGTTCCTTGACGTTCTCGTTCTTCATTTTGCATTGGTGCTTTGGGGATGTGGTACATGGGAAACCATCCCGAGACCAACCAAGTGGAGTCCGGGGAGATCTTATCAGGCTGCCACGCTGCGGCAACAGTTGAAATCGAACTAAGTCTGTTCTCACTGTCTAGCTTGGCTGCAACCCTTCTAACAGGCTTGAGGTGCACAGAGGTCATGCGATTTCCCTGGGATTCCGCTGCTCTTTGGGCTCTAGCGCCGGGACTCGTTTCTGCCCCAGCTTGCGGTTTTCCTTTTTTTCTACGAAGGGCTGAGCTCCGGCTGCCCGCTGGGATGCAGCGCGGTCGCACAAGCAGAGTTCAGACCGAAGGTTTGATTGACTTGCATGGTTTGACTTGCACGGGGTCGGTCACATTCCGCTGCCCTTGACTGACCAAGTGAGGGCTCAATGGCACCTTGGTAGACGAGAGCATTGGCCGTTGACCCCTTGCTTGAAACAGCAGCGCCTTTTTGGCTGTCACAGGCGGCCATTGTGGAAATCCCACCATTTTCAGGGGTCCAACTGGTTTTGGAAACGAGGCTGATGCAGGGGGGTCCGAACAACGAGCCCAAGTCCGAAAATTGGAGCAGAATGGATGCCATTCGTGCGTGCCAGTGGGCTGCTGCACGAGAAAACTCGGTTGAATTCGGATTAGGCTGAGAAGACCATCTTTTCGCAGGTGTTCAGGCCCGAGCAGCAAACAGTCAGAACCACAAGCCAAACACAGTTTCAATTACGTGAGACATGATAGGCAGTGGACTGTGCCAATCCCTTCATGAACTGCGATGAAGGCGATAATGGCTGGCTGTATATAGAAACTAAGCAAAGCGCCTGCTGTTGTCATCTGCAACCACAAGACACTATGCGTTTATAGCGCTTGTCCCGGATTTGTTGGTCCAACAATGTCCCCCACGGGGCCCCCGAAGTGCTTTTCGGTTCTTGACGCTCTGCGAAAAGAGTCTATGCCCATGTTCGAGGCAATCTACCCAACAGTGCTCTTTGGTATCTGCATTCTCCTCCAAGAACAGAGGTGGAAGTTTGAACGATGGAGGGATAGCTTCATTCACGGGGACCCTCGGGGCTGCATGAAACCTCTGATGCTGTGTCACTTCACTCGACTCAGGCACGGGCTGATCCACGTGGTTTTCCGGGACTTTGTCCTTGACAACTTCGGGGACGCAGCCTGGAAGAAGATCCTGGCGAGGGCAGGCGCTCACTCACTCCTCGCGCGCGCGCGTGCGCGGCGCGCGCATACGAGAGGGCGCGGACATGGCATCGCCGCATGGGTTTGCAATCCGCACGCCGGACCAAGGAGCTCTCTGGGTTGATGAATGCAGGTTGCCCTCCAGACCCAATGTTGGTCCAAACTATCTTAAACCGAAAGGTTGAGATGCCTGGGTACCTTGCGTGGAGGGCTTTAACCCTTCAAATTAGACCATCCCATTGCCCTTCTGACTACAAGATCGAGTCAGTCAGCAGCCAGTGACAACCATAAAGACCCATAACGCCCAGCACTGAGCGTGGACAGACAGTGGATGGACAAAATCCTGCACCGGTCGTGATGGATGCATCCCAGTGAATTACTATATGAACCACCTCCGGACTGGTGCAGAACTTTTTGTCCTTTCGCAGTAGACCTGGATCTTCATTGACATCCTTCATGCGTGTTGCTCGTACCCCTAAGTTGGATAGACAACCCACACCATGATGGGGTTCGATACACCTGGGGTACACATGGGATACACCATGCAGGGCTGAAAGTTGCCACATACCTTATGCAGCGCGGGACTTTGAAAGGGCTTTGTGCCCGGTGGCAGAAAGGAGCGGTATTTTTGGTTGCGTTTTCGGCCTCATTTTTTGTTTGCCGTCTTGTGCTGTTGTGCCATCCCCATTTAGACTGGAACGCGCCTCCGAGAACATAGATCCCAGGCTCGTGTAGGGTCCAGGAAACCCTGGAGCTCGTTTTAGGGTCCGGGAGGCATCGAAAATGCTGCCACTATCCTGGAGATGAAGCATTACGATGACAACCTCACCTTTACCGCTGTGAAGATCGGTGCGGAGGTCGCAGGCGCGGGTGGACCCTGGTTTGGGATCGCTTTCGCTCGTTCTGTTGGTGTTTACTCTCGATCCTTTGAGAGTGGGGGCACGGAAGGGCGGCAGGTCTTGCTGGATCATTATTTTGATAGTCCTTGGATTTTCCAAGTCAATTGATGCTGATAAAACCATGCGACCAGTCTTTGTCTGTCATTGCCAGCGCGTCTTGCTGCAAAATCGAATTGCTGAACTCTTCCACACCTCATGGTCAGACTGGGCCTTCCTGTGCCCGGGCGAGCTTGAATGGAGCAAGGTTTTGCAAATTTCTTTGCCTGACTTCAGAATTGGAGGTGTTAAATTTTTCGCTCGATTCATTAAGTTTTTGTTATGAATCTGGATGTTGTGTTGAGTTGTTAGTTGGTTTGACGCCTTTCATTTCCAGGTCCCTTGGGCAGGTGCGTTTCTTGGCTTCTTCGTCTGTCACAAACCCTCACATTCTGGGCTTCTGTGTTTTTTGGGTATGGGTCAAAAATTAAGCACCACCGCAGGATTTAGTCTTTGGCTTTATTTACCAGGGCAACCCATTTTTGGGTTACCCCATTTCTGACCCATGTCCATATGGCTGTGGGTCAAAAATAGATACCCAAAATGGATCCCTTGTAAATGGACACGTGGATAAAGCCTGTGGTTTTGTGGTGGTGTAATTTTGACCCCACCATATTTCCTTCCCGCTTGAGTCACATAGCCATCTCTCAGGCGCTCCGCTGGACGCGGCCCTGGAGCTCTTCGGGGGCTACTTCGTGGATTTCGCCATCCGGACACCGATGTCGGCCTTCGGTGTTCGAAGCCGAAGGGGTCTTCGTTTTCTGTTTTTGGTTGGTTTGCTAAGTGGGTCCGTTCGAAAATAGGGAACCCCATTTAGGACGTTTAAAAAAGAGAAGCCAAAAGGGAAGCCGAAGAGCCACTTCGTTTGAGAAACACCCTAACCCTCATTTGGTTCTCTCTTTCGAACCATTCCCACCGTGGAAGTGGACAAAGGGCTTACCCAACAGGAACGTAGCCGTACAATTGGAGGGAGGGCAGTGTGTCTTCAACAGTGTTTTTCCTTCCTCCCAACAGGAACTCAGTCGGCTGCGTTTATTTTTGTCTCCTTCTAACAGCAGGATGTGTTTGATGTTCCTTTATGTTTAAGAATCTAGACATATCATTGGAGGCACAGCTTAAGTACGGTTTTGTTTCTCTCTCTTAAGTTGAGGTGGTGACTCTCCTGCTTCAAAGCAAGCTTTCCCCTCCAAACCAACCAACCGACTCCGGTCTTGCTTATGTGAAATCCAGTTTTCGAGGCACCGAGATGGAGAGATCGTTTTCCGCCGGAGCCCCGCGAGGAGTGCTGTGCTAACACCTTGCTCCAAAGTTGATGTAGGATTCGTTTGTGTATGTTTCCTTGGGCTGCTTGCCGTCTTCTTTGCCAGCTGGTCTTCTCCGTTGCCTGCCGAACAGTCCGGTTGATGCCTAGGGCAGCTTGCCGTTGCCCACCCGCCCGGCAAATTGTGGAGTAGGCACCCTTGTGTTGGTCGCACACCTGTGGGCAACATGGGCTGCAGAAAGGGCATAAGCCAGCTTGCAGTTTGTCCGCCTTACTGCTTGTTTATTTGCCCGTTTCCATCACTGTTTCTGTCTCTATCTCCGTCTCTGACTCTGACTCTCTGACTCTGTCTCCGCCTGCCTGCTAGCTGTTTTTCTGTGTCTTGCCTTTATTGCCGCTGCCGCTGCCGCTGCTGCTGCTGCTGCTGCTGCTGCTGTCGTATTCGTAGTCGTGGTCGTAGTCGTCGTGGGTCGTTGCTGTTGGTTTGACGGCTAGCTGGATTGTTGCTTCACCCCCCCACCCCACCCTGCTTACTGCGGCATTTCCTTCTGTTAGCTTCCGGAACATATCTTACATTGGCTTTTGCCTCAATCAAGCAGTCGCGAGAAGGGCATGATGAGGTTTTTGTCTGTCATGTAATCACTGGCAGATGGCCTCAGTTCCTTCCAGTTGCATGGTTTTTGCGCATAGGCAGACTCATGCTTCACGACAAGATCCATGGAGAATGAAGAATCCATCCCAGGCGACAGCGGTGCTTTCCTTTGCTCTGTCCGCAGGAGCGGCTTCATGAAGCTGTTGCGGTCTTTAGGCCGGGAGCTTGCGTCTCTTCAACTTGGGCGTTCCGCCTCCACTTCGGGGGTTCCCTGAATCCAAGGCTTCCATTGAGATCAATGTACCACCCGCTTTGAGCGTGTTGCCCCAACCAACTGGAGTTCGGCGAAGGGCGTGTCTCAAAATTAGAGCCTCCAAGTGGTTTCGTTTTCGGTCAATCTCCGACAAATCCCATTTTGAGACACACCTATACCACTTTGGGGTTCACCTGCACCCTTTTGTGAGTCTGCTAAACTTTGTTGCTCCATGGTGCTCATTTCGCGCAATCTGAGACTCAAACCGACGACGAGGTCTCAGTAGCAAGGTGGGGCTCTTTTGAGGGTGCCCACTGATTCTTGAGTAAAACTCATACAAAGCTTGTTGCACGGCCCAATGACGTAGACACCGAAACGATCAAATCCCCATTTGAGTTGTCAATGGCCAGGTGGACGTGTAAAGTCGGAGTTCAGATGGGACAGGTCTCTGAGCCGTTTTGAGATACGTCCGATACGGCCTCAAGTCCTCGGGAAGCCTAAATCGAAAACATGGAATTCGTGCTTTTCGGGTTCAGTGCAAGTACCTCCCGTCCATGGAAGATCACAGCAAAGTCCTGGGAGACCATTTTCCTGTCAGAGCGACCTTTTGGGGGTTCCATGCTAGTACCGGAGGGACTTAATCTGCTGAAAACTCCCACCCCCCTCCCTTC